>CM055118.1:567532528-567905028 GCA_029206835.1 Rana muscosa
AGGGAGGGACAGAGTAGGACAGTGAGGGAAAGTGTCAGTGTGCTATTCTGTTCTAAAACTATTTTGCTGTTCCATATTTTCAATCCTTGAGTTGAGGGACAGAGAGGTACAGTGAGTGAAACTGACAGTGTGCTATTCTGTTCTAAAACTATTTTGCTGAACCATATTTTCAATCCTTGAGTTTAGGGACAGAGAGGTACAGTGAGGGAAAGTGTCAGTGTGCTATTCTGTTCTAAAACTATTTTGCTGAACCATATTTTCAATCCTTGAGTTGAGGGACAGAGTAGGACAGTGAGTGAAACTGACAGTGTGCTATTCTGTTCTAAACCAATTTTGCTGTTCCATATTTTCAATCCTTGAGTTGAGGGACAGAGAGGTACAGTGAGTGAAACTGACAGTGTGCTATTCTGTTCTATACCAATTTTGCTGTTCCATATTTTCAATCCTTGAGTTGAGGGACAGAGAGGTACAGTGAGTGAAACTGACAGTGTGCTATTCTGTTCTAAACCAATTTTGCTGTTCCATATTTTCAATCCTTGAGTTGAGGGACAGAGAGGTACAGTGAGTGAAACTGACAGTGTGCTATTCTGTTCTAAACCAATTTTGCTGTTCCATATTTTCAATCCTTGAGTTGAGGGACAGAGAGGTACAGTGAGTGAAACTGACAGTGTGCTATTCTGTTCTAAACCAATTTTGCTGTTCCATATTTTCAATCCTTGAGTTGAGGGACAGAGAGGTACAGTGAGTGAAACTGACAGTGTGCTATTCTGTTCTAAACCAATTTTGCTGTTCCATATTTTCAATCCTTGAGTTGAGGGACAGAGAGGTACAGTGAGTGAAACTGACAGTGTGCTATTCTGTTCTAAACCAATTTTGCTGTTCCATATTTTCAATCCTTGAGTTGAGGGACAGAGAGGTACAGTGAGTGAAACTGACAGTGTGCTATTCTGTTCTAAACCAATTTTGCTGTTCCATATTTTCAATCCTTGAGTTGAGGGACAGAGAAGGACACTCGTAGAAATTATCAGTGTGCTATTCTGTGCTAAATCTTGTTTGTAGGGAGGGACAGAGTAGGACAGTGAGGGAAAGTGTCAGTGTGCTATTCTGTTCTAAAACTATTTTGCTGTTCCATATTTTCAATCCTTGAGTTGAGGGACAGAGAGGTACAGTGAGTGAAACTGACAGTGTGCTATTCTGTTCTAAACCAATTTTGCTGTTCCATATTTTCAATCCTTGAGTTGAGGGACAGAGAGGTACAGTGAGTGAAACTGACAGTGTGCTATTCTGTTCTAAACCAATTTTGCTGTTCCATATTTTCAATCCTTGAGTTGAGGGACAGAAAGGTACAGTGAGTGAAACTGACAGTGTGCTATTCTGTTCTAAACCAATTTTGCTGTTCCATATTTTCAATCCTTGAGTTGAGGGACAGAGAGGTACAGTGAGTGAAACTGACAGTGTGCTATTCTGTTCTAAACCAATTTTGCTGTTCCATATTTTCAATCCTTGAGTTGAGGGACAGAGAGGTACAGTGAGTGAAACTGACAGTGTGCTATTCTGTTCTAAACCAATTTTGCTGTTCCATATTTTCAATCCTTGAGTTGAGGGACAGAGAGGTACAGTGAGTGAAACTGACAGTGTGCTATTCTGTTCTAAACCAATTTTGCTGTTCCATATTTCCAATCCTTGAGTTGAGGGACAGAGAGGTACAGTGAGTGAAACTGACAGTGTGCTATTCTGTTCTAAACCAATTTTGCTGTTCCATATTTTCAATCCTTGAGTTGAGGGACAGAGAAGGACACTCGTAGAAATTATCAGTGTGCTATTCTGTGCTAAATCTTGTTTGTAGGGAGGGACAGAGTAGGACAGTGAGGGAAAGTGTCAGTGTGCTATTCTGTTCTAAAACAATTTTGCTGTTCCATATTTTCAATCCTTGAGTTGAGGGACAGAGAGGTACAGTGAGTGAAACTGACAGTGTGCTATTCTGTTCTAAACCAATTTTGCTGTTCCATATTTTCAATCCTTGAGTTGAGGGACAGAGAGGTACAGTGAGTGAAACTGACAGTGTGCTATTCTGTTCTAAACCAATTTTGCTGTTCCATATTTTCAATCCTTGAGTTGAGGGACAGAGAGGTACAGTGAGTGAAACTGACAGTGTGCTATTCTGTTCTAAACCAATTTTGCTGTTCCATATTTTCAATCCTTGAGTTGAGGGACAGAGAGGTACAGTGAGTGAAACTGACAGTGTGCTATTCTGTTCTAAACCAATTTTGCTGTTCCATATTTTCAATCCTTGAGTTGAGGGACAGAGAAGGACACTCGTAGAAATTATCAGTGTGCTATTCTGTGCTAAATCTTGTTCGTAGGGAGGGACAGAGTAGGACAGTGAGGGAAAGTTTCAGTGTGCTATTCTGTTCTAAAACTTTTTTGCTGAACCATATTTTCAATCCTTGAGTTGAGGGACAGAGAAGGATAGGCAGGGGACAGTGTCAGTGTCATTGTTGCTAAGCCTCCTTCACAATATACACCTGAAGGTAGCCTTTATTGCTGTTTTTCCCATCTCCCTGCAGGCCATCCATTAAAATGTCTGGAAGGCAACCAAGGAGAGGCAGACAGTCAGGAGGCAAAAAAAGAGGGCAAGCAGGCTCTGTGTCTGGGGGCAACAGTGCTGGTCGTGTACGCGGTGCATTGTCATCAGCACATGGCCATGGGACACGCTTGTCCTTGTTTTCGGCAGCTGGACATGTTGAGCCACATCATGCCGAAGACTTGGTAGAGTGGATGACCAAGCCCACCTCATCCTCCTCATCGTCTCTCACCCAGGCTCAGGGTACTGGCAAAGCAGCTGCCAAAGCGTCCTCTTCTCTGGTATCATTATCTTCATTAGTCAATCCTTCCCTAGACCCACCATGCCCTCCTCCTGAGGAGTCCCCCGAACTGTTTGAGCACAGTGTTGGGTACATGCTCCAGGAGGATGCCCAGCGTTTGGAAGGATCTGATGATGATACCCAGCTAGAGGAAGGCAGCAGCGTGAGAGCAGAGAGAGGGGATGCTCAAGAAGGACACCAATCTGGCAGTCATGCTCCAGCAGCTGCAGCATACTGCCAGATGGGCTCCAGTGATGATGAGGGAGGGGATGATGAGGTCACTGACTCCACGTGGGTGCCTAATAGGAGAGAGGAGGAGGAGGAGGAGGATGAGGAGGAGGCACATCTCCAACGAGGCAGGATGCCCTTGAGTGGCCAGCGTATGGGCAGCACACCGACGGAATCACACCGCAGAGCTCCGCCTGTGCAGGGCGCTGCCTCTGCCCGTCATTCAAAAAGTTCTTTGGTGTGGGCCTTTTTTGAGGCGAGTGCATCAGATCGCACAGCTGCTGTTTGCAACATATGTCTCAAGCGTATATCGCGTGGCCAAAACATCAGCCGCTTGGGCACCACATGCTTGATCAGACATATGTTGACCTGCAAATGCAGCTCGTTGGCAGCCTACCTTAAAGACCCACACCAAAGAACAAAGCTGACCTCTTCTTGCACCACATCAGCTGGGATCTCCAACCCCAGTATACCTTCAGTCCTCTCTGAAACCTGCTCTGAGAGGAATGAAGGTGTAGAATTAGGTGTGTCACAGCCAAGTACTTGCGGGCACTCTGCTAGCAGTACACCGACGTCCGATTCTAGCAGGCAAATTTCCCTGCCCCAGCTGCTGGACCGTCGAAAGAAGTTCACTCCCAGCCATCCACATGCCCAGCGGTTGAATGCTAGCTTGGCTAAATTGCTAGCGCTTCAACTGCTGCCTTTTCAGTTGGTAGACTCGGCCCCCTTCCGTGAATTTGTGCAATGTGCGGTTCCTCAGTGGCAGGTTCCCAAACGCCACTTTTTCGCACGGAAGGCTATTCCGGCTCTCTACAGGCATGTGGAAGGCAATGTCTTGGCCTCGCTGGACAGGGCGGTCAGCGGTAAGGTGCATATTACCGCTGACTCATGGTCCAGCAGGCATGGACAGGGACGTTACCTTTCTTTCACGGCCCATTGGGTCACTCTTTTGGCAGCTGGGAAGGATGCAGGACAAGGTGCAGTAGTGTTGGAGGTTGTTCCACCGCCACGCCTCCAAAATGCTACTACTGGTCGTGACACACCTCTCTCCTCCACCCCCTCCTCTTCTTCTTCCTCCATGGCCTCTTCCTGTGGTTTGTCCTCGGAACCAGCGGTGCTCCGTAGGCGTTCAAGGGGCTACGCAAGTACGCAGGCAAGAAGATGCCATGCCGTGCTTGCGCTGGTGTGTTTGGGGGACAGGAGCCACACTGGGGCAGAGGTCCTGTCTGCTCTGCAGGGGCAGGCCGAGAGGTGGTTGACGCCACGCCAGCTTAAGCCAGGAATGGTGGTTTGCGACAATGGCACCAACCTCCTCTCCGCCCTCCGACAGGGACAACTGACCCATGTGCCCTGTATGGCTCACGTCCTTAACCTGGTGGTGCAGCGGTTCTTGGGCAGGTACCCGGGCTTACAGGATGTCCTGAGGCAGGCCAGGAAAGTCTGTGTGCATTTCCGCAGATCTTATAATGCCAGTGCTCGCCTGACTGAGCTTCAAAAGGAGTTGAACCTGCCCAAGAACCGCCTTATATGTGACATGCCCACCAGGTGGAACTCAACGTTGGCCATGCTGCAGCGGCTGCACACGCAGCAGAGGGCCATCAATGAGTACCTGTGCGACTACGGCACCAGGACAGGGTCAGGGGAGCTCGGGTTTTTTTCACCACGCCAGTGGGGCATGATCAGGGATGCATGCACTGTCCTGGCACCATTTGAGGAGGCCACGAGGATGGTGAGCAGTGACAGTGCATGCATCAGTGACACTGTACCTCTTGTCCACCTGTTGGAGCACACGCTGCGTGGAATAATGGACAGGGCACTTGAGGCAGAACAGAGGCAGGAAGAGGAGGACTTCCTTGCCTCTCAAGGCCCCCTTTACCCAGACAGTGTTCCTTCTGTCCCACCCATCGCACAGGAAGAGGAGGAGGAGGAGGAGGAGGAGGAGGAGGATTGTGTCAGCATGGAGGTGGAGGCTGGCACTCAGCATCATCAGCAGCAGTCTTTTAGGGATGATTTACAGTCCCAAGAAACCAGTGGACTTGTACGTGGCTGGGAGGAGGTGGCTGCGGATCATGTCGTCCTTAGTGACCCAGAGGACTCCGGACCGAATGCCTCAGCTAACCTACGCTGCATGGCCTCCCTGATCCTGCAAAGTCTGCGGAAGGATCCTCGTATTCTTCGGATCAAGGAGAGGGACCATTACTGGCTGGCCACTCTCCTTGATCCACGGTACAAGGGTAAGGTTGCGGACCTTATCGTACCGTCGCAGAGGGAGCAGAGGATGAGACAACTCCGGGAGGCCTTGCCTTTGATGGGGTAGCTATGCCATTTTTCCTAAAGATTTTCATCCATATTACCGGGACCAGACATTGCATTAAATCCGCAAGCAGTTTTAAATGACTTTTTTCCCTTTAGAAATGTTATTTTGTGCAGGGACAGTTCTAAACACGGGAAACACGTGGCACTTCACAGGCATACTTTAGACACCCCCCAGGTACAATATTTAAAGGAATATTTGACTTTTTTTTTTTCACTTTATGCATCATTAAAATGACTGCTCCCGGAAAACGTCCGTTTTTAAAACTTCTTTTTGCATTGATACATGTCCCCTGGTGCAGAAGCCGGGTTCCCAAACTCTGTTTCGGACAATAACATGGATAATAGTCGTTATAATTAGCACTTTAGAATCCGAACGTTCGCATCCATTGTATTTAATAGGGTTCTAATGTTCGTGCGAACTTTCGGTCCGTTCGCGGGTTCTGGTGCGAACCGAACCCGGGGGTGTTCGGCTCATCACTAACAGTGAATATAAAAAGTCTACACACCCCTGTTAAAATGTCAGGTTTCTGTGACGTAAAAAAAATGAGACAAAGATAAATTATTTCAGAACTTTTTCCACCTCTGATGTGTCCTATAAACTGTACAACTCAGTTGAACAAACTGAAATCTTTTAGGTGGAGGGAAGTAAAAATAAAATAATATGGTTGCATAAGTGTGCACACCCTTAAACCAATACTTTGTTGAAGCACCTTTTAATTTTATTACAGCACTCAGTCTTTTTGGGTTTGAGTCTATCAGCATGGCACATCTTGACTTGGCAATATTTGCCAGCTCTTCTTTGCAAAAATACTCCAAATCTGTCAGATTGCAAGGGCATCTCCTGTGCACTGCCCTCTTTAGATCACCCCACAGATTTTCAATCGTATTCCGGTCTGGGCCGTTCCAAAACTTTAATCTTCTGGTCTTTTCATCAATTTTGGAGGGATGTATAATTTTTGGTAATGTTACTGTTGTGCCATATTTTCTCCACATGATGATGACTGTCTTCACTGTGTTCCATGGTATATCTAATGCCATGGAAATTCTTTAGTACCCTTCTCCTGACTGATACATTTTAACAATGAGATCCCTGGTATTTGCTGTAGGATGCAACTAAGAAAATGTCAGGAAAGACCTACTAGAACAGCTGATCTTTATTTGGGGTTAATCAGAGGCACTTTAAAGGATGGCAGGTGTGTGCTGACTCCTATTTAACATTAGTTTGAATGTGATTGCTTAATTCTGAACACAGCTACATCCCGTTAGGCTGGATTCACACCTATGCATTTTTTAGTGCTTTTTGCATTTTGCAGATTTACACTACAGAACGTATTCCATAAGAATGTTAAATGAACTGTAGTGCAAATCTGCAAAATGCACTAAAAATGCATAGGTGTGAATCCAGGCTTATAAGAGCACACTTATGCAACCGCATTATTTTCGTTTTCTTTTTTTTACCCCCCCCACACCTAAAAGATTTCAGTTTGTTTTTCAATTGAGTTGTACAATTTATAGGTCACATTAAAAGGTGGAAATAGTTCTGAAATTATTTATATTTGTCTAATTTTTTTTTTTTACATCACAGAAACCTGACATTTTAACAGGGGTGTGTAGACTTTTTATTTTATTTTTTTAGACTTATTATCCACTGTATGCGTATTTGTTTTTTGTTTTTTACCAGACATGTAGCAGAAAAAATATTGGCCTAAATTTATGAAGAAATTTGTTTTTGTTTTTTTTACATTTATTGGATTTGTAGCAGAAAGTAAAAAAATATTATTATTTTTTTTTCAAACCTTTCAGTTTTTTTTTCATTTAAAACGCAAAAAAAGAAAAAACACTGTGGTGATTAAATATCACCAAAAGAAAGCTCTATTTGTGTGAAAAAAAAAAAAAAAAAGATATACATTTTGAGTACAGCGTTGCATAACCGTGCAATTGTCAGTTAAAGTAAGGCAATGCCAAAAAGCAAGAAATTGCCCGGTCATAAAAGGGGGGGGGGTAAATATTCTTGAGGGCAAGTGGTTATACAGGATTTATATAGCAATTACAGTTGTTCCAAGAGAGCAGGACCATCAGACAGGTTTATGTTCGCTATTGATATGCCCCATCCATTTAGGAATAGTCTGGCAAATGGACATAGCAAAAATAGCTTGTTAAAGGGCAGGACCTATAAAATCAAAGATGGATTTTAAGAGGACTTCAAGAAGCCCATCAATGAAATCCTTAGAATCCTCAGCAAAAAGCTTTGGAGGAGTGAAAATCCTTTCAGGACTGGGCCAGTTCTCAAAACGTGCACAGTTTGTACATGTATTGGACAAGGCTTTCTGGACTTAGCCATGTTTTTGTGCCCATAGGGCACCACGTCAATTAGTATGCTCACAGTAGAAAGCATTTGGCAGCTTGTAACTCATACAATGCAGGAAAGGAAAATCCTCTACATCCTCTGCTATAAAATCAGGGTTCCCCAATACGTTTCCCCATAATATTCTCAAGGAAAGGGGGTTCTGATACGGATCGAGGGAAAATGTAACATTTATAGCCTCTGGAAACCAAAGGTTCTAGAAGTGCTGAGAGTTTTTTCAAAGAACTCAAAATGACAGTGAAATATCTTGTCAAAAACATGGTGCATGTCTGCGAGGGAGCCAGAGTCAGACCAATGGAAGCAGTGTTATAATAGGGCATTCATCTGGGAAAGATCATCCCAAGTGATGGTTTGAGTTTCTTGTAGGATATGTGTGGAATACATGTTATTTGGCCCTTTTATCCCAAGTTCTCTGCACCTGTGATCCGCCATTGCCAAGTGAGGAAATTCCCAGTAGGGAACACATGGAATGGAGGACAAAATGAATGGGTTTGTGTATCTATACACAGGAGATGCTAAAACCCAGGCCCTGACCATGTTCCTGTGGCTGTATTAAAAATGGCAGCAAGAGTGTAGCCATATGCAGGCTCAGTTTTTAGAGAAAAAAAATCAGGTGGGAATGTGTCTTCAAAGAGGCTTGATGCAGTTATCCTATCCTCTCGAGACCACGTGCAGTGTAGTTGAGCATCCTGGGAAATTAAGTTCCAAAACATCTGGGGTGCCAAGGTTCGCCATCCTTGGCATAGGATATGGTCAGCCTTACAGGTCACACTCCTAATTACTACACTCCAAGTACATCACTCCTGAAGTTCTTCTTCAGGTAGGCTGTGTGTAGAAAAGGATATGTAATGGAAGTGTTAAATTTTAGCAAAATTAGTGTGCTGAGGTTTGTACGTCTGTTACACTGTTTGTGGCTCCATCATTAAAGCATATTTTGTGGGTAAAAGGACTGCGGCATGTGCCTGACAGCTTATTATTCTAAATAGGAAACCTTAATTTCATTTGCAAGTATTAAAGATTCTAACAACCACCAAGAATAAGTCCTTACATTTAAAGAGCACCTGTCATTTCAGATCCATCATGGCAGCGCCTGTTAGCGGGCATCCACTCACCTGCTGCCACCACGTCCCTCACCTTGTGTCACTGCCGCATCACCAGCCATCCCATTAAAGTGAATGCGACTGTCAGGGAGTCAACAGCGGGTTAGAGGAGGAGCCGCTACGGGACAGAGATAACAGTTGCTCTTTAAAATTTTTGATTTAAATATAAAGTTGATTTAAATCAAATCCACCCTGTATGCAGGCCCGGATTTACTCCCTTTGCCGCCCCAAGGCCGGGTCCTTCAATGCCGCCCCCCCACACAATCACATAGGGGGACTCCCCAGAGAGCCTCCCCTTACATCAGGGTCCCCAGAGAGCCTCCCCTTACATCAGGGTCCCCAGAGAGCCTCCCCTTACATCAGGGTCCCCAGAGAGCCTCCCCCTACACCAGGGCCCCTAGAGAGCCTCCCTACTTATATTAGGGTCCTCAGAGCCCCCCTCATTACATTAAGGTCCCCAGAGAGCCCCTCCCCCTACATCAGGGTCCCCAGAGAGCCTCCCCCTACATCAGGGTCCCCAGAGAGCCTCCCCCTACATCAGGGTCCCCAGAGAGCCTCCCTACTTATATTAGGGTCCTCAGAGCCCCCCTCATTACATCAAGGTCCCCAGAGAGCCCCTCCCCTACATCAGGGTCCCCAGAGAGCCTCCTCCTACATCAGGGTCCCCAGAGAGCCTCCCCCTACATCAGGGCCCCCAGAGAGCCTCTCCCTACATCAGGGTCCCCAGAGAGCCTCCCCCTACACCAGGGTCCCCAGAGAGCCTCCCCCTACACCAGGGTCCCCAGAGAGCCCCACCTTACACCAGGGTCCCCAGAGAGCCTCACCTTACACCAGGGTCCCCAGAGATCCCCCCTTACACCAGGGTCCCCAGAGAGCCCCCCTAACAGTGTCCCCAGAGAGCCCCCCTTAACATTAGTGTCCCCAGAGAGCCTTCCCTCTTACATTAGTGTCCCCAGAAAGCCCCTCCTTACATCAGGGTCCCCAGAGGGCCCCTTCCTTACATTAGTGTCCCCAGAGGGCCCCCCTCTTACATCAGGGTCCCCAAACAGCTGACTCCCCCCCCTTGCAGAGGTTCCCCTGTACCTGGCTGGCGGCGATCGGCAGCTCTATGGTGTCCACAGGCAGGAGGATCTCCTGAGGGTAGTAGTTCTATCTCGGAATGTATACAGCAGAGAGGGGAGGGGCCTCTGACCCGGGCATCAGCAACAGTGTACAAGCAGAGTGAAAGTGATACCTGCCCGGTCAGAGGCCCCTCCCCTCTCCTCTCCTCTCTACTGTATACACTGACACTCGAGAGAATACTACAAGCCCCAGGGAGATCCCGCTGCCCACACATGCACCATAGAGCTGCCGATTGCCGCCTTCTACCACCTCTCCCCACTGCACTCTAAACGGCCAGCCAGAGGTGCAGGGGGAGATGCCGGATCTTGGGGAGGGGGGCCCCCACAGCGGTGTAATGGAAGGGCCCAGTCGCAAATGCGACTGCAGCGAACCCCAAAGTTCTGCCACTGCCAAGGCAGATGCTTTTCTCAATACAGACCGGCCTGGACGACAAGATTTTTTCACCCCCCTGTTGCCCCGGTGCTGCCTCTGCACCCACTGCCGCCCCGAGGCCCGGCCTCAATGGCCTTGTCAGGAATCCGGCCCTGCCTGTATGAAGGCATGTACAGCAGTAAAAACCTTGTCAGAAATTCAAACTTGCTCCAATAAATATGCACAGAAAATATACAGAAAAATAACTGTAGCGGGCTATCGTTTTACCCACAGGACTACATTTCCTGGCATGCTTTGCGGCACCCAGGGTGCCATTCCCCGCGCAAGGACTGCTGGGGTTGACTTTAAAATGGAAAGGCGGGGCTCAGCTCGCTCTCTCTGATCGCCGCCCTCCTTGCAAAAGGATCTCCTGCACTCAGCTGCTGTGCGCGCTAGGCCTGAAGCCTGGGTCTCGCGCCCCTGTTCCAAAGAGTTTCTGTTCTGCTGGGGAGTCTGCAAAGCATCCGATCCACCTGAGGTGCCATCATCTTCTGAAGGACCAAGGACTATGACGCCACTCACAGTAGCGGAGGGACAGGAGTCGGTCCGGCTTGGGTGAGAGAGCGTTGGCTCGAAACCTTAAATCACTAACTTCGCCTAGGCCTTCTATTGAATAGTTATACTTTGGAGAGACTGTTATCCTGAACTGAGCTTGCCAGTCTCTCATGTTTGCCAAGTTAGCGGTTATCTACAACCCCATTTTGGATTACAATTTGTTTCTCTATGTGCACCACCGACAGTTGCTAGCGAAGATTCCTGACCAAACTATACCCACAGTTATAGTCAGGCCTGACTGGGTAGTTAGGACATTGCTGGACACCATTTTTTTTGCTCACGAGGGAGGATAGCTGCAGCGGGGTAATACCATTTTATTTCCTAATTGAGTGTTATTTGCATGTAATGTGTACACCGTTATTGCAGGGATCTGCATGAGTATATTGCACTCAAATTGCTCTTTTATATCGTTTGCCTACAGTAAACCGTTATAGTTAAGTAATTTGGTTGTAAGTGTCAATTATTGCGCTGGTATCAAAAAGGGGGTTGTGCTGTGTAATATATATATATATATATATATATATATATAGAGATAGTACCGTTATATCACTACTTTCTCCCTTTTCTAACTGTGTCACAAGAGAAGTCAGAGACGATTGCCAGGGGTTGGTGGCGGTGCATTACAGGGGCCCAAACAAACAAGCAGCCCTCTTAAGCTGAGGGTATCGCTACAGGTGGGGCCTCGGTTCCGGGACCCGTGTATATTGCACGCTGCGATCAAGGTGGCCTGAAGTACCAGCATGGACTCGCAGGCAATAATAGAATGGTGCGCAGAGGAGGGCGTGGATCCACTCCAGGCGGTAGCTATTGAACTCCCGGGAGAAAGAAGAGATAAAGCAATTAATAATGTTAATAACTCCAAAATGGAAAGCATGGCCGGTAGATGTGAAGACAAATGCCTCAGGGACATATGCGCTAATAGAGTGGACAAGAGGAGTCCCAGAGGAGTTCAAAGGGCAAAGTATAAAAGACATAAATGACAGAACGTATCGCTTAGTGCATACTGGGGCTGTGAAGAAAGAGTCCCCAGGGACCTCCCCACAGTTATCTCCGTTACTCTTCTCCAAAATGGGAGGCAGTAGCGAAACAAAAGCACCAAAGTCACCCCTGACCGCCATAGGTCCTGAACTGTTGACTGCTTTGGGGGACTTTGTCGTTAAATGCCAAAAGAACAACACAGTGCATGTGGAAGCTGGGTACCGGAAACTCCGGGTGTTTTCAGGAACACAACCTGTGCCACCCGGGGAGGAAGATTTCGATTTTTGGATCGAGCAGGCAATGCAGGCAGAAGAAGGTTGGGAAGTCCCAGAAGCGCAGAAGAAGCAGCGCATCAGTGAGAGCTTGAAAGGCCCTGCTGCTGAGGCGGTGAAAAATCTTAGGTGCAGCAATACTGTGTGTACTGCAATGGATTATTTGTCTATGTTGCAGGAAGAGTTTGGCCAGCTGGAGAAGGTGTCAGACTTGATGTATAAATTTGAACATACCTTCCAACAGCCAAAGGAGAAGTTGTCCGAGTATGTCCAGAGACTGAATAGAATGCTGTGCCAGATTGTACTGAGAAAAGGAATGCAGCCACAGGTTATAGATGCTACCAGGATGAAACAGATCCTAAGGGGAGCCTTGCGGTCGGACCCAGTCTGGCTCCACCTGAAGACCCTGAACTACACAGACCTTGTGCGGATCATAAGGGACGAAGAGGCTTTGATGAAGGATCAAGAGGGGTTTGAGAAGACCACTCCACCTGTTCCAGTAGGAGTCAGAACGACAGTAGTCACAGAACGTGACCCAGAAGTAGAAACTTTGAAGTCTCAGATGGCCCAAGTACTGGACTTATTGACCTCTTTATTGGCCAAAAATTCTGGAGTAAAGGAGAAAGAAGAGATCCGGAAGGAACCGGACCGGAATGTCCCTATTCCAGCATCCCCAAAGATCCGGAAGGAGATCATTTGCTTCAATTGTGGAGGAGTTGGCCACCCTGAGAGAGTGTGTACCAGCCCAAGGAAGAACCGAGGCACTCAATACCAGCCGGCGGAAAACTTCAGAGGGCTCCGGTGAAGGAGTCAGCCGGGCGCCCGCTACCTACAGAAAGCTCCAAGAAGGTTCAGAGACAAGCAGAGAAAAAAAAAGAAGGGCAACAATGCCTCTCCTTTAAACTCCCATACTGTCTGTCGGGAGTTGCAATTTGACAACCAGAAAAATATCAATGCATACCAGGTTCAAAAAACTGTTGAGATCCAGGGAGAAATGGAAAAAGAAAAAAAAAACATTGGAAAAGTCAAAAAATTCCAAGGAGAAAATACCTCCAAAGAAGTTCCCGGATAAATTAGTTGGATCCTCCCCTCTAGTCTGCGTTCAAGTGGAGGGAGTCTACACAAAGGCACTTTTAGACACAGGAGCCCAAGTGACTCTCTTATATCAAGACTTTTTTCAGAAGCATTTAAGTCACGTACCTTTGCAGAAGCTGGAAGACCTGAAGATAGGGGGGGATTGGCACTCGCAGCTTCCCCTACGATGGCTATGTTTCGATCAGGCTGGCGTTTGACCCCCTCGGTGACCGGGAAGGCCGAAGCTTTTGACAATTTGGCGGTGGTTTGCCCTCGCCCACCAGAAGCCAACACGATGTCCATGTTTATAGGCACCAACACTGACTTGGTCCGGGGACTGCAGACCTCGTTGGTGCAAGAACGGGGTTCTCCCAGACAGAAGATTCACCCCATGCTGCAACAGGTCTACCAGAAGATGATCCTAGAGCAAAAGGCCCCGGAAGAGGGGGTGGGAAGAGTCTGGAGACTGTCTAGAAGAGAGAAAATACTACAGCCTGGTGAGGTGATCTGTCTTCAGGCCACAGTAAAACTCTCCTGGGAGCAGCCAGGTCCCTTTGTGGCCGTGGAACCAAATCCCGTCAACACCCACCAAGGATTGAGGGCACTGAAGAAAACAAAGGGGCAGATTCCAGTGAGTGTTAGGAATGTCACAAGTTCTCCCGTGAAGATCCCAGCCCGAGTGCTACTGGGCAAGGTGAACCCTGCTACCCCAGTGACCCTGTCTGAATTGAAGTCAAAAAATGGAGAAGCCACCTTGGAAGAGCTCTGCTTTGAAGACACAGCCTTGCCACAGAAATGGAAGGAAAGAGCCAAGGCTCAGCTGACTCGGTGGAGGAGAATATTCTCTGAGGATGAGTTTGATGTGGGGTGTGCGAGGAGTGCCACCCATAGAATCCGTCTTCAAGAAGACAAGCCCTTCTGGGAGAGGGTTCGAAGAGTTTCACTGGCTGACTTGGAAGATTTGCGGGAGCAGTTGGCAGAGCTGAAGAGGACAGGAGTCATTAAAGTGTCCAGAAGTCCACATGCCTCCCCCATTGTGGTAGTAAGGAAGAAAAACAGGTCGCCGAGACTCTGCATAGACTATAGGACTCTTAACCGGAAGACCATTCCTGACCAGTTTACTACCCGCAGGATAGAAGATGCTTTGCAGAGTCTGTCTGGGGCCAAGTGGTTCAGCGTCATGGACCTGAAGAGTGGGTATTATCAAATCCCCATGCACCCTGAAGATAAGGAAAAGACGGCCTTCATCACCCCAGTGGGATTCTATGAATTCAACAGAATGCCCCAAGGCCTGTCAGGAGCCCCTGCTACCTTCCAGAGATTGATGGAGAAGATCGTTGGGGATATGAACCTAATTTAAGTCCTGGTGTACCTAGACGACATCATTGTCTTCGGGAAGACTCTGGAGGAGCATGAAGCAAGATTGGAGAAAGTCCTGAAACGACTCAGCGAGGACGGACTTAAACTCTCCAGAGAAAAATGCCAGTTCTATCAATCTTTGGTCCACTACCTGGGACACATAGTATCCGCAGAAGGAGTGTCTACAGATCCTGGTAAACTGGAAGCAGTCACCTCTTGGCCAAGACCAACCACAGTGACTGAGCTCAGATCCTTCCTAGGCTTCTGTTCCTACTACCGTAGATTTGTGGAAGGATTTGCAAAAATTGCCAGACCCCTAAATGAGTTACTGAAGACGGAAGGAGAAGAGGATGATACTGGTCCCAGGAAGTCTGGAGAGTCTGTGGAAGACCAGTGGACAGGGGAGTGCGAAGAAGCCTTCCAGATGTTAAAGAAGAGTCTTACCACTGCACCAGTCCTGGCCTATGCTGATCCAAAGAAGCCTTATGAATTGCATGTGGATGCCAGCCATGATGGCCTAGGAGGAGTGCTATATCAAGAATATGAGGGGCAGTTGCGCCCAGTTGCCTATGTTAGCAGAAGTTTGGCACCCACTGAAAAGAACTACCCCACCCACAAGTTGTAGTTCCTGGCCCTAAAGTGGGCAGTCGTTGATAAACGCAGAGATTACCTGTATGGAGCTGACTTCACAGTAAAGACTGACAATAATCCACTCACCTATCTCTTCACCACGGCCAAGCTGGATGCCATCCGTCACTGTTAGTTGGCCGCCCTAGCCGGGTTCAATTTCAGCCTGAAGTATAGGCCGGGAGCAGGAAACCGCGACGCGGATGCACTGTCCCGAAGAGGCCATGCACCCACCCACCATCCAGAAGATTGGACCCAGGTAACCCCAGATGGGGTACGGGCCCCGTGCCAAGGGGTACAACTTCAAGCTAGTGGTGGGTCGAGGGCTGAAGAGATTGGTGTCTCTGCCGTGGGAGTGCCTAAGTGTTACTGCAATGTGACCCAAGTAGGAGAGGATGACTTACCCAAATTGTCCAAGAAGGACTTGAGGAAGGACCAGTTGGAAGTTCCTTGGGGAAGATTGGCACTGGAGACCTTGGAAGATCAGGATCCAGACAGACTTCCGAAGGACCCTTCAAAGGGTGGCCCGGTTGGTTCACAAGGAATGGGACAAGTTGCAGGTTCATCAAGGGGTGGCCTACCGAAGGGGCCCTCTGATGACCTGGAAGATAAGTGGCAGCTATTTCTGCCGGAGAAGTACAGAAGAACTGTCTTAGCTGCCTTACATGATGATCATGGCCACTTGGGGGCTGAGCGAACATTCCAACTTGTAAGGGATAGGTTCTATTGGCCTTGTATGCGGGCTGAAGTGGAAGAGTACTGCCACTCCTGTGCACGTTGTATCCAGAGAAAGACATTGCCACGTCAAGCTGCCCCAATGGGCCATCTGCAGAGTCAAGGACCCTTGGACTTGGTGTGCATTGACTTTCTCTGTCTCGAACCTGACTTAAGTGGACAAGGAAATGTTCTGGTGATAACCGACCATTTCACCCGTTATGCCCAAGCTTTTCCAGCCAAAGACCAGAAGGCTTCCACTGTAGCTAAAATCTTAGTAGAGAAGTACTTTGTGCACTATGGACTGCCCCAACGCTTGCACTCTGACCAAGGGAGAGACTGAGGCCTCGTACACACGACCAAGTTTCTCGGCAAGAACCAGCAAGAAACTTGCTGGCAGAGATGTCTTGCCGAGAAACTCGTTCGTGTGTATGGTTTCTCGTCGAGAAAACCGACAAGTAACCTCGACGAGAAAATAGAGAACCTGCTCTCTATTTTCTCGTCGAGATTCTCGTCGGCATGTTTCTCGACGAGAAAAGTGAGTGTGTGTACACTTACCTGTCCTCCCGGAAGCCCGCGCATGTTCGAAATGAATTCGACGCATGCGCGGTAGCTTCCTAGGCATACGTAGGGTATACCAAGATGGCGGCGACGGCATCGAATGTGACGAGCGCATGCTCGTCGTAGTCGATGACGTCACCGCGTACGCTCCATTCAAAGAACCGCGGGTTCTTTGAAACGAGCGTGTGTACACTCGGCCGGGACAAGTTTCTTGTCCAAGAATCTCGTCGAAAAAAACGACATGTTTTTTTCAACGAGAATCTCGGCCGTGTGTACGAGGCCTGAGAGTCGGTTGATCAAGAAACTGTTGGACTCTTTGGGTATCAAGAAAACCCAAACCACCCCTTATCACCCTCAGGGTGACGCTCAGCCGGAGAGGTTGAACAGGACTCTATTAAATATGTTGGGGACTCTGAGTAGTGAGCAGAAGCAGCACTGGAGCAAGCATATAGCGGCCATCGTACACGCCTACAACAGTACCACTAGCGATGCCACTGGGTACTCCCCTTATCGCCTTATGTTTGGCAGGGAAGCCAGACTGCCTGTGGATCTGGCATTCGGCATATCCACGGATCGCACTTCAGCCACCTCACACAAGGGCCACGTTGACAGGCTGAGGAGGAGTTTGAAGTTGGCTTTTGAACAGGCTCAAGAGGCCTCAGAACAAAGAGGAGCTCGGAACAAGAGGAATTTTGACCTCAAGGTTCGAATCCAGGACCTCCAGCCCGGGGACCGAGTGCTGCTGCGCAACCTAGGAGTTCCAGGGAAGCATAAGTTAGCAGACAGATGGAGACCTGAACCCTATGTGATCTGTAAGAAAATAGCAGATTTGCCGGTGTATCAGCTAAAGCCAGATGGGAAGATAGGGCCACTGAAGACATGGCACAGGAACCATTTACTCCCACTTTCGGAAGCGGTCCGGATACCTTCTGTCGAAGATTCCCCTGAACCATCCTCAAGTTTGGAGACACCTAGGCCAAACACTAGGTCTCAGGCCTCTCAGTCTAGAGAAATGGATGCCTCGGATCAGAGTTTAGAAGAAGAACTTGGATAGTTGTGGCCTTCTCAGACCCCAGGACCCATGTCTATAGATCTGTCACCATCTGAAGGTACTGTGGACAGCACATTGAACATGGAAGCCACTGAGTTTGTTCCGTCTAGTCCTCTGGCTGAAGAGTGGGAAGATGCAACATGGTCACCTTCTGCTGATCATCAAGATTACTCCCCCCATCTGCCTACCCCTGATTTGGATGTACCAGGGGTAGTGGAGCCCAGTTTGCCCACTTTAGAGGAAAATGAAACAAGGGATGCGACAGTCACCCCAAGAGAACAAAGGGCCAAAAGAGTTGTTCATCCTCCTCGGAAATTAACCTACACCCAGATGGGGGAAAGTTCTGAGGATACAGTGACCACTGCTAGAAGGACTTTGCCAACACCCGATCCTTCTGCTGTGCATTTGGTGGAAGGCAACCCCAGCTCTCTCTCGGGCACAGTTAGACAGGTCAACCCCTTTGATGTAACCAGTGGGCAGGACAAGCTCCCTTCCCCATTCTGGTGGGAGTTTCCTCTGCCAACTTCTCTAGCTGCCCTAATGAGTTTGTGTTTTCCTACTGTTATTGATGTCTTTGAGGGACCAAAGATTTCAAGTGGGGGGAGTGTGTAGCGGGGTATCGTTTTACCCGCAGGACTACATTTCCCGGCATGCTTTGCGGAACCCAGGGTGCCATTCCCCGCGCAAGGACTGCTGGGGTGGACTTTAAAAGGGAGAGGCGGGGCTCGGCTCGCTCTTTCTGATCGCCGCCCTCCTTGCAAGAGGATCTCCTGCACTCAGCTGCTGCGCGCGCTAGGCCTGAAGCCTGGGTCTCGCGCTCCTGTTCCAGAGAGTTTCTGTTCCACTGGGAAGTCTGCAGAGCATCCGATCCACCTGAGGTGCGATCTTCTGAAGGACCAAGGACTTGGTGCATCGTGGGCCGATGTGACGCCACTCACAGTAGTGGAGGAACCGGACAGGAGTCGGTCCGGTTTGGGTGAGAGAGCGCCAGCTCGAAACCTTAAATCACTAACTTCGCCTAGGCCTTCTATTGAATAGTTATACTTTGGAGAGACTGTTATCCTGAACTGAGCTTGCCAGTCTCTCCAGTTTGCCAAGTTAGCGGTTATCTACAACCCCATTTTGGATTACAATTTGTTTCTCTATGTGCACCACCGACAGTTGCTAGCGAAGATTCCTCACCAAACTATACCCACAGTTATAGTCAGGACTGACTGGGTAGTTAGGACATTGCTGGGCACCATTTCTTTGCTCACGAGGGAGGATAGCTGCAGCGGGGTAATACCATTTTATTTCCTGAGTGTCATTTGCATGTAATGTGTACACCGTTATTGCAGGGATCTGCATGAGTATATTGCACTCAAACTGCTCTTTTATATCGTTTGCCTACAGTAAACCGTTATAGTTAACCACTTAAGCCCCGGACCATTTCGGGCCATTAGGACCAGGCCTGTTTTTGGGATTCGGCACTGCGCTGCTTTAACTGTAAATTGTGCGGACATGCAATGTTGTACCCAAATGAAATTTGCGTCCTTTTCTTCCCACAAATAGAGCTTTCTTTTAATGGTATTTGATTGCCTCTGCGATTTTTATTTTTTGCGATATAAACAGAAAAAGACCGAAAATTTTGAAAAAAAATGATATTTTCTACTTTTTGTTATAAGAAAAATCGAATAAACTCAATTTTAGTCATACATTTAGGCCAAAATGTATTCAGCCACATGTCTTTAGTAAAAAAAATGTCAATAAGCGTATATTTATTGGTTTGCGCAAAAGTTATAGCGTTTACAAACTAGGGTACATTTTCTGAAATTTACACAGCTTTAAATTTATGACTGCCTATCTCATTTCTTGAGGTGCTAAAATGGCAGGGCAGTACAAAACCCCCCCAAATGACCCCATTTTGGAAAGTAGACACCCCAAGGAAATTGCTGAGAGGCATGTTGAGCCCATTGAATATTTTTTTTTTGTCCCAAGTGATTGAATAATGACAAAAAAAAAATTACAAAAAGTTGTCACTAAATGATATATTGCTCACACATGCCATGGTTATATGTGGAATTGCACCCCAAAATACATTCTGCTGCTTCTCCTGAGTACGGGGATACCACATGTGTGGGACTTTTTAGGAGCCTAGCCACGTACGGGACCCCGGAAACCAAGCACCGCCTTCAGGATTTCTAAGGGCGCAAATTTTTGATTTCACTCCTCACTACCTATCACAGTTTCGAAGGCCATAAAATGCCAAAATAGCACAAAACCCCCCCAAATGACCCCATTTTGGAAAGTAGACACCCCAAGCTATTTACTGAGAGGCATGTTCAGTCCATGGAATATTTTATATTTTGCCACAAGTTGCGGGAATATGACAAACTTTTTTTTTTTTGCACAAAGTTGTCACTAAATGATATATTGCTCACACATGCCATGGGCATATGTGAAATTACACCCCAAAATACATTCTGCTGCTTCTCCTGAGTACGGGGATACCACATGTGTGGGACTTTTTGGGAGCCTAGCCGCGTACGGGACCCCAAAAACCAAGCACCGCCTTCAAGGTTTCTAAGGGCATAAATTTTTGATTTCACTCCTCACTACCTATCACAGTTTTGAAGGCCATAAAATGCCAAGATGGCACAAAACCCCCCCAAATGACCCCATTTTGGAAAGTAGACACCCCAAGCTTTTTGCTGAGAGGCATGTTGACCCCATTGAATATTTTTTTTTTTGTCCCAAATGATTGAATAATGACAAAAAGAAAAAAAAAAATGTACAAAAAGTTGTCACTAAATGATATATTGCTCACACATGCCATGGTTATATGTGGAATTGCACCCCAAAATACATTCTGCTGCTTTTCCTGAGTACGGGGATACCACATGTGTGGGACTTTTTGGGAGCCTAGCCGCGTACAGGGCCCCAAAAACCAAGCACTGCGAACGCTGCAGTTATGTGTGTTGTGTTTGGTAAGTGACAGTGATCGATCGATACTGCACTTGGGTGGGCTGGGCGGAGGGGCTAAACGCAGGCGCTAGCAGGTATCTGGGCTGATCCCGCTAACACTGCGTTTTTGGGAACCCTAAACCGCTGGGGATGCTAGTATAGATCTGATCAGATACTATACCACTAAGGGGGGTGTATGCTTTGCGCGTGGGTGTTAGCGTTACTGTCACTAACCTAACACTGCCTGGGGCGACGCAGACCCTCTCTGGCGCTAAAACCTAATTGATCTCACCCGCCGGGCGATCAGGGGGGTTAAACCTTTATTGGGTTATATACGGCGGGTGCCCTGATGCTATAAAAAGCAAACTAATCAACCAGCGTCACCCGTAACACTTATATGGTGATCACTGGTGAAAGGGTTAACTAGGGGCAATCAGGGGGTTAAAACCTTTATTAGGTTAAATATGGGGGTACCTGACACTATATAAAAACCTGACGGGTAACCTAAATAACTAAATAACTTACTGGCTAACCAGTGACACCAGTGACGCTTATACGGCGATCACTGGTGAAAGGGTTAACTCTAGGGGCAATCAGGGGGTTAAAATAATATATGGGGGTACCTGACACTAATAAAAACCTGCGGCGAACCTAAAAAAAAATAACTGCCTATCTAAAACACCAGCGACACGAATACAGCGATCGGAAAAACAATCGCTTAGTGACGCTGAAGTTAGGGGGTGAAAGGGTTACCTGGGGGGTGATCAAGGGGTTAAACCTTTATTAGGGGGGGGTTTAGGGGGCTACCCTGGACCTAAAGGGGCCTAATCCTAACTGCCCTGCAACTTTTTACAATCACAGATGACACTAAATGCAGTGATCAGTAAAATAAATGATCACTGCAATCAGTGACACTGTGATTGGGGGCTTTGGGGTGACCTGGGGGGTGATCTGGGGGTGACTGGGGGGTGATTTGTGTGCCTATGTGTACCTACGTGTCAGTGGACTGTTGGTGCACTAACCTGCTTCTTCTCTGCTCGGCGCCGGGAACGAAAAGACCGCGGCGAGGGAGATGACATGACTTCCTCCTGCCTGTGTTTACATCACATGGCGGAGGAAGCATTTTCATTGGCCGGGAGCGATCGCGAGGGGGGGGCGGAATCGAGCGGCCGCCCCCTCATGCCTGATTGCTCCCGAACACTTAACGGCCGCTCACTGCAGTGAAGGGGGGTCCGGATGGACCCCCCAACTGCACAAAGGCGATCACGTAGATCTACGTGATTCTGCCTGTCGGTGCCATTCTGCCGACGTAAATCGGCGGTGGGCGGTCGTTAAGTGGTTAAGTAATTTGGTTGTGAGTGTCAATTATTGCGCTGGTATCAAAAAGGGGGTTGTGCTGTGTAATATATATATATATATATATATATATATATATGTATAGAGATAGTACAGTTATATCACTACATTCTCCCTTTTCTAACTGTGTCACGAGAGAAGTCAGAGCCGATTGCCAGGGGTTGGTGGCGGTGCATTACAGGGGCCCAAACAAACAAGCAGCCCTCTTAAGCTGAGGGTATCGCTACATAACTTTTTGTTTTGAGAAGAGACGAGAAGTCTCCCAATAGAGATAAGTAAGAAACCCAAAGTGAAAAGGCAAAAATAATGTTCTCCACAGAAAGGATTAGCTGAAATTCAGGTGGTGTGTCATGTGGTCAGTATAGATGAACATATCGCAGACTAGAGATCTATGTTTAGTTTGTCACTTGCATATTTCCAACACCCACTCCCCAAAAATGAGGAATAAAACACTTTTTATTATTTGATCTGTGATGATCTTTGATATTTTCTAACAGGAAATGCTCCAACACGCTATATGTCTTTACCTAAAAAACAGCTCAACACAAATTATTTTCATGTATTTTGAAGTAGCGGAGTTTGTTGTTAAAATTAACAAAAAAAAAAAAAAAAACACAAGTTTCTGTGCACCAAATTTTCCCTTTAATGTCTCAATTTATGCACAGTATAGAGCAATTTAAAAACATATTTAAAACTATTGCACACATGGTCTTGTTCTTTTCTTGGAGTAACAGTTACCAATAAAAAAAAGTTGTCCAAGGTGTTTTATAAATATTCCACAGGCTAATTTGATAAGATCCTCTGCCCTTTTTTACATGTACACAGTATTTTGACTAAATTCAGGCATTAGAAGTGCAAATGTGAAAATCCTAAACTATAAAAAAAAAAAAAAAGATGCTTTTCTCAAAGAGATAATCCTGTATCAGTGATGATAGAAAATATTAAGACATATGTACACAGTAACAGGAACAGCAGCAGTACCACAAATAAACAGTGGACAAGCTGTCAAATTCCTGTGCAATATAGAGAAAAATAAAAAGTGGATAAAGCCAGCAAAAAAAAAAAAAAAAAAAAAAAAAAAAGGTAAACCATCTAGTAGAAATGTAAAAACTGGCCAGGTCCAACCCCAGTACAAAAAGGTAATTACATCTCCAGACCAGGAAAGAAATTAACTGGTGCTGAAATGGGTTCTGAAATCTATGTGGAACATGCCAGCAATACACAGGAGATCTTAAAGTGGTTGTAAACCCTCACATATACCCAGTGAAGTGACTGGCCTCAGGTGATGCACAGATTAAACAAATCCTCCTACATAAATTGCACCTGTCCATCTGCAGTCTTCTCTTCTCTACATCCGTTCAAAATGCTGAAATATAAAGTTTGTCTGAGAGTTCAGAAAAAAAGGGGGCAGAGAGCAAAGTTACGCTCTGCAGAAGTCAGTGGAGAGTTCATTGGAGGATAGAAAACATACCACCTTCACACAGGAACACAGCTGAGGCTGTCAATCAGCTGGAGGTCCCTCCCGTTACCATTTTTCTCCTGGTGTCAGAAAAACTTGTCCGAAGTGATTCATGCAGATAAGAGGAACAAAGCAGCAGCCAGAAATGACACTAAGCTCTGGTTTACACCAGTGCGATTTGTCAGTTCAAAATCGCATGACAAGTCGCACCCCATCGTCAGCAATAGAACCGTTTGAATCGGTGCGACTCAAGTCACAGACTATGAAAAAGGTTCCTGCACTACTTGCATAGACTTCTGTTAAATGAAAATCGAGTTAAAGTAGTGCAATTTCAAAGCTGCACTGGTATGAACCAGGGCTTAGTGCTCTTAATTGTGACAAGTTCACATTATAGAGGGATATTCTTTGTTCATATTTCATGTCTGAGGTTTACAACCACTTTATTACAAGGCTAGACATACATAATGGGGTTGATTTTCTAAAACTGGAGAGTGCAACATCTGGTGCAGCTGTGCATGGCAGCCAATAACCTTCTAGCTTCAGCTTGTTCAGTTGAGCTTTGACACAAAACCTGACAGCCGATTGGTTTCTATGCAGAGCTGCACCAGATTTTGCAGTTTCCAGTCTCCTCTTTTCGTAAATCAACCCCAGCGTGTATTTCTATAAAAATGTGACAAAGGGTTCAACAGGACTTTTATTTACAGAACCAGAAGGTCCTAAACTGAACACTGTACTTGGGTGCAGCATAAGTACAGTGCACACATTTCTCCTATGGGTTAAAAAACAAAGCATTTACAGAAATGTGATTCTTTGCATAACAATGTTTCAAGCTTAGAATGAATCATTTCTCAGAAACCTCATGCTTGATTTTACTAGACCAGGAATGCAAATGATACAAGATGTGTATTATCTATATATACTGCTTTTGTGTTGGTTTCCTTTTTTGTCCTTGTTTTTAGGTATAACTTATCCCCAGAAATGAGTGCACTGTGTTCCCTTTCAAACCAAATAGTTTAGAGCAGAGGTCTTCAAACTTTCTACACCAAGGGCCAGTTTACTGTCCTTCATACTACACTTTAGGAAGGCCAGATTGTGGCCAGTGGGAGTAGAAAATGTCCAGGCATCAGTAAGAGCAAATAATGCCCCATCTTTGGTATCCTTGCAAGGAATGGTGCCCTATTGTTTGTGTCAAAGGAAGGAATTGTGCCTTATTGTTGGCGTCATTGCTCCCAATGACACCAACAATGGGGCACAATTCCTTCCTTTGACACAAACAATGGAACCCTCTCTTTTCTGCCCTATTGTTGGTGTCAGTGAGAGGAATAGTACCCCATTGTTGGTGTCAGCGATAGGAATTATGTCCTATTACTGGTGTCAGCGGATGGAATATGGATCCAAAAGGCAAACAAGAGGCAGCAGTTTGGAGACCATTGCTGGTCTAGAGGGAGAATCCTTTTTTACTTTTTGTTTAGCACACATATCATGTCCTCCGAAGCAAGAATAGATTCTAAAAAGGTAGCTGTTCTACTAAAAGCCACTGTTTACATCAGGAAGACCTAGACTGTCTTTACCAGTAAAGATACATAGCTACACTGACTCTGCGTAGATCTCAATGCGTCTGAAAGTTGCAGATTAGTGAGTGTGATCTGCTTCAGTCTGGCTCACAAATAATAGTTACCACTTAAGGCCATATTTTTTTACGTCAGCTTCTAGTTGTGACTATGCATGGAGCAGTGGTACAATAAGGCATTTACTAGGAGCACATTGGCTGTGTTGCGACCAGAAGCTTGTGTGCAGCTAAAGGCATCAGTTTAAAAATCTAAAAGCAGCCCAGGGCTTCCTGATGTGCTAACAGTTGTGTTTATTGACAATATAGCAAGGCTTTAATTCACGATTGCTGGCATCATTCACATTTTTAACTTTACATACAACATAACCTTAAATAATACATATACAAATACAATAAATATTTAAGGCACTTTTTATATTAAAGAGAAACTTGTTCTCCAATATTTACTATCAAAATACATTGCCGATACCCGAATTAAAAAAAAGAACATGTTAAAACAAAAAAAATAAAAAAAATAAAAAATGGAAGACTGCTGGACTTCTTTCAAAAATCACACAATTGTCCCCACAATTAAGAAAGAGAAACTTTAATCAGAATAGTTCAAGCCAATCACTGTGCTCCAGGCCTGCCTGGTTGGTATGCGATTGGTAAATTAACTGTCCAGTTTTAGCCATCCCTTTTCATAGTCCTGTAGTAATTCTAAGAAATAGCGAGTGCCAGGTTCAGCATCATACCAAATCTCATACTGCGTGTCTCGTGGATTACGGAAACGCTGATGCACACGTAGGACTTTACCTGGGAACCAAGTTTCACGCTCGCCATCATCAAACAAATGAAGAATGCGCTTTCCAACGAAATCTGGAAAAACTTTACTTTTGCCGCACTTGGACCGAACCCTTCTTCTCAGTTTATAAGTTCGGTCTCTGTAGCTTTTTTTACGGAACACTTTTTTTGCCTGTAGCTTCTCTGTACCTCTCCTCTCAAGAGGCCTCCGTCGTAAGGCCTTATACACACGGCTACCTGGGGACTTACAAACTCGCTGTAGCCTCATTATCAGGGAAGCCTTGCCTTTCCTAGGTGATACAGTCTCTGACTCCTTTGATGGACTGGGTGCTTGGGTTTCCAATTTTTCAGAGTCTTTTCTGGAGCAACTATCTGTTAAGAGAGAGAATTATACAAACACGTTTAATAAAAGAGACCACCACGAGTCGACTGACAGGAAACAATAGCAAGCAAAAACATGGCAAGTGACAATTAAAGGGGAAGTATTCTCTTTTTTTTTAGAATCATCTTATGTGTTTTTTTTGTTTTTTTTTACACAATATAATATAAAAATACATCCAGAACAACTGTGAGTCTAATATAAAGGAGTAGTTCCTTGGACATCTGCCTGTGCTATGCTGACATAGTCCAACCAAGCATACACACACTACACTATATCTATCAAGTTCTTAGCAGAGTGTACTATTTGAAGTTCATACAATTATAAGAACATAAGTAAAACATTTGTAATGTATGCCATTAGTAGTCACAATTAATCTTGTCCCTCACTCTACCTGGAGATTATCACCATGGTAGAGAGAAGCTGACAGAACCTGCGCCACATAGCCGAAAAGCAAATAAAGAGAACCACTAACTCAAAAACGTCCCCTTTAATAGTCTGGTATGATGTGGTTTTAGAAAAGCAGGGAGGAAATAGCTAGAAAAAAAGCACAATTCACTAAAAAATAAAGAACGCCTATAAACTGTTGGAATCCAAACCTAATCCAGTTGAGTTTCGGAACAACACCCTATATAAAACTCCATTGACAGACTCCATCATTCAGACACTTGGAAAAGTACAAGCAAATTGTGAGCTCCTTCTTCCTCAGCATGTTATCTATGGTAAGGACAGACAGTCAACAAGCTGGTCTGTATTAATCTGTTAGGTGAGGAACTATTTTAAAATTGGCAGACCTCCATACTTCAAAAATGTAAAACAGCTCTCACTAGAAAACGGAAAAAATGCCCTTATCATGGAGTTCTTCTTTAAATAATCTACTCTCTAGAAGGTGCAGTTTACACTGCCACGACCTGACAGTCACGGGACTTGAAGCAACTCCAGGGAATGCCTGGGTAATCTTCCTGTAAAGTAGGATCCAAATCACATAAATTAAGAGGATCCGACTTGGAGGTGACTTCCATTAAAGTCTATGGGCACGAGTCGGATAGAAGTCGCCTTGAAGTAGTACAGGAACCTTTTCTAAAGTTGGAGCGACTTCAATAGTGCTAATCAAGACAGCTCTCTATTGACTAACATGGGATTTCGCATGTCATGCGACTTGGGGTCTCACACGTCGGATCCCAGGTCGTGGCAGTGTGAACTGAGCCTACAGCAAGACAGCAATAGTGCAATCAAACCATTAACTGAATACAGTATGTATACTTTTACAACAGAAAACTTGCTCCCAAGGATTCAGCATATGGTTCCATGCAAAGTTTACAACTTTCAGCTTGATACCGATACTGATGAACAAGCAGCAGAAGGCATAGACTGCACTGGCTTCGGCTGTTGGGGGTGAGTGGCTTGCTGGGAAAAAATGCACATTTATATATGTGGGTTGGTGCATCAATTGATGGCTATTGCTGTGCATTTTGTTTTGGGCAAAAAAAGGTACAAATACCCATAACAAGCAAGAACAGGAGAAAGGAATCAAAGACAAAAACATCTGCTAATCACATTATTTTAAAATAAGCCTGGAGATCCTTGGGTCAAGGGCAAAGTTAACTTTATATGTATGTAATCAATATCAACTACCACTAGAAGGAAATCTTTTATGTAGAAAATAGACAAGTGAATTCAGAATTCACGGTAAGAAGAACAATGCCACTATGTATTTTGCGTTGCCTCAAGGGTTTTAGCTGGCAGACATTAAAACAAGTCACAATAAAATTATTGGCTGGTGATTCAGGTTCCTATTGCACTCATGGAATATGGATAAACAAACCATGACACTAGGGAGGGAATAATGACTTGTAAGCAACTTTTATCAGAACTCTACACCCATTTTACATTTGTACATTGTTTTCTCACAAACATTCAAATTAAAAGGCTGTTGATGTGTATAAGCTTTGCCATTCATTCATTTGCAATGCTGTTAATATTATGCTGGCAACCAAACGTCTATATATTACATATACACAGACAAAAAGCATTGATGGAAAGTACAGTAAATCACAGCAACCAGATATGTCAGCACTAATGGGATTATTCAGGTGAGCAGGTGTCAAAACTGCTGCTGTCAAAATCAATGTGTGAAAAAAGAAAAAGAAAAAAGGCCAGCGATCTGTTAAATCACTCGGTAAGGTGGATATCAATACTGGCAGTTGTCCTTCAACTCTAAAAGGAGATGGGACTGACTGTTGAAGTTATTTCAAAGCGCTGCGCAAACTGTTGGCGCTATATAAATCCTGAATCATAAAAATAATAATTTTCCTCACCTTAGTAACGTGACACTTTGCTGACACTTTTTTTAGAACATCTTACTACTGTATTATTAGGTTTTCTATGCCCTGCTTTGCATCACTCTTATCAGTTTTCTGCCCTGCTAGTTATAATACTGGGCCTCTGCTTTGCTGACCTCAATCTACACTCTTCATGGCTGCCTCTCTTTGCCTTGCACAGGTGTCTCCAATTTATACTGCTCTTTTCTTTTTCTCTACTTCCAGTTTCCTGCTGCTTGGCAATTTGTGTGTAGCGACCTCACCCCTCTCACCCTTTCTCATTCTCGGCTTGTTGGTCTTGTCTAGGGGTTTAGTACTGGGGGGAGGGATGCGATACACCACGGCCCATGTCCTCCAGAGAGACTGGAGGTGAAAGCCAGAACTATGGGGTTTTGTGTGCGTGTCCCAGAGTCAAATCCTTTCCTCAAAATGACTCCCTTTGCTCCTAGTAACCAGAGTTCCACACACTGAAAAGGTCCAACTCGTATTTATTCTCTTCCAGCAATAGTCATACAGCACAGACAGGTTGAGACCCATAGAACACTTCAGTATTTGTGGGGAGTAGGTCAGGCACAATCCTTTAAGTAGAGCTAACCACTGTGGTGTCACCAATGGTTATGATGTATAGTCACTGCCACAGACTATATAGAACAAGAGCATGAACTACCTTCGCTATCACAGCCCCTGTCAGAGGGAAGACATCCGTCCAAGAGAGTTACCGGAGGCCTCTCCGTCACCGGCAAATGCTGCGCCAGACTTTCCAGAGAAGTTCCGCTCACTGGCCTCCTCAATCTCAGACACGGGCACCCAAGGCGTTAGGGCCCCCTCGGATTCCTCCACCCTCGCGGAACCCAGTCGAAGGTACCGAGTCCCAGGCCTCCACATTAGTACCTCACCCCAGGCTAAAGGTGCCTGGGATGGACTCCATCTCCCGCTCCGGCCAGATCAAGGGCACCTGGGCCCGGAACGCCAGCACCCAGGCTGAAGGTGCCTGGGCGCGGCTGCGTCCTTTGACTCTGAACCCCAAGGTCAGGGCGTCCGCCCCTTTTATCTCCTCTCCCTTTGCGTCACAGCAGGTTCCCCGCCCCGCTGTACCAGCGCCAGGAAAGGACAAAAAGGGATGCAGTCTTGCGGTGAGTGTTCAGCTCCGGCCCAGGGCGACAGTGCCACCTGCAGGCAACCTCACACCACCAGAGTCCTCCAAGAACCACAAAAGGGTCTCAGATTCCCTAACAATCAGTGCATCTGGGTTACACTACCACCCAGATGCCTCCCCTAAATTCAAATACCCGCTACATGTGTTTATTACGTTATTTTATTTTTTCCTCAGTGGTATCATTTGTATTCCAAATGTAATTTATATCATTGGAATACTTTCTTCTTCCTCTGTGCACCCCCTCCCCAGCCTCTGTGCCCATCACACTGACAGGAACATGGCAGAGGAGTTTTGTAGTAGGGGTGGTCAGAGCCTGATGAGGAACAGCGGCTATTCGTCCCCAGGTCTGACATACTCTTGATTGACAGTACACATTCATGACAGCTTCCCAGCACAGCCACACCCCACACCTCTGTACACCAGCTAGGAACTGGTCATATTACCACCAGTTTCCTATTCTGAAAACTGGTGGCAATTCTTCAGGAATCTGTTGCTGCCAAAGGGATCAAGTAGAACTACCTGAATTTGGCACAGGTGACGGTAATGGTACCTAAACTGCCTGAATTATATGCAGGTTGTTCAAAAGGGAACTGCCACCAAATAAGTGTTCTGACAGCCTTATTAAAATCTGATTGTGATCTTTAAAGTCAAAGTAAAGTCTGTTAAAAAATTTTTTAATAAACTAATAACAAACATGTCATACTTACCTGCCCTGTGCAGTTGGTTTTGCACAGGGCAGCCTGGATCCTCCTCTTCACTGTTCCTGGCCCCTCCCCCCTGTCGAGTGCCCCCCATAGCAGGCAGCTTGCTATGGTGGCACCTGAGCAAAGTCACAGCTCCCTCTTTCCATTCAGACACGGAGCTGCGGCCCGGCCCCCTCTCTCCCCTGATTGGCTAACTGACTTTGATTAACAGCCGCAGAGTCAATGGCGCCACTGTTGTGTCACAGCCAATCAGGAGGGAGAGCTAAGACACTCGTGGACATCGCTGGGGAAAGATGGGGCTCAAGTAAGAAATTTGGGGGGTGCTGGGGAGGCTGCCACACACAAAAGGTTTTTAATCTTCATGCATAGGATGCATGAAGATAAAAAACCTTCTGCCTTTACAAGTCCTTTAAATATGCCAATACAAGATGGGTTTCTGCACTAAACTAAACTAAAAATACAGTATGTATGTCTTGTTACAACACCATTACACAACATAATGGTTCGTGGACATTACTATACATACACACATACAGTAAAAATCTGCTAACCTTCTTGGCTTAAAGAGGAGCTTGTGTCTGGAATTTCTTTTTTTTTTAAAGTCAGCAGCTACAAATACTGTAGCTGCTGACTTTTAATGTAAGAAGACTGACTAGGATCATACTCCTGCTTTTCATCTACCCATAATTCTCTGTCTCGCATAGACTTTATACTAATATCTCATAGACTGACACCACGATTAATTGAGGCCGCATTCTGCCCCAGAATACTTTCAGATCATAGTCCCTACTGGAAAACTTTAACCACTTAACGACCGCCCACCGCCGATTTACTTCGGCAGAATGGCACGGACAGGCAGAATCACGTAGATCTACGTGATCGCCTTTGTGCAGTTGGGGGGTCCATCCGGACCCCCCTTCACTGCAGTGAGCGGCCGTTAAGTGTTCGGGAGCGATCAGGCATGAGGGGGCGGCCGCTCGATTCCGCCCCCCCCCCTCGCGATCGCTCCCGGCCAATGAAAATGCTTCCTCCGCCATGTGATGTAAACAAGGCTGGAGGAAGTGATGTCATCTCCCTCGCCGCGGTCTTTTCGTTCCCGGCGCCGAGCAGAGAAGAAGCAGGTTAGTGCTCCAACAGTCCACTGACACGTAGGTACACATAAGCACACAAATCACCCCCCAGTCACCCCCAGATCACCCCCCAGGTCACCCCAAAGCCCCCAATCACAGTGTCACTGATTGCAGTGATCATTTATTTTACTGATCACTGCATTTAGTGTCATCTGTGATTGTAAAAAGTTGCAGGGCAGTTAGGATTAGGCCCCTTTAGGTCCAGGGTAGCCCCCTAACCCCCCCTAATAAAGGTTTAACCCCTTGATCACCCCCCAGGTAACCCTTTCACCCCCTAACTTCAGCGTCACTAAGCGATTGTTTTTCCGATCGCTGTATTCGTGTCGCTGGTGTTTTAGATAGGCAGTTATTTTTTTTTTAGGTTCGCCGCAGGTTTTTATTAGTGTCAGGTACCCCCATATATTATTTTAACCCCCTGATTGCCCCTAGAGTTAACCCTTTCACCAGTGATCGCCGTATAAGCGTCACTGGTGTCACTGGTTAGCCAGTAAGTTATCTAGTTATTTAGGTAACCCGTCAGGTTTTTATATAGCGTCGGGTACCCCCATATTTAACCTAATAAAGGTTTTAACCCCCTGATTGCCCCTAGTTAACCCTTTCACCAGTGATCACCATATAAAGGTTACAGGTGACGCTGGTTGATTAGTTTGCTTTTTATAGCATCAGGGCACCCGCCGTATATAACCCAATAAAGGTTTAACCCCCCTGATCGCCCGGCGGGTGAGATCAATTAGGTTTTAGCGCCAGAGAGGGTCTGCGTCGCCCCAGGCAGTGTTAGGTTAGTTCCAGTAACGCTAACACCCACGCGCAAAGCATACACCCCCCTTAGTGGTATAGTATCTGATCAGATCTATACTAGCATCCCCAGCGGTTTAGGGTTCCCAAAAACGCAGTGTTAGCGGGATCAGCCCAGATACCTGCTAGCGCCTGCGTTTAGCCCCTCCGCCCAGCCCAGCCCAGCCCAGCCCACCCAAGTGCAGTATCGATCGATCACTGTCACTTACCAAACACAACACACATAACTGCAGCGTTCGCAGAGACAGGCCTGATCCCTGCGATCGCTAACAGTTTTTTTGTAGCGTTTGATATATTTGCTGACGACAGTCAGGTGCTTTTTTTCCTGTGAATCTTACTAGTGTACCCCTAAATTTAGAGCCCAAAATGGCAAGACGAAGGTACACTAGTAAAGAGGCCTACGAGATTCTGAGCATGACAGATAGTGAAGAGGAGGTCACGTATCTGTCAGATTCAGGCTCAGAATATCTTCCCGTAGAAGACAGTGACGTCAGCGGCCCCACGTCAGATAGCTCTGACGACGAAGTTGAGGTCCCTGCTAAGGTCAGGTGTACCCGATCCCGATCTTCTGAGGTTGTTGAGGAGCAAGAACCGCAGGTCTCTCGTATCATGGAGCAGAGTAGTACTAGCGCCGCTATTCCTTCTGGTGAACTGGCAAGCACCAGCGGCCTAGTACAGCCTGGACGTACATCCAGCACTGCAGTAACACTTGGTGACGTGGCGAGTCCCATAAGTGCAGTTCAAGCTGGCGAGGTGGCAAGCACAAGTAGTGTCCCGCTGCCACCAAGAAGACAAAGGCAGGCCCGTCGTGCCCATACTGCCCTTCCTGCAGAATTCGCCTATCCTGATTGGGTCCCCACCACTTCTGCAGAACCCGTACTTCCCCCATTCACTGCCCAACCCGGTATTCAGGTGGAAACAGCTGATTTTATTCCAATTGATTTTTATTCGCTGTTTTTCACGGAAGATCTCTATAGATCTATTGTGGACCAGAGTAATTTATATGCTGGTCAATTTATCGCCGCTAACCCCCAGTTGCCTAAAATTGCCAGAAATTGGAAACCAATTACGGTTTCCGAATTTAAGACCTTTCTGGGCCTTTCCCTCAACATGGGCACACATAAATTTCCGTCATTGCGTGCTTATTGGTCCACGCACCCAATTGACCACATGCCCGTGTTCTCTGCCTCCATGTCCAGGGCACGATACGAGCAGATTTTGCGGTTCATGCACTTCAACGACAATGAACTTTGTCGTCCACGTGGGGACCCTGAATACGACCGGCTCTATAAAATTCGGCCCCTCATAAACCACTTCCACGAACGTTTTGCAGCCTTGTTTACTCCCGATCAAGTTGTCTGCGTTGATGAGTCCCTGATTAAATTTTCTGGCCGCTTGTCTTTCAAGCAGTACCTTCCCAGCAAGCGTGCCAGATACGGGGTCAAGCTCTACAAGTTCTGTGACAGGGCAACAGGCTATGTAGTGAACTTTACGGTTTATGAGGGAAAAGACAGTCAGATTGAGTCGGTCAACTGCCCGGATTACATAGGGAGCGCTGGCAAGATAGTGTGGAACTTGGTGTCACCCTTATTCGGAAAGGGGTACCACTTGTATGTGAACAATTATTACACGAGCGTGCCACTGTTTAGTCACTTGTTTGATAATAAGATTGGAGCATGTGGCACCGTGCGACCTAATCGCCGGGGCTTTCCCCAGCGGCTTGTAGATGCCCGTCTTAGGCTGGGGGAGAGAGCCTGCTTGAAGTGTAATAACTTGCTCGCTATGAAGTGGAGGGACAATAAGAATGTTTTCCTTCTTACCTCCCTTCATGCAGACACGACAGTCCAAATTCGTACGGCGACTGGTGTTGTGGAGAAACCCCTCTGTGTCCACGAATATAACCAAAATATGGGAGGGGTGGACCTCAACGACCAGTTGATGGCGCCGTATCTAATTGACCGTAAGGCGAGACGCTGGTACAAAAAAGTGTCTCTATCATTATTCCAATTGGCTTTGCTGAACGCTCATGTGCTATACAGAGCTTCAGGCGGGACGTTATCTCTTCTAAAATTCTAGAATGAGATAGTCACAGAACTCCTGTATCCAGGCGGTTCTGCACCTCACCATCCCCAACCAAATGCAGTAAGCCGGCTGCATGAGAGGCATTATTCGTATGTCCTCCCGAGTACCCCTACCTAAAGCCACCCCCAAAAAAGATGTCGTGTCTGTAGCAAGCGCGGATTTAGGCGTGACACCCGTAGTTTTTGTCCACTCTGTCCTGACAAGCCTGGTCTTTGCCAAGGTGAATGTTTTGAACGCTACCACTCAAAAGTGAAGTTTTAGCGTAGGGTACAGCATTTCACAGACTAGGACACACTTACACAGGGTCTCCCAAGATGCCATTACATTTTGAGAGACCCGAACCATTACAGTTGTAAAGTTACAAAAAAAAGTGTAAAAAAGAAAAAAAAAAACGTAAAAAACAAAACACAAAAAATATATAAAATAAAAAAACCAAAAATAGTTGTCGTTTTATTGTTCTCTCTCTCTCTATTTTCTCTCTATTGTTCTGCTCTTTTTTACTGTATTCTATTCTGCAATGTTTTATCATGCTTGCTTTTCAGGTATGTAATTTTTTGTTTTCAGGTGCGCCATTCAACTGCAGCGCGGAATTATTTATCTTGACAGCAACAGCGTTTGCTCCCACGATACATAAAGCCGTGACTCCAGTGCTGTAGGAGGTGATTTCACCACCACAGTTAAAAAAAAGAGCATATATGCCGAAGCATGGGGGCAGCAGGGGCGGAGGAGCGATTTTGCTCCTAATGCCGCGTACATACGGTCGAAATTCCGACGGAGGCCTGCCCGTGGAAAATTCCGACCGTGTGTACGCGGCATAACTTTTTTGCGGGAGGATGCCCCCATGCTTCGGCATATATATATATTTTAGGCACAGGTTGCGTTAAAACATTTTTTTATTTTTTACTAGGTTTTGTTTTGGTATTTGCTTTGCAGGTATGGCATGGTAAGGTCTTACTGTTGTACTGTAATGTTACTTTGTTTTAATGTTAACCACCATTTGCTTAGCAGGTACGCCATTCAGTTGCAGCGCGGATCTATTTATCTTGACAGCAACAGCGTTTGCTCCCACGATACATAAAGCCGTGACTCCAACGCTGTAGGAGGTGATTTCACCACCACAGTTAAAAAAAAGAGCATATATGCCGAAGCATGGGGGCAGCAGGGGCGGAGGAGCGATTTTGCTCCTAATGCCGCATATATACGGTCGAAATTCCAACGGAGGCTTGCCCGTGGAAAAGTCCGACCGTGTGTACGCGGCATAACCTTTTATGCTGCGTACATACGGTCGAAATTCCGACGAAGGCTTGACCGTGTGTACGCGGCATAACTTTTTTGCGGGAGGATGCCCCCATGCTTCGGCATATATGCCCATCATTAGAAGTGGGTGGATGAAGGGAGGTATTCTAATGGTGGGCATACCCACCAATCAATCTCTTTTTTTCGTTCAGCCAATAGGCTGTATGAAAAAAAAGATTACAATACATGTCCAACAAGGACCAGCAACGTACTGGTATGTTGCTGGACTTTGAATGTTTATACCAGAATGATGCCTGCGGGTTTAGGTAACATCTTGGTATCATTCTTTTCAGCCAGCGGCCGGCTTTCATGTAAAAGCAATTCTAGCAGATAATTAGCCTCTAGACTGCTTTTACAAGCAGTAGGAGGGAATGTCCCCCCCCCCCGGATATAAAAAGCGCCATTGGGAAATTGGGAAAGCATTTTATCACACCGATCTTGGTGTGGTCAGATGCTTTGAGGGCAGAGGAAAGATCTAGGGTCTAACCCCCCAATTTTTTTCAAAAAAAGAGTACCTGTCACTACCTATTGCTATCATAGGGGATATTTACATTCCCTGAGATAACGATAAAAATGGTAAAAAAATAAAATATGGAAGGCACAGTTTAAAAATAAAATAAAAAAGCCAAATAAATAATAAAAAAAAAAAAAAATAAAAAAAAAAAAAAAAAGCACCGCTGTCCCCCCCTGCTCTTGCGCAAAGGCGAACGCAAGCGTCGGTCTAGCGTCATATGTAAACAGCAATTGCATCATGCATGTGAGGTATCACCGCGAAGGTCAGATCGAGGGCAGTCATTTTAGCAGTAGACCTCCTCTGTAAATCTAACGTGGTAACCTGTAAAGGCTTTTAAATGCTTTTAAAAATGAATGTAGTTTGTCGCCGCTGCGCGTTTGTGCGCAATTTTAAAAGCATGTCGTGTTTGGTATCCATGTACTCGGCCTATGATCATCTTTTTTATTTCATCAAACATTTGGGCAATATAGTGTTTTTTAGTGCATTAAAAATAAAAAAAAGTGTGTTTTTCCCCCAAAAAATGCGTTTGAAAAATCGCTGCGCAAATACTGTGTGGAAAAAAAAAATGCAACACCCACTATTTTAATCTGTAGGGCCTTTGCTTTAAAAAAATATATAATGTTTGGGGGTTCAACATAATTTTCTTGCAAAAAAAATTTTTTTTTCATGTAAACAAAAAGTGTCAGAAAGGGCTTTGTCTTCAAGTGGTTAGAAGAGTGGATGATGTGTGACATAAGCTTCCTAATGTTGTGCATAAAATGCCAGGACAGTTCAAAACCCCCCAAATGACCCCATTTTGTAAAGTAGACACCTCAAGCTATTTGCTGAGAGGCATGTTGAGCCCATTGAATATTTTTTTTTTTTGTCCCAAGTGATTGAATAATGACCAAAAAAAAAAATGTACAAAAAGTTGTCACTAAATTATATATTGCTCAAACATGCCATGGGCATATGTGGAATTACACCCCAAAATACATTCTGTTGCTTCTCCTGAGTACGGGGATACCACATGTGTGGGACTTTTTGGGAGCCTAGTCGCGTACGGGACCCCAAAAACCAAGCACCGCCTTCAGGATTTCTATGGGTGTAAATTTTTGATTTCACTCCTCACTGCCTATCACAGTTTCGGAGGCCATGGAATGCCCAGATGGCACAAACCCCCCCCCCAAATGACCCCATTTTGGAAAGTAGACACCCCAAGCTATTTGCTGAGAGGTATGTTGAGTATTTTGCAGATCTCGCTTTTTGTCACAAAGTTTTGAAAATGTAAAAAAAGAAAAAAAAAAAAGAAAAAAAAATGTCTTTCTTAATTTTCAAAAACAAATGAGAGCTGTAAAATACTCACCATGCCTCTCAGCAAATAGCTTGGGGTGTCTACTTTCCAAAATGGGGTCATTTGTGGGGGTTTTGGGCTATTTTGACATTTTATGGCCTTCAAAACTGTGATAGGTAGTGAGGAGTGAAATCAAAAATTTATGCCCTTAGAAACCTTGAAGGCGGTGCTTGGTTTTTGGGGTCCCGTACGCGGCTAGGCTCCCAAAAAGTCCCACACATGTGGTATCCCCGTACTCAGGAGAAGCAGCAGAATGTATTTTGGGGTGTAATTTCACATATAACCATGGCATGTGTGAGCAATATATCATTTAGTGACAACTTTTTGTACATTTTTTTTTTTCTTTTTGTCATTATTCAATCATTTGGGACAAAAAAAAAAATATTCAATGGGCTCAACATGCCTCTCAGCAAATAGCTTGGGGTGTCTACTTTCCAAAATGGGGTCATTTGGGGGGGTTTTGTGCCATCTTGGCATTTTATGGCCTTCAAAACTGTGATAGGTAGTGAGGAGCGAAATCAAAAATTTATGCCCTTAGAAACCTTGAAGGCGGTGCTTGGTTTTTGGGGTCCCGTACGCGGCTAGGCTCCCAAAAAGTCCCACACATGTGGTATCCCCGTACTCAGGAGAAGCAGCAGAATGTATTTTGGGGTGTAATTTCACATATGCCCATGGCATGTGTGAGCAATATATAATTTAGTGACAACTTTGTGCAAAAAAAAAAAGGTTTGTCATATTGCCGCAACTTGTGGCAAAATATAAAATATTCCATGGACTGAACATGCCTCTCAGTAAATAGCTTGGGGTGTCTACTTTCCAAAATGGGGTCATTTGGGGGGGTTTTGTGCTATTTTGGCATTTTATGGCCTTCGAAACTGTGATAGGTAGTGAGGAGTGAAATCAAAAATTTGCGCCCTTAGAAATCCTGAAGGCGGTGCTTGGTTTCCGGTGTCCCGTACGTGGCTAGGCTCCTAAAAAGTCCCACACATGTGGTATCCCCGTACTCAGGAGAAGCAGCAGAATGTATTTTGGGGTGCAATTCCACATATAACCATGGCATGTGTGAGCAATATATCATTTAGTGACAACTTTTTGTAATTTTTTTTTTTTTTTGTCATTATTCAATCACTTGGGACAAAAAAAAAAAATATTCAATGGGCTCAACATGCCTCTCAGCAATTTGCTTGGGGTGTCTACTTTCCAAAATGGGGTCATTTGGGGGGGTTTTGTACTGCCCTGCCATTTTAGCACCTCAAGAAATGAGATAGGCAGTCATAAATTTAAAGCTGTGTAAATTTCAGAAAATGTACCCTAGTTTGTAAACGCTATAACTTTTGCGCAAACCAATAAATATACGCTTATTGACATTTTTTTTACTAAAGACATGTGGCTGAATACATTTTGGCCTAAATGTATGACTAAAATTGAGTTTATTCGATTTTTCTTATAACAAAAAGTAGAAAATATAATTTTTTTTCAAAATTTTCGGTCTTTTTCTGTTTATATCGCAAAAAATAAAAATCGCAGAGGCAATCAAATACCATTAAAAGAAAGCTCTATTTGTGGGAAGAAAAGGACGCAAAATTTCATTTGGGTACAACATTGCATGTCCGCACAATTTACAGTTAAAGCAGCGCAGTGCCGAATCCCAAAAACAGGCCTGGTCCTAATGGCCCGAAATGGTCCGGGGCTTAAGTGGTTAAGCATACCCATTAATAAACCACCTAGATCTTGGCGTTTAAACCCGTTTTGGCTCTCACTCCTACCGGAGGATGACGAGCTTGCGAATGAATGGGCACTATACTTTGCGGAGAACGACGACTCGGCGCCACCCTCTGCGGTTTGGGACTCCTTTAAGTTGTTCGCTCGCTCCACACTAACTACTAGAATCAATAAAACCAAGGCTGACTCGGCCACCATCCTTGATAAGGCAATGGCGGATCTGTCCTCCTCTGAGCGAGATTTTGCCACAGCCCCGACTCCCGCAAAGGCAAGCCAGCTCAAACTACACACTAGAGTAGTCGCCCAGCTTCAGTTTCAAAAAGCAAGACAAAAACAATTTTTCTCTAAACAAAAACTGTTCGAACACGGGGAAAAAGCCGGCAAGCTCCTAGCTTACCTGATACACAGTGAGGACAGACCCCCAGTGGTTATCACATTACATGGCCCTGATGGACAACGCATTACAGACCCTCCCACAGTAACTTCTATGTTTAGAGACTTTTTTGCTGACTTGTACAAAACGACAGCCCCTACCGAGTCGGAAACGATGTCCCTCTTTCTAGAGGGGGTCGTTTTCCCGCAACTGACCAGGGAACAGATGGACCTTTTGGAGGCACCCCTCACCACAGACGAAATTGCAAAGGCAATCGCTAGCTTTGCCAGGTCTAAATCTCCAGGATCGGATGGACTTCCCATTGAGTTCTACTCCCATTTTAGCGAAACTCTCGTTCCCAAACTACTAACGCTGTACAACCATCTCTTCGAGTCTGGCACACTGCCTCCATCCATGACGGAGGCTACTATAGTCCTCATTCCCAAACCTGGGAAAGACCCAGGATACCCTGAATCGTACCGCCCCATATCCCTATTACAGGTTGATATCAAAATACTAGCCAAAGTACTATCTATTAGGCTCAATCAGGTCATCTTGTCCCTAATACATACGGACCAGGCGGGTTTCATGCCTGGCCGTAATACATCGTTTAATCTTAGAAAACTATATATAAATCTGCAGGCCACGCATGAGGAGGTTGGGTCCCGGGTTGTAGTGACGTTAGATACGGCAAAAGCTTTTGACTCGGTGGAGTGGAAGTATCTATGGAGATGCTTGGAGGGCTATGGCTTTGGTCCCAACTACATTAAGTGGGTTCAATTGCTGTATCAGGCGCCCACAGCCAAGGTGGTGGCCAACGGGTGGCCGTCTCGAATGTTTGACCTCAGTAGAGGCACGAGACAGGGCTGCCCTTTGTCCCCGCTACTATATGCCCTCGCGGCAGAACCTCTCGCGATGTCCATTCGAGCAAACCCAGGGATTAGGGGTCTGAGATTGGGCTCCCTGATCGAAAAAATCAGTATGTATGCTGATGATACGCTGCTATATTTAGCAGATTCTGGCCCATCTCTACATACTGCACTCCACACGATCGAGCGGTTTGGGACATTCTCAGGATTAAAAATTAATTGGGACAAGTCCCAAATTCTGCCTATCGACAGCTTCCCGCCCCAGGAATCCCAAACCAGATTGTCACTGCAAAGAGTCGATGTCATTAAATACCTAGGGGTTCATATATCTAGGTCCCCAGTGGATTACATTTCCCTCAATATAGAGCCCCTTCTTTCCATGGTTAAAACCAAAGTGCGGATCTGGTCCCGACTTCCACTTGGGATCTGGGGCCGCATAAATTTAATTAAAATGGTCTTACTCCCTAAGATACTATATGTTCTGTGGCATACCCCAGTATACCTACCTTTGAAACACTTTAAATTGCTCGAGGCCATACTCAAGCCCTTTGTGTGGGGAGCCAATAGACACAAATTAGCATGGCAAACTCTCAAGAACCCGACCGATCTTGGTGGCACGGCCCTCCCGGACTTCAATTTATACTACATTGCATCACAGTTGTCACAGATGTTTCATCTGGACAAGACAGACAGTGAGAGATTCCTCACCCTCTTATGTCCAAAGTGGGCACAATACACCAGGGACTCGATATATGCAATCGCATCGGGCTCGGGAGGGGCGGAGCCAGGAACACATAGGCATACCATGCTATATCATTACAGGAAAATATGGGACTTAGCCTCTTCCAAACTCAGTACTCCACACTACAATGACTACACACCACTTTGGCATAACATGAATCTCCCTGAGCTCGCCAAAATACAGGATACGAGTACGTGGTCCACACAGGGGGTGTTCTACCTTCATCACCTCCTGGACAAGGGAAGTCTAAAAACCTTTGATTCTCTTAGAGAAGAATTTACACTTCAAAACCGAATGTTTTATAGGTTTTTGCAACTTCGCCACGCGACACAATCGCAATTCTCTGACTCCGTCCCACACCCCACGCCCAATGTAATTATGGCCGTAATGAAGAGCACAGATTCGCACAAACTGATTTCAGCATTTTACAATATGCTTACCACCCCCATTTCTACCAAAATAGCGTACGATCTGAAGCCCAGATGGGAGCGGGAGGTTGGGCCAATAGAAGATGAGGAGTGGGGCGGGGCGCTGGAGTCCTGTAAAGCAGTGTCTCCCAAGCTGTCCGATCGACTTTCGCAACTTTATATCTTACATAGAGCGTACCTCACACCCCTCAGAGTGGCAAGATACAAACGCACCCATTCCACCACATGTTTGATGTGTGGACAAGAAACGGGCACTTTCTTCCACCTGATCTGGACATGCCCTAAGATACAGGGTTTGTGGAAACAAATTGTAACATTTCTACACGACGAGATGGGCTCACCCCTAGCATTAGACCCCAAACAATGCCTTCTGGGAATGTTACCAGACTCAATAGACAAATACACTAAAATATTTCTTCATGAGACACTGTTTTCAGCCAGAAAAATCATTGCTAAAAAATGGATGAGACAAGCGCCTCCCAAAATAGTAGAATGGAAAATAGAAGTGAATAATACCCGGCCATACAAGAAATGTATATATATCAACAGGGGCTGCCCCAATACATACAATAGGATATGCTATGGGACCGCTGGCTTCAAGAGTCGAGTACTTGTACATAACAAATCCATATTAGTTAGAAATGAGGGCTCAGACATATGTTATTCTAGGTAGTAATTGGATGTACAATGTATTCGTATAGAGCACGCTCACATGACAATGATGATGAATATTTTGCTTTACCTACCTCAAATGTGACTCTCAATGTATCAGTTACCAAATGTATATGTAAAGTATGCTTCACATGTATGCACCCTTTGATCAATAAAAACCTGTGCTTAACGTTAAAAAAGAAGACTGACTAGGGATCCGGGGATGTCAGGACCCCAAGCCAATTCCTCAATCGGCTTTGGGTGCAGGTGCCGGCATTGTAAGCAAGGGAAACTGACAGTAAAGCCTTCAGGCTTCACAGCTGCTTTCCTATTGCGCATGCACGAGTCACGCTGCACTTTCTGAATGGTCCCGCCAACTTCTGGGATCTTTGTGTGTCCCAGAAGGCAGCGGGGGGGTGGGGGGGGAGGATGAAGGGCCAGAAATCCTCGTAGATCGACGATCTTACCCGGAAGTGGGAGGGGGTACCTGACCCAAAGCACACAGCAAAAATGACCACACAGTGATTGGAGAAAAAGGTGGATGTCCTTGCATGGCCTAGTCAGAGCCCAGACTTAAACCCTATTGAAAATCTGTGGAATGACTTGAAGACTGCAGTCCACAAATGGTCACCATCAAATTTAACCGAACTTGAGCAATTCTGCAAAGAAGAGTGGGCAAATATTGCAAAGTTTGGATGTGCAAAGTTAGTAGAGACATATCCCAACAGACTAAAGGCTGTAAAGCAAAAGGCAGTTCAACAAGATACTGACACAAGAGGGCGATTATTTTTCCAACTCTGGAAACTTATTCAGTTTTAAAAAAAAAATTCTGACATGTTGGTGTTATATATCTTTCACTTGGATTTTATAAGCTGCACTGAGTAAATACAGCTGGATAAAACAAAAACGATGTGTCATTTCAGGTTGCGAAGCAACAAAATTTGATTTTAACGAGGAGTGATTCTTTTTTTATACCCACTGTATATATACCTATTTTCAGGCCACTTGGGTCCGGGCATGTAATCTGGCTCCCCCGTGTCAGCCAGCGGCAACTGCAGGGTAGAGGGGGGAGCATGAAGTCCATGGGTGACATCACTGCTACAGGCTTTGCTAGCCATTGTCAGAGAGCTCTCCCCATTGCTTAACCATTGACTTTTCTGCTCCAAAGTGATATTTGCATATTGAAAATGTTTTCAAAAAAGGTAGACACAGGCCTTTTCTGGTTAACCCTGAAATTCATATATTTGCAATAAAGGATTTCTTTATTATAGCAGGTCAAAAGTAACCTGAAACAAGTGATTACATCTTAGTCTGCTAGTTCAGGTACATAATATTACATTTTTACTGGTTGCTGTGTGCTGCTGTATCCTGTATGTAAAGATCAACTGGTATTATATTGCTGATGAACCTCCATCCTACTTTAGCTCATAATATTTGCATTCACATTCAGGCACATGCGAGAAGCAGACATACTTATAGATGCATACACACAGGTATGCATGCATACATACATACATACATACATACATACATACACACTGTAGCAAACTCCTGGGTCATGTGATTAGCAAAGATCACATACGTACTTGTGTGTATGCAGCCCAGACTGTGTGCGGGAACCTGAAAGATACAAAGTATATGGATGAGAGCCCACAGTAAAAGAAAAGGTGCAGGATAAAAGGTTTAATTAAATTCTATAACTTGTCCACTGCTAGCCAACATTGGAGGTGTGTGACCCTCACACCAAGAACCATCAAGCAAAGTCTCCGTATGTTATGCAGAAACAGTCTGAGACCAGTATTGATTTGTGGCAGTATTTAAATCATACTTACCTCCCCATTCATCTCTAAGGCTGATAACTCAGCGATCAAACACCACTGATTGCTCAATTCTCCCCACCGCTCTGAGCAGAGAGCCGAGACTGTCAACCTCCAGCTCTCTGCTCTGCTCTGCCCCCCCCCCTCACTCTCACTGAAGCGCTGAGCTGTGGAGGGGGCACAAACAGCTGGCTCAGGCCCTCAGGGGATCACTGAGAGGCTGAGCCAGGTGCCAGTCCAGGCTCCTGGGTGGATCCTGACCATATGGTCGCAATCTTTCCCCAGCCTGGACTGGCTTGGGTGACGTCAGCCGACAGTGGGCTTTAGCTGCTGTTGGCTGAAAACGGGCCACAGGAATGCACCATACAAGCTTTGTCTGTACTTTTTTAAACAATTTCATCATGGAGAATATTGTGATGGTGAAAGTAGAAAAAAAAAAAAAGCACCATAAAGAAAGCTACATACGCTTACACATTCGGCCTAAATAGGTTCCATTCACAGCAAAAACAAAAAATATGTAAACAATGGCTTAACATACAAAACAACTATGATTCAAATATGCTTAAAAAAAAGATTTAAAACTGTGTGCTTAGTGCTTGCATCCTTATCCTGTAGAGACACAAACTTAAAAGTGTACTTGTATGATGCAAGAAAGAGTATATTTTACTTACCTGCACATCCTTTTCTTGGGAGTAGAGTACAGGACACAATCTTATTCCTAAACATGGGTTATATACCGCTACCTTCAGATGATTGGACACCCCCTGCAATCATTAGATCATAAATAACAGAGGGGGAAGGTTCTGTGCCCTGTACTGTACTCCAAGAAAAGGATTCTACAGGTAAAGCCCCATAAACATGGGCCGAATGTCCGTTGGCCGGCTTCTGTCGGACAAGCATGCTGAAAAAACAGCAGCCAACCGGCAACTGATCAGCGCTTTCACACAATGGCCGAGTGCGCTGACCGAAGTGTTTTGGCGGAGGGGCTGTCCCCCTGTCAGAACACAACAGCTCAGTTGGGGAGATCGCTGTACTGATGTCGGATTAGCGTGTATTAGACTTAAGTCCTCTTTTCCTAAAAGTACACTACAGAGTGTCTTAATTTTAAGTCTTAGTCCCCTCCTCACACGACAAGCCTGCTCGGATCCGCCTGTCCGTTTTTCAGGCAAGTCCGAGCAGGCTATCCATTGACTCCTATGGGCAGGCGGATGTCTGTGGAGATGTATCCGCTGACAACCGCCTACCATCCGACCTACTCAAGACAGACGTATGGCGGTACTTCTGCCATCCGTCTGGCGGATCAGAGGAGATCTGATGAAAATGGACATGCTGTACATTTTTGTCCGATCTCCCCATAGGAATCAACGGGGCTCTGACAAGCCCCTCCCCGCTCAGTGAGCAGAGATGGACCTGTCATCCGCCGGCTCAGCAGAGATCAATGGAGCGATCGATCTCCTGCTGAGCTGGTGGACTCCGTTAAACCGATTCGCAAGGAGTGGAAAGGGCCTCAAGCCCCTTTCACACATGCGGATCGTTCATTTCATTAGTTCAGTCACATCAAAACGGATGAAGTATTCATCAGTGCCCATCCGTTTTATCATTTTTTTTTACATCCACTACCAATGCAAAAACAGATGAAAAACTGACCATTTGTCAGTTTACATCAGTTTTTTGTCCAATCCGTTTTTTTGGAAGAAAACTAGGGCTTTGATCAGTTTCAAAAAACGGATGGTGAAGGATGCGGATGTAAACTTTTCCATAGAGATTCATTGATGTCAGTTTTTCAGCGGATAGATGAAAAAACAGACAAACGGACAGCATGTGTGAAATGGGCCTTAGTGTTAAAGTAGAACTACAAAAAAAAAAAAAATGTAGTTTTGGACAGAGTGGAGAGGGATTAGAATGCCTTTAAGGTTTTTATTGCTCTCTGTGCCCCGTTAGGGAGATTTACCCTATTTGAACTGTTTACCATAGTCATTGAGAGTAAAAGAAAATCCCAAATTTTGGGTGGTCCCCAGAAAAGTAATAGAGGGGAAATCTTCCAATGGGGGACACTAGTTCTGGTGACCTAGGGGGCTCCAAGGGATTCTCCTAATTTGCCAGGATTTGCTCTCATGTCCTGTTTTGGCTATGGGAAAAGACGAGAAAGTAAATCTGCCCAATAGGACACAGATGGCCAAAAAAAAGGTTTTGCCTAGAATTCTACATTAAGCTTAGACTTGCTGTCTTGGGAAATGCAACAACAGGTCAAGAAGGGGCTCAACAGAACCCATAGTAGCTTGTAGCATCTTATGCCCAAAACTGGCATTAGAAGTGGCCTGAACATCTACTTGTTAAAAACGCCTAACAAAATGTGTGGACAGTAGACCAAGGGGCAATCTTGTGTAGCGCCCCCCCCCCCACCCCGTCCTCTTTAGCCTAGGGGTATGTCACGCGACAGGGGTGAGGTGCGCTACGGCCCATGTCCTCCCCACTACTCGCGGGCGAGGTGAAGGCCAATACCTGATGTTTCCTCGGGCCGGTGTGTCCAGAGCATGTACCGAGTCTGCTGTGCAGAAACCACCAAACCACACTTTGCTCCCATTAACAGAGTCCATACACCGATCACAGTCCAACGGTTGGATTTATTTCGTATCTTCAGTTTCAAGGCAATGCTATGGCATGATACGGTGGGATGAGCAGGTCGAGGCACACTACTGATCTGGGTCCATACACCCCCTATGCTATGACCAAGGGTTGTAGGAGTCTTGACATGAATACCTCCGTTGCGCTGCGGGCCTCTATCAGGGGAAGATGTCCTCCAAGGGAGTTACTGAAGGCCCATCCGTCACCGGGTTCACACTACACCGGGTCTTCGAACGAGTGACCTCCCCAGCCTCCTCACCTCAGATGCGGGTCCCCTCGCAAGGGGCGCCCTGGAGCAACTCCACCCTCGCGGGACCCAGTCGGAGTCACTGGGTCCCAGGCCTCCTCAATAGTACCTCATCCCAGGCTGAAGGTGCCTGGGATGGACTCCATCTTCATCCCGGCCAGGCCTAGGGTGCCTAGGCCGGAACCTTGAACCGCCCGCACCCAGGCCTAAGGTGCCTGGGTGCGTGAAGAGATGATCCCCGAAGAAGACAGACCTCGTGGCGAGGGCGTCTCCCCCCTTTATCTCCTCCCGTCGATACCACGGCGGGTTCCCCGCCCCGACCGCACCATCTCCAGGAAGGGACAAAGAAGGGTAGCACTGCAGTAGTGATTCCACCCCGAGCCAGCAGGCACACTGACACCCACTGGTCGAAGAGAATACTACACCACCCAATCCTCCACGAATAAGAAAAAGGGGTCTGAACCCTAACATAATTACACACTTGGGTCACACTACTCCCCAAGTGTACCCCACTAAATTGAGGACCCCGCTACACACTCCCCCCTGTGATTTGACGCTGGTCCCCAGCGTCAGGTGCACACCCATGTCTCCCAAAGAGTGGTGACATGAAGTGGGCCCCAGAGGCTATCCCTCAAATTTTTGAATACTAAATGTGCCAAGACCTGCTCAAAAGGGAAAAGGGAAATATAAAACGATAAACATTTACATAAAACATCTATCCTGTACACATGTACAATCCCTCCCATCGCTGTCTAAGAACCACCCCACTCTCAGTAGTCTTGACCGATGAATCTCCTGCAGAAGGGAAACAACAAAAAGAAAACACATCCTAACACTCTGTGTTTACTTGGCATGAGTGGGTCTGTCGGCCGAGAGACCCGCTCACTCCAATAAGCAAATAATGCATATGTAAAATTTTCAAACATTCGTTGCGCAACACTGCCACCTGGTGACAGAGCTGCGGTAATGACACTTGGTGAGATCTTCATTCTTCCTGCTTTCCTACTCTGACTCTACCCCAAAAGTCTCTGCCTTTGGCACATGAAGAAAAGGGAGAAAAAAAAACAACAGCTCCCAAGTCTCCAGTGAGTAAAAGAAAAACCCAAATCAAAACAAAAGTAGGGCACAGTTCTAGGCGTCTGGGAATGTCTCATCCAGAAAGTTTCAACAGCAACAAGATAGGAGCTCACTTCTCCTATAAGTAGAACCTTGGATCCGGCAGAAACAGAGGCTTCAGGTGCCCGTCAAACACTTCCACTGAATACTCGACATCCTCTCCTTCTTTCCTACAGATGAGCACCTTATCAGCATGAATATGGCGCCCAAGTCTCCAATCAGCTCTGCAGTCCTTGAACTTTTTAGACACTGGCGGCGAACATGACAGGTATCGCCTGGCATGGGGTACTTTAAGCTTTTCCCATACAAACTCGTCATACCACCTTGGTCGCAGGACCTCAACTTCATACAATAAGTCCCGAGGCAAATAGGGGTACTCCCACCCATATTCACGGGCGACTCTCTGGGAGAAAAGTCTCTGCAATCTGGCTAGGGGCGGCATCACATCTCGCTCACCTTCTCCTGGCTGTACGATGGCCTCCGGGTGCTGAGGTACCTTCACCATCTCGGGTTGCTTTGTCTTTGGTGCCCGCAACGAGGCACGCTGCGTCCCCACCATCAGAGCGGGTGATGTAGTTGAGTGAGGAAAGTTGGTCGAAGGGTTAGATTTCCTCTGGAACTCCGGGGTCTTCGCCCGGAGCGTATTATCTTCTATGGACATGGGGGAATCCTGTGGTTTACTCAGCACAGGTAGCGGGCGTCTGTCCCAGCCCTTCCGGTGAAACAGCTCATCTATCTCTCCCCGTCATCCCCACAGTCTGACAACGACTCTAGGTCGGAGGTGTCATACATCTCGGCGGGAAGGTAGTCTCTAGTAGACGGAAGGCTACCTTCCCTTTCGGGCTCCACCGGCTGTGAACTCCCGACACCTCCAACCAACACCGCAGTCCCAGCCCCTAGCTCACCTGGACCCACTGAAGAACTGGGATGTCCGGGACTCTTCTCTACCGGCGCCATCCAGGCCAGGCAAGCGGCGGGGTGAAGCTCGACCACGACCACAGGATGCCTGCACCAGGCCCATCTTCCTCTTCGGGGGTGGCAGCAGGGAGTCTGTGGTGACCGAAGCAGTGTCTTCGGATTTTTCTCTCTCAATCCCTGATTGGGCAGTCACTTCGCCCTGGTCAGCGCGCACGGGGACCTCCGCAGAGGCCTGGATCTCTCCCTCCGGAGTGGCGGTTCCTGTGATGCAGTTGAGGCGTAGGGCCCGGGGCCTTTCCGTGTATGGTTCAACCTCAAAAAAGGAACTCCTTGCATGCCTCACATCGCCCGAATGGCTTTAGTTGGACCACCAGTCCCGAGCATCCGGGACAGATCACACCGAGAGCCTCCGTGTCTCTGCATGAATACAGAGCCAACTGTCCTCGGGGCCTAAGTCTAATCCCCGTGTCTGTCAGGGGAGCAGCAAATGCAGTCATCTTCGTGGGGTAAGGTACCGGTATCCACGGGGAGCTTGAGGCCATCCCGACCACTTGCTGTTCCATCACGCGCTGACCACGCGCCGGAGTCTCCACGTGTATCTCCACACGTGGCCAGACTCCTCCCACAACTTGTACGTTTTCGCGGGCTTCCGCCAGCCTCCGCCCACGAATTGTACAGTCATGGGGTGCCTTGTGGCGCAGTGCATTAACAGTCCCCACATGTAGTACTTCACACGGCTGGACCTTTCCCTTTCTACGCTCCTCTGCATGGGCCTTTCCTGACTTAGGGTCATGTCCACAACTCCGAGCAGGGATGCACTCTGGCCAATCACATGGCCGACCCGCTCGGAACTCCTCCGGGCAGCAAAGTTCAAACACAGACGCTCTCAGTTCCATTGCCAAGACACACGATATCCCGGACGAGCCCCCACGTGTAGCGCCCCCCCCACCCCGTCCTCTTTAGCCTAGGGGTATGTCACGCGACAGGGGTGAGGTGCGCTACGGCCCATGTCCTCCCCACTACTCGCGGGCGAGGTGAAGGCCAATACCTGATGTTTCTTCGGGCCGGTGTGTCCAGAGCATGTACCGAGTCTGCTGTGCAGAAACCACCAAACCACACTTTGCTCCCATTAACAGAGTCCATACACCGATCACAGTCCAACGGTTGGATTTATTTCGTATCTTCAGTTTCAAGGCAATGCTATGGCATGATACGGTGGGATGAGCAGGTCGAGGCACACTACTGATCTGGGTCCATACACCCCCTATGCTATGACCAAGGGTTGTAGGAGTCTTGACATGGATACCTCCGTTGCGCTGCGGGCCTCTATCAGGGGAAGATGTCCTCCAAGGGAGTTACTGAAGGCCCATCCGTCACCGGGTTCACACTACACCGGGTCTTCGAACGAGTGACCTCCCCAGCCTCCTCACCTCAGATGCGGGTCGCCCTGGAGCAACTCCACCCTCGCGGGACCCAGTCGGAGTCACTGGGTCCCAGGCCTCCTCAATAGTACCTCATCCCAGGCTGAAGGTGCCTGGGATGGACTCCATCTTCATCCCGGCCAGGCCTAGGGTGCCTAGGCCGGAACCTTGAACCGCCCTCACCCAGGCCTAAGGTGCCTGGGTGCGTGAAGAGATGATCCCCGAAGAAGACAGACCTCGTGGCGAGGGCGTCTCCCCCTTTATCTCCTCCCGTCGATACCACGGCGGGTTCCCCGCCCCGACCGCACCATCTCCAGGAAGGGACAAAGAAGGGTAGCACTGCGGTAGTGATTCCACCCCGAGCCAGCAGGCACACTGACACCCACTGGTCGAAGAGAATACTACACCACCCAATCCTCCACGAATAAGAAAAAGGGGTCTGAACCCTAACATAATTACACACTTGGGTCACACTACTCCCCAAGTGTACCCCACTAAATTGAGGACCCCGCTACACTTGCAAATCTGAGAAACAGATGCCCGATGCTGAAAAGCGAAATCACTGGATCTGGTAAAGTTTATAGGGAAGGGAATAACCCCATACTTTTTAAACCATAGATTTAAATGTGAACTTGTCTAATCCACCTAGCAATGGTTCTTCGGGTGATGAGATCTTTATCCTGTATTCAGATGATGGCTGAGAAAATCTGCCAATTTTCCACCTGGAAAGTGAACAGCAGACCGGCTAGAATGTGCACCTCCACCCAAGTGGGATTCAAGTCTGCATCTCATTAAGCGGTGCAACTTCTAGAGCCTCCGTGATGTTATTGTATATCACTGGGATGTCCAACATTGAAGGGACAACTAAATAGCACTGAGTTCCAAGATGTTGATGGGAAGTCTAGCTTCCTCTGATGTTCAAGTCCCCTGTGCTGAGAGGGCATCCAGGACTCCTACCCAGCCAGATAGGCTGACATCCATATTAAAAACCTTCCATGTCTTTGGGAGAAAGGGTTTCTGGCCTTGCAAGCCACACGCATGGCATGGTTTAAAGACCACTTCTGTTTGTCCTCCACTGTCAGAGTGTTCATTGGATAGGTCTGGAGTGAAACTGGGTGTATGGTACTGCCTCAAAAAAGGCTACCAGCAGGTCCAAGACCCTAAACCATCTCAGAGTCTACACTGTCCACGGAACATTGGTTGATGGGGCTTGGAAGAACTTGCCCCTTAACAGGAGATCATTCAATTATCCCACAATGTGAATCCCCCCTGAGAATGGAGCAGGGATAGGACTGGAGCAGGTATCCTGGTGAAGGACCCAGGGTGCCATGGATCTACCAAAGGGGATGGCAACAGCAAAATGAATATAGCAATTAGGAGGAAAACTGAGAAGCAAGTAAGCATCTCTGATGTTCACTGAGGTCAGAAGTTCCCGAGGTAGAAGGGAGGCAATGGCCAATTCCATGTAGAACTTTTGGGCACACAGGAGCAAGTGGAAAGTTTTATATCTAGAATGGGCTGAGTTTTGCCTTGGAAACAGTAAACAGATCTGAGTAAAAACCATGAAATTATTCTTCATTAAGATCTGCCTGTATTTGTGAGGAAAATGGCTAAATCAAGAGCATGAATAGGGGCAGAGGCAGAGTTTGAAACTCTAGTAAGTAGCCCCTGGAAATGACACTCAAGGCATAAACGTCTATGATCTCTTGGGATCAGGTGGCCAAGAAGATAGATATACGATAGATTAAAAAAAATATAGGATTTTTGTACTCACCGTAAAATCCATTTCTCTGACGTCCATGGACTGACACAGCTGGATACTGTAAACGTGTGGGACGTCCCAAAGCAGTATCAGAAGGGTGGGAGCGGTAGCAAAGGAACAACCAAAACTTCACTCCAAACAAGCAGAGCTCCTCAACGGAGGAGTTGCGACATTAAACAGCGGCCTGCAATGCTTTGCGGCCGAAGGGAGCATCCAAAGATGCAGCCACATCAACCTTATAAAATCTTGAAAAGGTATGAACGGACGACCACACTTGTGCAACCGACGCTTTATGTCGGAAGGCCCGGGAAGCACCAATTGCCTTGGTGGAATGCGCCGCAACCGGAAAGGGAGGCGCCCGCCCCTTAAGGGCATAGGCCTGTATGACGGTCTGCCTGATCCACCTAAAGACGGTGGCAGACGACACCGCTCGGCCCTGTTTTGGACCAGACACAGATTTCCGAATGGAAACAGTAGCAGACAGGTACACTCGTAAGGCTTGTACCCATCTTAATGTATGAAGCGCAAACTCTCAGGGATGCGATGGGTGAGGACACAAGGACGGAAGAACAATGTCCTTCTTAAGGTGAAAGGCCAAGACCATCCTTAGAAAAGAAGGATTGTCGTGGGTGCAACACCAACATATCCTTATGGAGGACCAAGTAAGGCGACTTGCCGGACAAGGCCGCCAACTCAGACACCCGTCTAACCGAAGCAATGGCCACTAAGGCCAACTTCCGGGACAAGGTCAAGAGAGGAATCTCTCCGATATTCTCAAAGGGATGTTCTTGGAGAACCGAGATGCATCAAAATCAGATCCCAAGTAGGGAGAGGAGGCTTGACAGGGGGGAATCACATGGCGAACCCCCTGCACAAAAAGGTGCTAATCAAGGAATGGCCCGGTAGCGGTCGTTGAAAAAGACAGCCCGGGCCGAAATCCGACCCTCAAAAAAGGTATGCAAGGCCAGCTTTTGGGTCACACCACGCTGTAAGAACAGCAAAATCCTGGGAACGGAATACATCCGAGGATGCCACTCAAGTTCCTCGCACATAGCGATGTAAGCCTTCCAGGTACGGTGAGATATCTTTCTGGAGGAAGATTCCCGTGTCAACAACATAGAAGAGATGACCGAATACGAGAGAACTCGGTCCTTCAGCACCTGGCTTTAAACAGCCATGCCATTAAAGCCAAGGACTGTAAAGCAGGATGAAGTATGGGATCATGAGACAGAAGGTCCACCCCAATAGGCCGTCGCCAGGAATGTCTGCGACTAGCCGAAGTAGATCGGTGTACCAATGTCGCCGTTCCGGAGCACTGGAATGGCCTCAGCCCCTACTCTGCGAAGCCGGCGAGGCAACAACAATAGCGGAGGGTAAGCATATATCAGGTGATACTGCCCCCACTGGCTTCCAACGCGTCGGACGCGTCCGCCCAGGGGTCCCTGGACCTGACCACGATCTTGCCACCTTGCGAGTGAGTCGAGAGGCCACAAGGTCCACTTCCGGTGCTCCACCTCCGGTAAAGAAGGTGGAAACACCTCCGGATGCAAGGACCCTTTGCCTGCAATGCACACGGCCGACAGGACCGTCTTGCAGCGAGATGTATGAAAATCCCAAAGAGACTCCGCAATGTATCGGAGAAGGGAGGCCCCAGTGTACAGGGTGTCTCAAATGTTGGCCAATAAAGGCAACTTGACGGAACTTCCCTAGAAACTCGGTCAGAGGACTAGTACCTCAGCCTCCACAGGTGGCGCAAACCCACCCCGGGCACAGAGACCCTAAAGGCTAAAGCAGTTGTAGTGCACCTGCTAGATGACTGATGGATGAAGCAGAGGCTTTTGCCCAGTCATTGAGCAATAAAAAATGCCAGAGACGCAGCCACTAACGGGCGTAACGCTAACCCCAACCTGGCGAACACAGTCCAAGCCAGCACTTCTGATCACCACTGAAAGCAGGTGGAAAGTGATACCCCTGAAACCAGGGATCCTTGTGACAATGCTCCATCCAGCAGCTACCCATGGATAGGTGCCGATTGTGCAAACACATAGTTTATACTATGTATTGCGTCAAACGCACAAATGGAGAGTGTGGGAGGAAACCCACCCAGCCACAAAGAGCATAATACCACCACATACGGCGTATGTAGTTTAGTATTTGTGGATAAACCTATTAAACACGTATATACTGTGCCAGCGACGAAGGCGCGCACATCATCGGGGCCTGGACGTAAACCAGCCACGCAGATTGCGTACACAACCGTGTAGGTATGTTAGCCTGCGAATAAACAAATTGCACATGTTTATACTGTGCATAGCGCTATGAATGCGCACACCATTGGAACGCAGGGGAGAAACCTGAGCACCCGGATGAAACCCATGCAGACTGCATGCGCATACCGTGTATGGTATTATAGTATGTGTGCTAAACATTTTGCACAAGCCCATGTGTGCATAGCACCGAAGGCGCGCACACTGTTGGCGCGTGGGAGGAACCGAAGTACCCCACGCATACTCAGAGAATGCAATACCTACAGCTACTGTAAATGTATTTAGTGTATAGACATAATGTGTATGTTTACACCGTGTATTGCACCAAAGGCATGCATGTCATGTAGCATGGGCGGAAACCCACGCAGACTGCATACGCATACCGTGTAGGTATTATAGTGTGTGTGCTAAACATTTTGCACAAGCTCATGTGTGCATAGCACCGAAGGCGCGCACACCGTTGGCGCGTGGGAGGTACTGAAGTACCCCACGCATACTCAGAGAATGCAATACCTACAACTACTGTGAATGTATTTAGTGTAGTGTATAAACATAATGTGTATGTTTACATTGTGTATTGCACCAAAGGCATGCATGTCATGTAGCGTGGGCGGAAACCCACGCAGAGTGCAAAGACATACCGGGTAGGTATGTTAGTATGTGGATATCCAATCGCACAAATTTAGACTGTGCATAGCGCCGCCGAAGCGCCCATACCAATGGAGTGTGGGAGGAAACCGGAGTACCCGAAGGAAAACCACACAGACTGCCTACACATACCGTGTAGGTATTATAGCATGCGTGATAAACATTGAACATGTTTAACTGTGCAGAAGGCCAAAGGCGCACATACCGTCAGCGCGTGGGAGGAAACCGGAACACTCGGAAGAACTCCACGCAGACAGCACACAGATACCGTGTAGGAATGATAGCACGTGAATCAACATATTGCACATGTTTATGCTGTGCATTTCCATTGGAGCGTGGGGGGAAACCGGAGTACCCGGAGGAACCCCACGCAAACAGTATACCCATACTGTAAACATGTATAATATGTGCAATAAACATATTGAACATGTCTATACTGTGCAGAGAGCTGAAGCGCACATACCATGAGAGCGCGGGAGGACACCGGAGCCCCCGCCAACCCAGAGAGTATAATACATACATATACTGTGAATGTATCTGGAGTCGTGCATAAACATATTTTGTACGTTTATATCATGTATGTCACTGAAACACAGCATTGGAACGTGGGGACAGCCACGCAGACACAGAGACCAATAACACATACATACACTGTGAATGTATGCAGTGTAGAGGTATAGGATGAGTTAAATTATGGCGCAGAGGCGCAGAGGCGCATAATCTTCTCTGTATCATTCCAACCTGCTTGACTGTGCTGCCGAAGCAGCATGCAGGTAACAGGTAACCTCTGATCCTCAGACCGTGTGTCTGTCAGAGCTCAAATCATTCCCCGGGAAATGGCGGGAAATGTTACCTCAGGTATCACACATAAGGCTCACAGGGACTACAGACATAAATGAATAAAGTCCTCCCTCATTCATGCTGCTCTTGAGGCAGTGTGAGGAAAACAGTGAGGAAACTGTGTAAAAGAAAAGCTTGTCACAGCAATTCCAGCCTGAGAGTGTTTCTCACATCAATGAGATCACTTACAAGCGCCCTGTCATTCACTGACACAGAACTGAAGTCTTCCTCACAAGGGAATGTCCTGTTCATAAACATTAAATATTCAGAGGTCGGGTCTGAGCATAGTAGCTAGGCCCATATCTGACTCAGAGCACCCCTTCAGTAAAGATTTTTGTGGGGGGAGGGGGCTTATAGCTCCTTTTGCTCGCACACTGCTTCCATTCTGACAGGAATTATTCCAGGACTGCTGACAACTGGTCCATAAGGACCGCAGGTGCAGGAAACATATGAACATGTTTAACTGTGCAGCACTGCCAGTTGCCCCAGGCAAGTGTGGAGAGCAGGTGTATCAGACTCCATAACGCCACCCTCTGAGACCTTATACACTATACAGTGAATATACAGTCCACCCACTGGCTACGCTGAGGAGGGGATACCCGGGAGGACCCACCAACTCTTAAGGACCGCTCAGTCTGTGAGGAGATTGTGAGGGGATTCGCGCCGCCGCCAGAAATAAATGCGCGGCGGCCACAAGAAAATGGCCGCCGGCCGCAGCTATAACTGCGCCACTGAACACCAAGATGGCCACCGAGCGCGAAATTCAAAGCTCTAATGCGCGCCAATGGCGCACGCAATAATCACCTCACACACCAGAAAAAACTGCAGACATGAGCGCCCAGCCAGGCCAGAGTGACCCCCAAGCACCCCACAGCACAGCACCAGTACAGGGTGCAGAGAGCAGCATAACAGGGGGGAGACAGGGAGAAACCCCCACACACAGAAACACAGCCAGCATGTACTCACCTGCAGTAGGAGAGACTACTTACCGGTCCCTTTCAGGGACCCACTGGCTTGTTTCAGACAGACCTATCACAGAGTCGTACTGCGTAGCTGTCGACCCGGTCCACCGCGAGAGATACAGTCAGTCAAGTACTGTTCAATCTTGAGAGGACCGCGGGAGCATGAAAGCAACCCGGCCACCCCTGGAGTCATGGGGTATGTCGTGAACTGAGTCTCACGCACACAAGGCGAGGATCAGCACGCTCGATGGTCAGACAGGGAAGACTACGAGGATACCAGTGTACCCAACCTGTTGCCCAGCCGACAGTTGATTGAAGGTCTCAAAAATAAAATAATAAAAATTCCCAAAGGAATAAAATTTAAAAGTAAAATCTTCCAGGAGACTGGCTCCTGAGAGAGCCACGTCTTCTCCTTCTGCTAGGCAGAAAAAAACTGAGGTCTGCTAGCTACAGGTGGGAGGGTAATGTCCGGAGGGACCGCCCCCCTGGGCGGGGCTGTTCAGCTCTGGTTTGTTCTAGAATGTTTTAACATCTAACATTCTGCCTAGATCTTCTCCTGCGAGCAGGGACATATACCCACACGTTTACAGTATCCAGCTGTGTCAGTCCATGGACGATAAGAGAAAATACATTTAGTTATATTTTAAGCTTGAGAAGGATGAAAGGAACTTTCCTGGTCTCTGGAGCCAAAGGCCTACCTGCAGGCGTGCAAGCCTATTTTTTGAGGTAGTGGAGTACCCACAGCGATTTCCTTGACATATTTGACCAAATAGGCACTCCCTTGAAGAGCATCCTTGTGCATGGGACAGCCGACTGATCAGGAAAGCCGTCGAGAGGGATCCACAGTGGCTATGGAGCAACCAAAAAGCTTGTCAGTTCAAAGACAGTGGAACTAAATTTAAAGTGTCACTGCCCTGGAACTAGCATGCAGAATTTGAGACAGGAAACCAGAGTGGGGAAGAAATGAACAGCATACAGCTTTTCAAGTACCACTCTGCTGCTTGTTATGAACATGTGGAGGCTTATAGTTTAGAATAAAAAAAAAAAAAAAAGAAGAAGTAGGGATGCAGAGGTTCCAGGACTAAAAAAAAAGAGCTTTCGCATCCAATACAGCAGAAACATAGCCAAATCCCAAAACAAAAATGTAACATACTGTATTGTAGTTAAAAATAAATAAAAATGAAATAAGAATCACTGAATGTGGTTGCTACATCACTTTTATTTTCAACTAGTGATTGGCCAGTAACACCGCCTGTCACTGCTCCACTGCATCTATGAGAGAGCAATGTAGCCACTGTTGAACAGCAGGCACTGTTAAATTAGTCAAGAGGGAGGTGTTGGATGATTAAAAATGTAAAGCCCAGCCCTAGCTAACACTTTATAAGCAGTTTTGGCAATAGTTATTTTTTCCTTTTGTGATAAAGATTTTACGTAAACAAATATGTGACCACTGTAAGCACCCATGTCAGTATTTAATAGTTTGCCTCAACCCTCTTAGCAGCCACTTTTGCTGGACAGCTTGATCGGTTTAAAAAAAAAAATGGAAAAAACAGACTTACTAGCTAGATCACCAGGTAATAAAACGATGTTACCGGGCAGTAATAGGGGGTAAAACAACAAAGGCTGCTGTGTTAATTATACCATTTAGCCATGGTTACCCTTCAAAGACTATGGGTACCATTTATAAAAGAACACACTGTGCAAGCCATGCAGCGAACATTTTCTAGATATTGGCAGCTAATGGCCAAATCTTGTTTGATTTTATACTGTATGTGATGAGTAATTCATGTAATTGGAATAGCTTATATGCCTTGCTGAATGCACAATTGGAATTTTTCCATTCTTTATTATCAGAGCAATGTTATGGTCAGCGTTGTTCATCTTACGTTAAATAAGTAATTACAGTTACAAATGACTTCTTCCAAAAAGTAATTGAGTTAGTAACTCAGTTACTACATTGAAAAAGTAATTAGTTACTCAGCAAAGTAACTATATTGGTAATAGTATATATACACGGCGGCGGGGGCGGGGCGGTAGAAGGATGATATATATGTAATTTTTTCAGTGTATAAAAACAATAGGAGGGATAACAATAAATAATATTGGTTATGTGCCCCTGCCTCACTGTGCCCATGTCTCACTGTGACAGCGTACCTGATCGGCGGCGTCCCGGGGGCCATTGCAGTATTCAAAAGCCGCGCCGCCTCCTCGTCTGTGATAGGCGGAACACTCAATTTCCCAGCATTCAGTGTTCCGCCTATCACGGACATCCGCTCATCTTCATAACAAAGATGAGGATGAGAGGATGTTCGTGATAGGCTGAACACTGCCTGCTGTGAAATTGAGTGTTCCGCCTATCACAGACGAGAAGGCGTGGCTTTTGAACACTGCAATGGCCGCCGTCTGTCTGCATGACACGCTGATCGGGTAGGCAGACGGCGGCTGTAATTGCGGTTACATCTACTCGTGGCGGCTGCGGCAAGTAGATGTAAATCGGGGTAACGCCACCCAAGTAATGGGAACGGCGTTGCCATGAGGGGAAGAGTAATCCGTTAGATTACTCGTTACCCTCAAAAGTGACTGCGTTAGGTAACACCGTTTATTTAAACGGCGTTACTTACAACACTGGTTATGGTGGCCATAGATCGATCAGCCAGCGGGTTGACCAAAAAAAACAAAAACTGGTTCATTCATCCACACATGTAAAAGCGGATAGAGAAATCCCCACACTGGGACCCCTCTGCTGTCAGAATACACCCAATTGTCTGTTCCAAAAAGTTTTAAACAGAAGTTTTCCCAACAATCCCGTCCAAACGGGGACAGCCTTACATGGATCAAAAATTGTCTGGTCCCGGAGTAAAAATAAATAAATATGCTTCATTAGTAAGGGCACAGTGTGGAAAATTGTAGCTGGATATGAATGTGGTACACTAAATTAGGCGTTTATGATTCTCCATGAAAAAATAAAGCCCCTTTATCATAGACAACCAGCTTGCAAGGACTGGATCACACAAAGCATCAAATGCTCCATCCCGGTATTTTCAGCGATTGTTTTTACTAATTAAAATATTTTTAAACCTACTCTGGCACCAATTTTAATTTTACATAAAGCGGTTCCCTAAAAAAGTATTACTATCTACCTCTCCTATCTCCTCAGTTTCTGAGGAATAATTCCCAGCCTCCATGGCAGTTGACACTTCTGGTATGGGAGTGCTGATCTTCTGGGTCTCTGGCAGTACATTGGTTCTACTTGATGACCTCCACATCACTACAGTGCACTGTGGTGACATGGAGGTCAATAAGAGAATGCTGTGAAATCCATGAAATCCACACTACCCAAGTATCAGTTTTACAGCAGTATTTAGGTGAACATTCCTCAGTAGCAGAGTGGCATCTGGCAGCAGGAGAGGTAATTACACTCTTCATTTCAGTTAACAGCATTATTTTTAATTTTATATTGGAGACAGAATCACTTTAAAAAATGTATTTACCAAGGGTAATGTTGGCTGGCACCCGACTTTCTTTTTAAAATCCAAGTTAAGAAGCTCTCTTAGGCTAGAAAACTTTTAGGCATGGTCCCAGAAGAATACAGAGTCAAAATTGTGACCTACATACGTATTCCAGGTTAGCAACCATTTATACGAAGAAAAGCAACGTAGAAAAAACAAACTTGAGGTGGAGGGAAAGTGTTTCTGTGCCGGCATCTGATTTTTGTCTGAGACATGCAGCTGCATTGACACAGCCACTGTGTTCCAATAGGACATCCTTACGGGTGTGGGTCACTAAATGCACACGGGGCGAGTTTGGGGACTGGCACCCACACCCACGTCATATTGGGACACAGCGGATGTGTCCATGGGATGCTGGCACAGGGATGCACGCAAACGCCTGTGTTTCCTCACATGTAGCAAGTATGTCATCGCCCCTTGAGAACGAGGCCTAAAGAACATTTGTACCCCAAATACCCCTAAGTAGTGAGAAGAGGGAATTCAAAAAAGGAAAAAAAAATACACTTTAAATTTGCATACAGTCGCCTCATGAAAAGTTTGCGCCAGTTTCTTTAAAAAAAAAAAAAAAAACGTAGGAAAAAATGTGCATGTGTTGTAAAGACTTACTTCAAGTTTTGTTTTTTGTTTTTTTATGTTGCTTGGCTTTAAGTTTTGGATAGCATGCTTAAAGAAGCTGTAAAGGCAGAAGTTTTTTTATCTTAATGCTTTCTATGAATTAAGATAAAAAACCTTTTGTGTGCAGCAGCACCCCCTAATTACTTACCCGAGTCCCTTCTCTCTCCAGCGATATCCACGATGTCTAAGCCATCCGGGACACTCCTGATTGGCTAAGACACAGCAGCGGCGCCATTGGCTCCCGCGGCTGTCATTCAAAGTCAGTCGGTCAGCAAATCAGGGGAGAAAGGGGGTGGGGCCAGGTCGGGGCTCCGTGTCTGAATGGATACACAAAGCTCTGACTCGACTCAGGTGCCCCCATCGAAAGCTGCTGGCTGAGGAGGCACTCGATAGGAGGGAAGGGCCAGGAGCAGCACAGAGGGACCTGAGAAGAGGAGGATCCAGGCTGCTCTGTGCAAAACCAACAAGACTTTACAATCACTTTAAAGATCAAAATTATTTTATTTCTGTGTCCCCATTTATGAAATCTCATTTGTGGGGACACAGAAACCAACGTGACCCAAATCTTTCTATTACTGTTTGCGTGCATGTTGGATAGATTTCTCCTCGACTCATGTCCCAATGACAGGGGAACAGAATGTAATGGGAAACCTTCCCAACAGGGACAAAGACAACATTAAACCCTTGATAGAGGTTTTCATAGATCACAGGAAAAAACTTCATACAGGCTTTAACAGTTCACTCTTCTAACCAAAACTATAAATAAACATTGCCTGAAGTTGGACTTTACAAACTTCAGATTTACCCGAAAAAGAAAGTTATCCCTCAGTGTTACAGATCACATACTTTCTACAAAGCATCATCTAGTGCAGGGGTGCCAAACCAGTGGACGGGCGGCCACATGTGGCACGCGGAGCCCTCTGATGTGGCCCGCAACCTCCTGCTCTGGGATGGAATAGAATACTGTTATTAAAGGTACGTTTATTACTAAAATCACAGTGTATATATGGGCATATGTGTTCTGCAGCGGTTACTGATCTGCTTTCCGCAGGCGCAGAGCAGTGCACCTGCGGGTTACCTGCACTGAGCCATAGACTTCTATTACCTGCAAGTTTGGTGTGCTTTCAGAAAGTGCACCACACCTACAGGATATAATAGAAGTCTATGGTAAAGTGCAGCCAACCTGCAGGAAAGCCACAGCTGAACCCGCAGTGTGGGTAAACCACAGTGCATCAGTGTGAAAGCAGCCTTAGGCCTCTTTCACATGGTCATTCCGACCCAAATCAGACCCTCCATTCACCTCTAAGGCGTGGCAGACGTAAATGGACTTGTGTCTGTTTACAAATGCCTACCTCCAATGCGATCCGCAAAAAAAAAAGAGTTTAGTGGGCTCTATAGAGTGGGCTGCCATCCACCCGCTCTGCTCATTGTGGCCCGCGACCGGTTACCAAGTTGATTAAGTGGCCCCCGCTCTTCAAAAGATTGGGCAACCCTGATCTAGTGGAACAATGAACTGGAATATACAAGTAAATAGCCTAACCAACATAACCATGTGCAATAGGACTCTCAACATGAATCTTAAGAACATCTAAAGCCATATGTTTTAGAGTAGGCAAGAGGTATCGACCCTGACTAATTTTCATTGCTGTTTGCGTTGCTACTAGGGAAGGTTTACTCCATTTGTCTTGGTACCGTCACTGGGACTGAAAGAGAAAATCAAAAAATTTGAGTCGTCACTGCCACATGGAGAGGGGAAGCCCCCTAGGGGGACACCTGTTGTGGGACAACTGCCCAAGAAAAGATTTCTTCTTACTTCGAGATGTATATGACAGAAGAAGCAAAAAGGGAAAAAAAAAAAAATCACAAGGTTTTACCTCTTCCCTACTAAAACGAAATCTAAAACCACAGAGTATGCTTTAGCTTTAGATATACTTTCATTTTATCTTTGGTAAAATTTTTGTACATTAAACTTCAACATTACATTCCTTTTAGGAAAATTATAATCGGTTCAGTTTCACCTAAACCCCCCCCCCCCGTCCGTCCGTCCACAGGCCACACTACTCCTGCCTAATAAAAGTGGCCTTCTGTGTCCTAAAAAACCTCAAACAGTTTTCGGTGGAGGTCATCTTTATATACTGTACTGTAAAGATGGAAAGATTCACAGAAAACGTGATTCATTTTAAAAATAATCTATAAAAGGGTACATGGTAATGTCACCTTAAAGGACAAGTTTACCTTTGGGAACATATTCCACACATTTTTAGGGCGGAATATGCAACATCTTCCCGATCCTACAGCCGCTTGGCTGTGACAGCAGTACAAGGAGAAGTTCTTCATACTAGCTGTCACTTTTTAAAAACAGCGTGGCCGTTGCTCCAGCCCACGTGGCTGCGTCATTCATAGACAGAGCTCTGTATGAATGAACTACAGGTCCCGACATCCTTTGCGGCTGTTGGCTTGTAGTTTTCAATGAACTACCACGGTGCTGTGAACGCTGCGGAAGTTCATGGATTCTTCCTGTCAGAATAAGCTTCCTTGTACGAGGAAGCAGATACACGGACAGGCCTGCAGGAGTCCTGCATGGCATCAGCAGTCTGCTGATCACTGTTGCAATGCTTTACAGGCTCCTACAACAACAAAAAAAATGCTAATTTTTTACATGCCAATAAATATATTTTTTTTCTTAAGTGAACAATTCTTTTTTTTAAACTTAAGAGGCATTTCTAAACAGAAAAAAAAAAAAAAAACATTTGAGGAAGAACTGTCACCTCTCCTTATTTACAAAATATCATGGCAATGTTGTGGGCAGGAACAAACATTCAAAATATCCCACTGACTCTCTGTGATGATTTTAACACAGGGCATTCATAAGCAACAAAAACATTCTGGCTGTCAGATTCAGAAAATCAGTCAAATAAATTCTATATTAATATCTTTACCCATTTAAAAAACAGCCACAACTTGGGATTTAATTGGAAAGCTTAATTTCTGTACCATGTTACAATATCGAATAGTACGTTCTTTTTTTAAAAGATACCAATGCATCCTTATAAACATGAGTGATACATCAGGTTTACCCATGTCAGCACATAAACCTAACAAAGTACACTCACCGAGATGATTCTGAATAGTATGTTCACAAAACAGGTGTAATAGGTCTGGATAAACATCAGGCAACTGTTTAAGGGCTAGCAATTTTAGCATGCGAGATGGGCAGTCTTTCAGTTTAGTCTCTCTGAGCAGCTTTTCTTCAGATAGAGTAGTGGGACGAAGTTCTACCTTGTGCTTCTGCAAAACTCGATCTATAGATGTGCCCAGTTCCGCAAACAAAACTTCCTTTACCAAGTAAATAGGAATAAAAATTGCACCTGCCCGTATTACATGTGGGAAAGGGCAATTTCGAGTAAACATAAAAGTCTCCAACTGAGACAGCAGCTTAAAAAGACGTAACCGAACCCCATCAAACTCTTGCCATATGTCACGGCCAGGTGACTCTGGAGATGGGTCATTTGGTCTAGAACCAGATTTGGTCTTTGCTAGAGTCTTGCTTCTCTCTACATCCTTGGTTTTCTCAAGCCAGTCCTCAAGCAAGCTAGATGGAGATCTTGCTACTGAACTGGTGACAGCTGCTCTCACCGACCGATGAAGTTCTGAAAACTGTTGCCCAGATCCAGTCGGTGCGAGCTCAACGGCACTTGCCAAAGACACATTAGCTTCCCCAAGGGTTGGAGATGATTCTGGAGCGCTAGGAGGTAGCGACTGTGCTCCATCAGAAGGTAGTAGGAACATTCTAGGCAATGCATGGGAAGCAGACTTACTGTTGGCTTCCTGGACTTCAGGTCCAGAATTGGAAAATTTCATTAATTTGTACTTGCGGATCATGAATGCTTTTGAACTACTGAAGCCAGTGCCATCATTTTCAGATCCTGAAAGTGAAGTTTCTGACTGGCATGAATCAACAGACTTTCTGGCTCTTTTTTCAGTGGACTGGTTTTGATGCTGTTGTGAAGGCAGGTTAAGATTTTTAGGGCAGAAAACAGCAGCCGGAGAAGAATAAATAAAGGTTTGTGGAAGAAAAGTGGTGGGAGTTTGGATTGTATTTACAAATAGTGAGATATTTGCAGACTGCGGTGAACTGTGGACAGGCTCAGATATGCAGTTGTAATAACTGTGGCGTGGAATTGTTTCATTGGCTCGAAAAGAACAGTTCTGTTGAAGATGAAGAGTCTCTGGGGTGGTCTGAGAAGTGTCAGTTTCTTGACGTTTGTGTGGCAGTGGTGTCTCAGCTGCCTGAAGGGATAGGCACTTGGTGGCATTAGACTGGTAGCTCTCAAGAGGTTGATCTGGCTTGCATTCATCAGTCTGAGGGTGGCAATTGCTTCTAGCTTGAGAGGTAAAGTTCTTCAAGGACGGAGATGTACAATTTCCCTCAAGCTGCTGTGATAAGTTTTGGGTTAACTGAGACTTGCATTTCTCATTTAAGTATAGGGACTGGCTTTTGGTTGGATTTGCGTAATTGGTATTATGAAGTAGAGAGAGAAGGTTTTTATTGGCATGTAAGCTGTGCTTTGCAAGATTTTCATGGGCCAGACTCTGTGTTACTTCTGATGCTCCTGGACTCCTTTGATACTCCTGAGCAAGAGTCTCAGGTGCCTGAGATGGTCGGCTGTCTTGGCTTTGGCAGATAAAAGTTTTGGCAGCAGTACATTGAGCCAAGCGGGTTGTTTTCTCCGAGGCCTGGGATGAAGAGTTTTCCATATTGGCAGTAGGTGTTATTACAGTAGTGTGAGGCACGTGTAGTTCTTTTTTAGAATGGGCCATTATCCTTGTAAGCTTAGACAAGCAGCTCTCCTGGCTCTTAATGGACAAATCCCCAGAGACCTGAGATACGTTTTTTTCATTGACTAGTTTAGGGGAAGGCTTACGGCTACTGTGGGATGTATTCCCTTGGTCCTGTGTAGAGGAACAAGTCTGAGTTGTTTTTTTTAAGCTGAGATCCAGAACCTCTGCATCCATAGTATTGCTGCGGATGTGGGCATCCCGAGATTCTCTAGTCCTTTTATCAGTTTGCTGTTGTGTGCCTTTTGTATTATGGCACCCAGTATTAACAATATCTGGAATAATTTCTTTTTCAATTTCCCCAGCTTTTTCTGAAGGGGATGACCTCGGTGGAAAAAAAGAGGTAGATGTATTGTTCTTCACGTCACTTTCCTGGATGGATGGAAATGGATGGGGTGCTGTCCCCTCTAGATAAGCACGGTATGGAGCAAGGCTAAACACATCATTAATTACTGGCATTGGGGGGGATTTTGGACAATCTGCACCCAATTTAGAAGCTTCAGGAAGAGCACAGCCTGGACTTTGTATTGCCTCATCCCTAGACGTCCGATTGTCATTGCTCATTTGAGGTTGGTAGATTGATGCAGAAGAGACAGACGACTTCAACACTGTAGAATTTTCATGTGCCGTATTGGCTGCCTGATTGCGACTATGAACAGTCTGCATATCAAATGTAGCATTTGACATTCTCCTGTGACCAAGAGTATGTAAAGAACCTGGTGACGAAGGCACCTTTGAGATTAATGAATTTTCTTTAACAGACTCGTTCGCAACCATGCATTTTGTGGGGTCCGCCGGTAATATCTTAGAAGTTCTATTTTGCTGAAGAAAAGAAACATGTGAATTCTGTTCTGTGATAGACTTTTCATACAAGGCTCTTTCATGCAAGTCACTGTTCACATGGGCTGAACCGAGTACATGCTCTTTGTCCATATTTGAAGAGTTCACACATAAATTTCTCCTGTTCATTTGACCAGATCCATACAATGAAGCTTTATCTATTTGGCCCTGGCAAATTTGTGACTCTCTGGTTCTGGACATACCGTTAATCTGCAACTGTAAGGCGGTCTGAGCCTGACTAATTTGTGTGCTGTCATCAAACTGAGCTATTGCTCTAGGCTCTGGGTTTGCATAACCCGAATGCAGTTTTTGTGCTTTTGCACAAGTGGTGGACCCTTTTACACTAAGGGGTGACACAGATTTATCCACATTGCAAGAATAGAGAGCAGATCGTTGGTGGTAACTGTCCATGGCACTATCATAATAAGCCTTTGAATACATATGTCCCATTCTGGTGTCTGGGTTACCTTGATAGTTAATACATTTGTAGTGTTCATGTGTGGGGGTAGTAAAAGCTGAATTTCTTGTTTTTCCTACAGAGACATTGCCTTCTGTACAGAGCAGTGGAATGTTGTGTTGTGCAAAGGGACGCAAGCGATCTGTAAAGACATCATCTTGGTAACAGGATGGAGAACTTCCCACTGAAGAATTAATTTCTGTTCTGTGTCTGTGAACAGAACCAATCTCCTGCACAATCCGAGGGAGAGACGATGGACTAGTAGTTGCCTCAAGGTATCCACTATGCGTTGGATGAAAACTTTTCATCCCAGACACATATAGAGGTGAAGAGGAATATGGAAAATGAGTAGAGCAGCTCCATTCCATATTAGGTGGGCACAGGGTCTGTGATCCTACATTAACACCCATTGACTGGAATTCTTGTGTCTGATAGGCTTTGTCAATAAAACTGCTAGGATTTCTGTATACTGGACGGGGTACAGCAATTGTAGCATATGCACGAGATGGAGACATATGGTAATTATTGACAGGGTGCTGGTGAGCTGGAAAATGGCTACTTGAATTATTTGACAATTGCAATGGGTTATTTCTCCTCTCAGTTTCTGGTCTTTGACACTTTGAAATTCCACCAGACTGCAAATTCTGATGCAAGGCATTGCCTGCATATTGCAGATATGCTGTAGTTGAACTCCAGGGATTAAAGGAAAGCTGGCCTTCAGTGTTGGACAGAGGGTACGTCAAGAAGTTTTTGCAAACCTGCAGATCTTTAGGGATTGCCTTTCCTGTGCAAGTTATAGAATGCTGCGGTGCTGCCTCCACCCGTGAAATCTTGTTGTACATAGTTTGGTCCATGATTCCTGAATGCCTCTTCCCTGCCATCACAGTTTTCAGTTGGTCTGGTCTGTCCATCTACTCATGTGGGCTATAGCCTTACTCTGTTAAAAAACAAAACGCATATTAACCGGTGTATAAAATTAACATTTTCTTTTTGTCTTAAATTTAATCACCATTAAAATTATGGTCTAATTAAAATAGGTATAATAATATTTATTTATTGATTTATTTATTTATTATAGGCACTTGTATAGCGCCATCAATTTACACAGAGCTTTACATCTATTTTTTCTACAATCACATCAGCCCCTGCCCTAAAGGACAATCTACGGTCCCTAAAGCTGCCCAAATATTATACAATTTTCTTATTCAATTTCCTTTAGATTTACCTTCAACTATGTAGTGCAAGTGCTGATCGCCGACAAATTGAAAGTGATTAGGTTTGGCCTCAAATTATATGGTTTTGGTAAATCTAAAAGGAAAATTGTACAAGAGAATTGCATAATGTATGACCAGCCTAACTCACATTCATACAAACTAGGGCCAATCTAGACAGGTGCCAGCATGTCTCTGAAGTGGAGGAGGAAACCAAAGTACCCAGATGAAACCCACATCATTTTGAATCTTGCGGTTGACAATGCAAACATTTTTAAAAGGGGGAAAAAAAAAAAGCCTCAGCAGGATAATGATATACATGTACGCTGGCATAACATTAAGTGCCATATATTCACATGTCTACATTGGGAGGATCCCCTCAGGAGTCAATGTTGAATCCCATGACAATTTACAATCAAAACAAAATTCTAATCTTGTCAAGGGAGCTCAGAAGAAAAACAGCGAGTAACTGACATAAAAATAAACGTAACTGATGATGTATTCATATACTTTATTTTTAAATCCATGTCTATAGAGAGAGGGTTCCAGCTTAATAAGCATGGTATTACAGCCCATTAGCTATCCACACTCAAAAATGCAGGGGAAGTCTTTTGTTTTTTAAATAGAAAGGTTTATTATAAGCACATGGATAAAGATAACTGATGTCTCACTTATGAACATGTTAAAGCGGAGGTTCACCCACATATTTAACTTTAACTACATTAGTTCCTCTTATCACGTACATAAGCGGAGCACTAACCTTTTTTTTTTTTATCCTAAGTAGTTTTGCCAATATCTTTTTTCTTTAATGCTTCTTCCGGGATTTACTCCCGCGGGAGTAGGCATGTCCTTTCCTATGCTCCTATTCACGCAGTGGCTCCTGGGAGCAACTTGTCCTGCTTCCGAGTACTACTATGTACCCTCCTTCCAGTCAGATCTCACGATAATTGTATCGTCACGTGACTGTACTGGGCGTGTACTTTAAATGTTTATGCACGTTGTCATGGCAACCAGGAAGTGTTGACGGCGCTGCTCACCGTCAACACTGCGCGTGCGCGAGATCCAGCGCTGAATGCCGGGAGAGAGGCATTCATCTCTCCCCGGAAGGATATGCTTGTGGGCTTCAAGATGCCCACAAGCAAAATGGCAAAAGCAGGAATAGTTTTATAAACTCTTTTTTTTAACCGCAAAACGGACGGGGGTGTTTTAAAGAGCCGCAGACGTGAGTAATTACATTGCTAAGGTTTTAACATAGAATGAATCTAAAAAAAAAAAAAAAAAAAAAAAAGTATGCACCGCAAAACCTCCGCTTTAACAATACCTTTATAAACCTCTGATGCGAATGTTACCAAATATTGCAAAAAACAAAACAAAACAAAAACAGTAAACCACAAAATCCTGTGAAAGACTTGGGCCCCTTTCACACTGGGGCGGGCAGGTGCGGTGGCGGTATAGCAGCACGATTTTCAGCGCTGCTATACTGTCGTTCTTACCGCGGTATGCGGTCGCTAGGGGGGGGTGAATTTAACCCCCGCTAGCGGCCGAAAAAGGGTTAATACCGCCCGCAAACCGCGGCTATTGCCGCGGTTTTCGGGTGGTATTTCCGCGCTGTTCTATTGATTTCAATGGGCAGCCGCGGTAAAGGAGCGGTGAACACACCGCTCCTTCACCGCTGTAAAGAAGCGGCTAGCAGGACTTTTGGAGCGGTCCTGCTAGCGCACCCCTTCAGTGCGAAAGCCTTCGGGCTTTCACACTGAAGGCTACAGCCACAAATTTTTCATGCGGTATAATAGCGCTAATATTAGCGCTAAACCGCATGAAAAACGCCCCAGTGTGAAAGGGGCCTTAGGCTCCATGTACACTGAAGCTGATAAACTGCAGTTTATTGGCGTTTTTTTTAAAAAGCCCATTAACTGCACTCTGTGTTCATGTACACATAGCGTTTTTTTAGCATTAATGAGCAGTGGAGTTAATGGGCTTTTTTCTGAACGCAAGAAATTCGCGTTCAAAGTGCAGTTTTTCAGCGAAAAAAAAAACGCTAAAAAACGCAAAATGCTGAAAAACGCTAATAAGCGCAGGTCGCCAGCGTTTTTTTGCATTTTTTTTTGATCGATTGAAAAAAAAAACGCTAACACGGAAAAACGCTAATAAAAAACGCTGATAAAAGCTATATTTTAAAGCAGCTTTTTCTGCCAGAAATCTGGCGTTCAAAACGACCGTTTTTGAGCTTCTGTGTACATGGAGCCTTAGGCCTTGTGCATACTGGATGTTTTTGCAGCTGCTCATAGGGGTGCCTAGCATTTTTGTTTCCCACCTTTAAACTACCCTGCACGTCAGCCTGTGTGTTCATTAGATTATCTTTATTGCTACATAGTAGTCAGTATTAAAAAGGGATAACGCAGCGATGTTGTGGCAGTGATAAAGGCTATATGCCGAAACGTGTTAGCCCTTTTTTAAATAAGGACTATCATGTAGCAATAAAGATCTTCAAATGAATTTTGGAGTTGCCTGATACATTTGTTTTTTAATGATATATGAAATGGACGGAGGCCATTTGAGCCAGAGCATTGAAGGATTCCATCTTTTATCTATGAGGAGTTTTCCCTGATGTGAGCGCAGCACCTGCGTTTGTTTTTCCTAAACATAATAAATGAATATTCTGGCCAATGAAACAAATTAATGCCCAAGCGCGTGCAGTTTGTAAAAGTGCCCAAAAGTTGTAAAAGCTTTAGATGTTTTTACAAGCGCCAAGCTTTTTTTCTGCCAAAACATTGCTACTAGGAGGAAAGCCTTCTAGAAGGAGTTTGCAAAAGGTCCTATGTGCATTAGGCATTAAAAAAAAAAAAAAAGCCCGGGAAGAAAAAGGAGGAGGTCATTAAATATACTTACCCTCCCTCAGCCTGCTTTAAACTACCTGATTTTACTATACGGCAGGCGGGATCCCCTCTCATTCTAGGGCAACGTCATATGATGCCCCCCCCACACTGACGGGGGAGATTTTACAGGTAATCAGTGCCCAGTGACGCCCATCAGTGCGGCATATTAATGCCTCATCAGTGCCACCTAATCAGTGCCCATGCTTCCGCCTCATCAGTGCAGCCTATCAGCGCGCATCAAAGAAGGAGAAAAATTACTTAGTACTGTATATACTTGAGTATAAGCCGAGGTTTTCAGCACATTTTTTTGTGCTGAAAATGCCCCCCTCGGCTTATACTCGAGTCACCTTTTTGCGCCTGATCTCCCGAAATTTGGGGACCCGGTACCGGCCGACCTTAGGTCCCCTGGACCCCAAATGTGGCACACATGTAGCCCCACTCTTCCTCTACAAGTGTACAAAGTTTGTTGTCCGGGTGACCCAAAGCCGGGCACCCCTTCCATAGACTCCCATGTTAAATGGTCATTTCTCCAGTGACTTTGGGGACCCAGTACCGGACGGTCGTAGGTCCTCTGGACCTGAAACCTGGCACACATGTACCCCTATTTCTCATCTACAAGTGTGCAAAGTTTGTTGTCTAGGGGACCTACGGCCCGGGAGCACTGATTTTTCAAAGCCAGGCACCCCTTCCATAGACTCCCATGTTAAATGTCAGTCTAGGCATGGGCACAGTGAGGCATGGGCACAGTGAGGCATAGTGAGGCACAGTGAGGCACAGTGAGGCATGCTGATGGACACCCTAGGCTTATACTCGAGTCAATAAATTTTCCCAGTTTTTTGTGGTAAAATTAGGTGCTTCGGCTTATATTCGGGTCAGCTTATACTCGAGTATATACAGTAAATTTTGTAAATAACAGAAACCAAGAAAAAAAAAAATTTCTCTTCAAAATTTGATTTTTTTTTTTTTTTTTTTAGCAAAAAATGTAAAAACCCAATGGCGATTGAATACCACCAAAAGAAAGCTCCATTTGTGGGAAGAAAGTGCTAAAAATGTCATTTAGGTACAGTGTTTCATGACCGTGCAATTGTAATTCAAAGTGTGAAAGCGCTGAAAGCTTGTCCTGGGCAGGAAGGGGGTGAAAGTGCCCAGTATTGAAGCGGTGAAGCAAGGGGTGACATCACCATCATTTCTGGTGAGATTCTGGGCATGCTGACTGCTCAAAATTCTAGGGGGAGACACCTCAGCACAGTCCTATACAGGGGTAGATCGGGGGGGGGGGGGAGCAAAATAGCGGGCGGCTCCGCAGGCAGGTGAGAAAGCGGGCAGCTCCACTGGCGCATGAGATAGAAAGTGGGCGGCGCGGTTTGTGGGCGTGCCAGCAGATGAGAGTGAGAGAGCAGGCTCGGTGTGGCAGCTGGCCAATCAGCTAGCCGGGGGAGCAGAGAGATGAGATCATCTCTCAGTGCCCGCCCTGCATCCCTGCAGTAACTTCCGCCCTCACTGTGCATGCAGCAGAGAGATTACATTATCTCTCTGCTGTCTGACTCTGGGAGTCTGGGACACAGCAAGAGACAACCAAAACACCACCTTGGCAGGCAAGTGACAATCCGCAAGGTGTGGCAGGTGACAATCCACAAGGTGTGGCAGGTGACAATCCACAAGGTGTGGCAGGTGACGTGACAAGTGAAAATCCACAAGGTGCGACAGGTGACGTGGCAAGTGAAAATCCACAAGGTGCGGCAGGTGACGTGGCAAGTGAAAATCCACAAGGTGCGGCAGGTGACGTGGCAAGTGAAAATCCACAAGGTGGCAAGTGAAAATCCACAAGGTGTGGCAGGTGACGGTGGCAAGTGACAATCCACAAGGTGTGGCAGGTGACAGTGGCAAGTGACAATCCACAAGGTGTGGCAGGTGACGGTGGCAAGTGACAATCCACAAGGTGTGGCAGGTGACGGTGGCAGGTGACAATCCACAAGGTGTGGCAGGTGACGGTGGCAAGTGACACGCTTAGGGCTCCCACTGATTCAGCATTATGGTAAGTTGAACTATTTTATATTACAATGTAATAATAGAAATAATGCGCTTCAATCATCCTGACACCATAACAACCATGGTGTCGGGATGATTGAAGCGCCAACACCAGCCATTTCCCAGATAAATTGCCCACAAAAAAAATAGGATTTTTGTACTCACCGTAAAATCCATTTCTCTGAGTTCATGGACGGACACAGCAGCATCTTGACATATGGGTATTATCCTCCTGTTAGGAGATTGACTAGGCAGAAAAACAGCATGTTAAGTGTTAAAACACATCACACAGTACAGTACCGCCCAGGGGGCGGTCCCCCTGGGTACATCCCCTCTCCCTGCATCTTGCAGCTCAGTTCGTAAAAAAGCAGTACAAACATAAAAAAGGAGGGGCAGGTGCTGTGTCCGTCCATGAACACAGAGAAATGGATTTTACGGTGAGTACAAAAATCCTATTTTCTCTTCCGTTCATGGATGGAGACAGCAGCATCTTGACATATGGGACGTCCCCAAGGAGTGTAAAAAAAAAAAAAAAAAAAAAAAAAAAAACACACGAGGGGTGGGAAAACAGCATAAAACAAACGAACTTCACCCCAAACAAACCAGAGCTCCTCAAACGGAGGAGTTGCAACCTTAAACAGCCGCCTGTAAAACCTTGCGGCCGAAGGAAGCATCCGAAGATGCACTCACATCAACCTTGTAAAATTTTGAGAACGTGTGAACAGACGACCAGGTCGCCGCCTTGCACACCTGGGAAACAGACGCTTGATGTCGGAAAGCCCAAGAGGCACCTATTGCCCTGGTCGAATGCGCCGTAACCGGGAAGGGAGGCGCCCGCCCTTTTAGAGCGTAGGCCTGAATCACAATCTGTCTGATCCACCTAGAGATGGTGGCCGACGAGACCGCCATACCCTTCTTTGGCCCAGCCACCGACACGAACAGTGAATCCGATCTCCGGAACGGAGCAGTCGCAGACAGGTACACCCGCAGAGCTCGGACAACATCCAAGGAATGCAATGCAGCCTCTGTGGGATGGGCCGGCCGAGGACACAAAGACGGAAGAACAATGTTCTCATTAAGGTGAAAGGCCGAAACAACCTTAGGAAGGAACGACGGCTGTGGACGCAACACCACCTTATCCTTGGAGGATCAAATAGGGAGCCTTGCATGACAAGGCCGCCAAGTCAGAAACCCATCTGACTGATTTAATCGCCACCAAAAAAAGCCACCTTCTGAGAGAGAGTCAATAAGGGAATCTCCCTAATGTTCTCAAACAGTGGTTTCTGAAGTACAGAGAGGACCAGATTCAAGTCCCACGGAGGTAATGGAGGACGTACCGGAGGGGCCACATGTCGAACCCCCTGCACAAACGTACGCACTAGAGAGTGCGTCGCCAAGGATTGCTGGAAAAAAACAGCCAAGGCCGAAATCTGCCCCTTAAAAATTGTACTTAAGGCGAGTTTCTGGTCCACTCCACGCTGTAAAAACAGCAGGATCCTGGAAATCAAATATGCACGCGGATGCCACCTCATGTCCTCACACATAGAGATGTAAGCCTTCCACGTATGATGGTAAATCTTCCGGGAGGTTGACTTCCGTGCCCGCAGCATGGTTGAGATCACCGAGTCCGACAGACCTCGGTCCCTTAGCACCTGGTTTTCAATAGCCATGCCGTTAAAGCCAACGACTGTAAAGCAGGATGAAATATGGGACCTTGCGACAGAAGGTCCTCTCGCAGTGGCAGGCGCCAAGGAACATCCGCTACCAGACGCACTAGGTCAGCGTACCAGGGACAACAAGGCTAATCTGGAGCAATCAGGATCGTCTGAAGCCCTTCGGCCTCCACTCTGCGGAGTAGACGGGGAAGAAGCTTCAGAGGAGGGAAGGCATAAAGCAGCCGATAGTGATACTGACCCCACGGCGCCACCAACGTGTCTGATGCATCTGCCCACGGGTCTTTTGACCTGGCCACGAACCTCAACACCTTCCGATTGAGTCGCGACGCCAGGAGATCTACGTCTGGCGTGCCCCATTTCAGACACAGAAGCTGAAACACGTCCGGGTGAAGCGACCATTCTCCGTGGTCTGGCGACTTAGATAGTACGCTTGCCAGGTCTGTACGCCCGGAATGTACACGACCGATAGAGCCGGCACGCTCCATTCTGCCCACCTCAGGATGTGAGCGACCTCCGCCGCTGCAGCCGAGCTTCTTGTTCCTCCCTGATGATTGACATACGCCACTGCTGTGGCGTTGTCCGACTGGATCCTGACTGGACGACCTTGTAGTCTCTGAGACCACTTGGGAGGCACAGCCTGATCGCCCGAAGTTCGAGGACATTGATCGGCAGGCGGGATTCTTCCTAATTCCAGCGCCCCTGGGTCGACTGAACTCCCCATACCCCCCCCCCCCCAGCCTGAGAGTCTGGCGTCCGTCGTGATCACCGTCCAGTGAAACGGAAGGAACGACTTCCCGGCCCGAAGAGTCGGAGACGTCAGCCACCACACCAGGGAGGTCCTGACCAGGTGGCTCACCCGGATTTGACAATCCAGAGACGATGGGCATTTGTTCCAATGTGACAGAATTTCTCTCTGTAAAGCCCCGTACACACGGTCTGACTTTTGCCCAACAAACTTTGTTTTGAGCTAGTTGGACCAACAATCCGACCGTGTGTACGCTCCATCGGACAGACTTTTTTCGTTTGGTTTTGGATTTCATCGGACAAAAGTTGGGTCTGCAAACGGACAAACTTTTGCCCAACAAAAGTCCGATGGAGCAAAGTCTGACCATGTGTACAGAAAACCATCGGACTTTAGTCCGATGGACAAAACAACTAATGTTAAAATCAACCAACAATAGCAGAAGTTGACCAAAGGGTGGCAGTAAAGATCAGAAAAGAGCAGAAAAAACACGTGATGTTGTAAGAAGTTTTAAGAAAGTTTGCAGAAAAGTCCGAGCATGTGTATGCTATGGGTGTTCCCAACCAACTCCGTTCGGACCAAAAACCACGGAAAAGTCCGATGGAAGTCCGACCGTGTGTACGAGGCTTAACACTCGAGTGTGGAATTAAGCATACGGCACCGCCTCGAAGGAGGCTACCATGAGACCCAGGACTCGAATGCAAAAGCGGGACGACAACCATTTTTGGGATGTCAACCGCTGCACCGCAGCCCGCAGAGTTTGCAGCTTCTCCATGGGAAGAAAAACTCTCGCCTCTGAGGAATCCAGGACCAGCCCCAGGTATTCTAAATGTTGAGATGGCACCAAACACCGACTTCTGAATGTTTAGCACCCAACCAAATTCTCAGAGGGTCTGGCAGGTGATAGACACATCTTCCTCTAATTCTGAACTTGAAGAGGCTCTCAGAAGAAGGTCGTCCAGGTAGCCTACAATAGCGATTCCACGTTGCCTCAACATGGCCAGAATTGGGGCTAGCACCTTGGTGAATACCCTCGGCGCCGAAGCCAGACCGAAGGGGAGAGCCACAAATTGATAGTGGTCTTCCCCGACTGAAATCTCTGATGCCTGCAGCATATGGAGATATGCAAGTATGCGTCCTTGATGTCCAAGGATGCCAGAAAATCCCCCGGATGGAGAGCAGCGACGACAGAGCGGACTGATTCCATCCTGAATCTTTGCACTTTCACAAAGCAATTGATGGCCTTGAGATCCAGGATTGGACGGACCCCTTCTTTCTTGGGGACCACAAACAGATTGGAGTAAAACCCCTGAAACCGTTCCTGCAATGGGACAGGTACGATCACCCCCCGCACCAGCAAATCCTGAACTGCCCAAAACAGGGCCACCCGATGACTCGGAGGAAGCTGGAGGTTAGATGGAAAAATTCTGTTCGGCAGGCAAGAGAGAAACTATTTTGTACCCCGAGGAAACTACTTTGCAATCCCACAGGTCGGAGAGCAGAGACGGCCCCCCACCCGAGCGTCAGAAGACCTTCACGCAGACGCAGACTTGTCCGCAGGCTTGTTGGGCTTGTGGAACCAGGGACACTTTTGCCCTTCAGCAGGCGCCTTAGCGGCTTGGTAGCGCTTACCTGCAGCACCGGGAGGATGAAAAAAACGCTTGTGGGCGGTAAATGAGGGCCCTTGCCTACGGCGAGGCTCCTTACCCTTACTGGATTGTGGGAGCAGAGTGCTCTTACCTCCTGTGACATCTTTTATAATGTCATCCAGAGATGCCCCAAAAAGTCTTTCACTCTTAAAGGGTAAGTCCACCAAGGCCTTCTTAGAAGACTGGTCCGCGGAACAACACTTCAGCCAGACCAGGCGGCATAACACCATTGCATAGACCGAGGCTCTGGAGAGCAAGGGCAACGTATCTAGGGCTGACTCGCAAACAAATTTAAGGCCCTGCACAACTGTTCGGCTAGTGCCACACAGGCCGTGGGAGCCTGATGCTCCTCTAACCCCTGGAGCAACAGTTTTGCCCATTCAGTAAGTGTCTGAGACACTAGAGTCCCGGCCACGACTGGTCGCACCGCTGACCCCACCACTGTGAACAGGGAGCGGGCCACTGCCTCAGCCCTCCTGTCTGAGGAGTCCTTGAAAGCAGGAGCCCCTTCCACAGGTATTGTGGTCACCTTGTTCAGTCTGGACACAGGGGTGTCCACTGTCGGGGGAGAAGTCAATTTTTTCAGGAATTTTCAGGAATTTCTCCTCAAAAAGGATAACGGACCGCTAAACATTTTGGGGCTGAAAAAAACTTTTGCGGCCGATCCCATTCCGTGTACAACAGTTTATCCAGATAAGGATCCGGCTTATGGAATCCAAAAGAAACCGACATCTGTCGCCTCTGCCGTATCCTCAATTTTCAGAGTATCCCGCACCGTGGTGATAAGCGCTCCTACAAGCTCCCTATCATGCACTGACCCTGAGCCAGAGTCATCCTCACTGTCCATACGGTCAAGGTCCGCAGCCTCTGACACATCAGAACCAAGGCCGGAAGCAGTAGCTGGGCCCAATTCTGCGTCAGAGGTATCCCCAGAGGTATCCCCAGAAGATGGCGGGGGGAGGGGGCGCTTTTTACCCCCCTTTTTTCCCCCACGCGCCGCTTCCACCCTGGCAACAAAGGCCTCCAGGACCGCTGACATAGCGTCCACAGAAATAGCAGGTGCAGGGGCACCAGTTGCCAATTCAGATATGTCTGGGGAAGAGGCGCCCGCCTCCAACGCCATGCTGACCCACCCGCCTGACACCCCTAGGGTGTGGAAGGCAAGATACACGGACCACCCTCCTAGCTGCTGCAGAGAGACGAGGGACCCCCCCAGAGGACTCACCACCTGGACCAGGTACCGCACAGCTGCCGTCCGCTTATGCCTCCTAAGGTGCTCTCCCCGTGCCGTCCCTCAGGAAGTGTGCTGGAACCGTTCGCGCTGATATTCTGGCCACTAGAGGCCAAAACACCACCCGAAATGGCCTCCGACCCGCCGCTCTGTAAGCAGAGCACGTGGGCTACAATAATATGGCCGCGGAAGCATGTAAAACAGCCCTGGGCGCCGCCAAAATGGCGGCCGTGAGTGAAACAAAAAAAAAAAAAAACAGCATATAATGGCAGCGAACACCCGGGACCCCCCTAAGGCAGTCCCCCCCCCACACACGGCAACCAGACAGCACCCCCCTGGAGAGCGGACCCACCGCACAGCCCCCAGCCCTAGGATGGAGCCCCCCAGGTGGACCCCCGAATCGCAGCCATCCTAGATTCCCAGAGCCTAGGGAGGAAGGGAGAGAGGAAAGGAAGGGTGGAACCCTCTATCGACTTCCCCAGGAATGCCCAGCTGTACCACCCTGCCGGAGCAGGGGAACTGCTACTTACCCGTCCTGCGAGGACCAGCTGAAGGCATTCCAGACAGACCCAACGTCTGCACGGTTACGGCATGGCTGTCGGCCCGGCACACTGTGACACGGACATAGAGCCCGGTCATATGTGTGCCCCGGAGCATATAGCTCACCGGCCACCCCTGGAGCAACGGGGCATGTCGTGGAGGGTCCAGCGCATAGCTAAAAGGCCGGCACACGCTCGATGGCCGAACTGGGGGGGGGGTGACTACAAGGATCGAGGATCCAGCCTGTCACCCAGTCAGCAGTTGATAGTAGATCTCAGGATCAAAAAAGTAGAAAAATATCCCCAGGCCACATGGGCCCACAGGGAGGCAGAAAAAACTGAGCTGCAAGATGCAGGGAGAGGGGATGTACCCAGGGGGACTGCCCCCTGGGCGGTACTGTACTGTGTGATGTGTTTTAACACTTAACATGCTGTTTTTCTGCCTAGTTAATCTCCTAACAGGAGGATAATACCCATATGTCAAGATGCTGCTGTGTCCGTCCATGAACGGAAGAGAAAGCGTATTTGCTGGCAGTGCCTCTCCTGAGACTAGACTCTGGATCCGCCCCTGGTCCTATAGTGTCTTATTGTAGGATTTTAGATCAAAGCAATGGCCAGGATCTCCCCAGAAAAGACATCAGAAGGACCTGTGAAGTCAATGTACAAGCCTGAATAATTCAGAATTTGGGGGGGGGGGGGGTAAACCAGTAATAATTACAGAAAACTTGGAACAACAGTGGTCAGCTTTTTTTCCCCCCAAGTAGCTGTGACAACACATTTCCTATTTCAGCTATACTTAGAAATCTGAATGGATTTTTATTAGGGCTGTTACTGATTAAAATTTTTGTGTTTTCGATTAATCGATTAAAAAAAAAAAAAAAACGATTAATCGACTAATTTTGATTAATTATAACGCACATAGATATCCAACTACTTTTAGCTGATCTCCTTGCAGGTGGATTCCCAGTGCAGCTACCAACCACTGGAAAAATCGATAGCAGAATACAAAAAACACACAAAGGCAGCGCTCGATGGGAATAGCATTAAAACTTTTATAGTCTTCAAGTAGGTAACAAAATAAATATTGCACTGGAGATAAAATCTATGGTAGCAAAAGCAGTCATAAAAACATGTATCTAAGTATGATACTGGTATAAAAATGTGTACAACGATACCACTGCTGAATCCAGATGAGAAGGGGCTAACATCAGTCCGTCGGCATGTAGATGTCCTGTGAAGGGAACTATCATAACTCCCAGTGGATGGCTGTAGAATCCCAGGTTGATAGAGGGAAGTGATAGAGGGAAATGTAACAGCCCTTGCGTGTGGCAGATAGGAAGGTCCTGCCGGCATGCAGATATAAAGGCACAGCAAAGGACCCATTCAGATGGACACGGCAAGCCCAAAAAAATTTGATCGAATTTTGATCGATCAAAAGAATTTTGATCGATCAAAGCAATTAATCGATTAATCGAGGAATTAATAGTTCATTTCCACAGCCCTAATTTTTATTCATGATTTAAACATGATCTCACCAAAAGTATGAGCAGAAAAACAAATCCGAGTAGATAGCATGACAATGGCAACTGTTATGATGCCCACACTTCATTTGTTCAAGATGTCACACTGACCTTTGTCAAAGTAACGAAAATCACAATGTGCAATTGTTTCAGCCCACACCAAAAGAGCTTTCTAATGCTCAAGAAGTCTCTCTTATAAAAACGTCTCAACACTCCTATGGCAGTCTAACCCTAATTTGGTAGTAATGGAAGACATTCTAAAAAAAAAAAAAAAAAATCTTCTGCATGCAGCCCCCCTAAACACATACCTGATTTTGATCTTGATTCAGCAATCTGCATGAGAGCCGAGGCTCTCTCAGCTCTCTCGCTCCTGTCAATCAGAGCCAGTGAGGAGAGAGCGAGGGCAGGACCGAGCCTCACTCTGTGTTTCTTATGGAGAGCAGGGCTCGGGAGAGAGCTTGCACAAGTGCCCCCATAGCAAGCGGCTGCTTGGGGGGGGGGGAGGTTGGGATTTGGAGCCCAGAGTACCAGCGAGGGACCTCAGAAGAGGAAGATTGGGGCTGCTCTGTGCAAAAATATTTCAAAGAACAGGTTTTTTTTTTTTGTTTTTTTTTTTTTATAAAATACCTTTACAAATCACTTTATTACACTGGAAACTATCAGTGTTCACTGGCTGAATATAAAAAAAAAAAACATCACAGGCGTGTTCAGGGGAGGAGATTTTGCGCATAAAAAAAACTGACGTGCCTAAACGCTAGGCACATTTGAACGTCACTGCACTCTAATGGCCAGAATAAAATAATATTCATGCCAATGGAATCCATTAAAGGGGTTGTAAAGGTTCAGGGATGATAAAAAAAAACAAAAACACATGTCCTACTTACCTTCGCTGTGCAGTTGGTTTTGCACAGAGTGGGCAGATTCTTCTCTTCTGGGGTCCCTCAGCAGCGCGCCTGGCTCCTCTTCTCGAGTTACCAGTCGGAGAAGCGATCTCCTTCGGGACACCCGTGTGGGCGTGCTACCGTGTCCTGCTTCTGCTCAAGTCATTGGATTGAATTGACAGAAGTGGGAGCCAATGGCTGCGCTGCCATTAATCTATGCAATCGGGACACAAGACACTGGCCGGAGCTGGTGTGCTTGTTCCAGTCATGGGAAACACAGGGCTCAGGCAAGTATAACGGGGGCTCAGGGGGGCTGCCGAGTGACAGAAGTTTTTCCACCTTAATGCATAGAATGCATTAAGGTGAAAAAGCACAAGGGTTTACAACCCCTTTAATGCTCAAATGATTGACGCACCTAAACGCATATGCAATACATCTTTTCTCTTGTTCTGGCGTTCAGAGAAAAAAAAAGCAAATGCCCTGTTAACCTGTTTGCATGAGCAGTTAGATTTAAATGTCACTAAAAATCAGTCTGTATATTCAGTAAAGCATGCATGTTATACTATATATCACTGTGGAACCTAAGGGGTTAATCCTCTGCATTGTGTAAAAAGGCTGTTTGATCCTGTCTTCTGAGATACTCTCCTTCTTCCACTGTCCCCAAGCCGTCTACTGATAGTACAGAGCCTTTGGAGTCACTCTAGTAATACACACCAAAGTGAGCATGTGCAGAGTGTTTTTTTTTTCTTCTTCTTGGGAGAGTGCATGTGATCAGCACAGGGCCAATCAGCACTGTCCAGAGGGGTAGGGGGTCCTGCAGCCTTATAAAGGCAGTCAGAGTAGAATAAAACTCCTCCTACAAGCTTTAACCAGACACTGATAGAAGTCACAAGACTGCTATATACTGCTTAAACCATTATTTGCTACAGGTAAGCCTATAAAAAGGCTTACCTATAGCTACCCCGGATATCTCCTAAACCTGCACGGTTTAGGAGATATCCCCCTGTATCTGCATGTGCCGCTGTCATCGGCTCATGTGCACTGAAGCAATGGCATGCACGGGAGTGACGTCATTGCGGCTCCGGGCCAATCATAGTGCCGGATCTCGCGATAACCGGAAGTAACTCCGGGAGCGATGTCGCCGGCCGGAGGGGGGGGTACGAGGACCGCTGCGGGGGCTTCGATCCAAGGTAAGTAATTCATAATGAGCTAGTATGCTATGCATACTAGCCCATTATGCCTTTGTCCTGCCTTTGTCTTTTTCCAATTCAAATCATTTTGGTTCAAATAAAGTCACTATAGGAGTAAAGCTGCACGATTAATCGTCAAAAATCTTTATCGCAATTTTTTCCCATTGCGATCTTGACAAAAGTATTTCCCGATCTTTTGTATGCAGAGAATTCTCTCTGCTCTCAGTGCCAAGTATGAGAACATTGTTTGTTTATCAGTGGAAGTTAAGTCTAAACATTGTAACAATTTGTCTTTTATGTCACAGGAATAGACTTCTGTATGTAAATTAGAAAAGTTTAACCACTTAAACACTAAACCTTTTTTTGATATTTGTTGTTTTCAAGTTAAAATCATTTTTTTTTTTTTTTGCTAGAAAATTACTTAGAACCCCCAAACATTATTTATATATATTTTTTTAGTAGAGACCCTAGAGACTAAAATGGTGGTTGTTGCAATATTTTATGTCACACTGTAATTGCGCAGCGGTCTTTAAAATGCAAATTTTTGGGGGAAAAATTACTTTAATGAATTTAAAAAAAAAAACTAACAAGTAGAGTTAGCTCAAATTTTTTTGTATAATGTGAAAGATTTTATGCCGCAAGAATCGTGATCTTTACTCTAAGCAAAAAATCGTGATTCTCATATTGGCCAGAATCGTGCAGCTCTACTATAGAGTGATTCATCTTGATTCCCTCGCACAGAGGCATTGTGTTCTCCAGCCGCTGGGAGCTGTTCCTGCCAGGAGAACACACAGTGATTACTGCTAGAAATAAATTGCATGTAAAATCTGACAGGCTAGTTGTAGCCTGGTTGATCGATCTATCAACTTGGGTACATTCAGCCTGCCCATACATGGTTTGAATCTCAGCCGGTCTCCACTGAACCAGCCGAGATTCAAACTGTCTATGGCCGGTTTGACAAAATGATTGCAGTAACCAGCATGGGAGCCAGCTTTGGCCTGTAATATGCCACACAAAACTCACACAAGCACAGGGTTCCGTGATCTTGAAACTGCAAAGCATATTTAGTTACATTTATAGTGGATATATACATTTTTTGCAATATTTTATGTTTGGGAAAAGTAGACAAATTTGTAAAAAAAAAAAACTTTGATACAAGCATAAAGTGACTGTAAACTTTTCTTTTTTACCACTTTAAGACCAGGCCTTTTTCTGACATTTGTTGTTTACAAGTACAAATCTGTATTTTTTGCAAGAAAATTAACTTATAACCCCCAAAACACATATATTTTATGTCACACTGTACTTGCGCAGTGGTCTTTCAAACTCAATTTTTTTGGGGAAAAAAAAAAACACTTTAAATGAATATAAAAAAAAAAACAAAAAAAAAAACAAACAAAGTTAGACCAATTTTGTGAAAGATGTTATGCAGAGTAAATAGATACCCAACATGTCATGCTTTAAAATTGTGCACACTCATGGAATGGCGACAAACTATGGTACTTTAAAATCTCCATAGGCTACACTTCATTTTTTGTTTTTTTACAGGTTACCTGTTTAGAGTTATAGAGGAGGTCTTGCACGAGAATCATTGCTCTTGCTCAAACGATCACGGCGATATCTCACATGGGTGGTTTGAACACCGTTTACATATGCGGCCACGACTTTCGTATGCGTTCGCTTCCGCGCGCGAGTTTGGAGGGATGGGGCACTTCACATTTATTTTTTTTTCCTATTTATTTTACTTTATATTCTTACACTGTCCCTTTATTTTTTTTTATCACTTATTCCTATTACAAGAAACGTAAACACATCTTGTAATAGAAATAAGCATAGCAGGTCTTCTTTATTGAAAGTTCAGGGGTCAAAAAGACCCCAGCTCTCCCATTTATCTTTAAAAGCTTTAAGAGAAAAGAAATAAATAACAATAATCAATGTTGGGCCTATAGGCAATGGCACTGACTGTTCTCTAAAAAAACGACAGGCTGGTCTATCAATCAACTTGTGTACAACCTATCAGCCCATACAAAAATTTTACATTTGGCTCCCGTTGAACCGGTTGAATTTTGTTCCATTTATAGCTGGCATAAGATGGGAATTGGGTCACTGGCGTGATCACCAGGTGAAATAAAAGGAAAAAAAAAAAAGCCTAAAAAAGGAAACAAAATTGCAGCATCTAAGGATTGGTAAACTGCAATAGATTAAATTTTTCTTTTTGGGTTTAATAGTGCTTTAAATAATACCAAACACACCCAAGTGCTTTGCCTAGATAATAAGAACTGTTTGGGCAATAAACTACGTAAATAAGAATGCACGAGAGATCATGAACCACTTGTACACACACATGCAAAACAAGTATAAAATGCCCAGTATATTTGCAAACATGCATAAAATGCAAGTGGCTCCAGCAATACCTGAAGGTGGCCTTGTACCAATAAGGAAAACAAACACACAAGCACTTGCCCAAGATCTTCCCCTAGGGCAGGGGTGCCCAACCAGTGGCCCGTGGAGCCCTCTAATGTGGCCCGCGACCTGCAGCTCTGGGATGGAATAGAATACTGTTATTAAAGGTAATTTTATAACTAAAATCACAGTGTGTATATGGGCATATTACTTCTACAGTGGTTACTGGGCTGCTTTCAAACTGATCTGCAGGTTACCTGCACTGAGCCATAGACTTCTGTTACCTGTGAGTTTGGTGAGCACTGCGTTGCACCCATGGTGCAGGAAAAAGCGCAGCACATCAGTGTGAAAGCAGCCTTGGGCCCGTTTCCCACGGTCAGTCTGACCCAATTCGACCCTCCATGCACCTCTAAGAAGTGGCAGACGTGAACTGCCTTGTGTCCTAACTCCAATCCGATAAAAAAAAAAAAGGAGTATAGTGGGCATATGCACAGCGGATATTCCGTCCACTCGCTCTGCTCATTGTGGCCCGCGACCGGTTACCAAGTTGCTTAAGTGGCCCTCGCTCTTCAAAATGTTGGGCACCCCTGCCCTAGGGCAACCGATGATATTTCTGCTGGGGAGATCATAGAGCTTGCACAAGAAGGCAGAGCAGAGTGATCTAAGGTCACATGTAATACATAGAAATGACATATGGAATAAAATGTGCTCTAAATCATAACCAACCACTGCCTGGCACATTCCAGCACCAGCAAAATCAGCACCGGACAGCTGACCACAATGGATTTTTCATTCCATCGCACACAACAAGCTAATTTACCGAATGAAAATGCTTTAATTTATTGCTTTCATGTTATCTTACTTTCTCTGTGATATCACTTTTTATATTGTGTTTTGCTGGGTGAAACGTCAAAAGTGGCACAATTTTTGAGGGAGCTGCAGATGGAAAAAACACGGGAGCATAGATTTGTAAAGGGGCTGTAACAGCAAGATTATTTAATGGGTCTCCAACAATTCCTAAATACATATTTTCTCATGCATGGTTTTTGACCAGCACCTGTTGGGCACGCCTGCAGGGCACCTGACCATCCCCTGTGGCACGCCTGCAGGGCGCCTGACCATCCCCTGTGGCACGCCTGCAGGGCGCCTGACCATCCCCTGTGGCACGCCTGCAGGGCGCCTGACCATCCCATGTGGCACGCCTGCAGGGCGCCTGACCATCCCCTGTGGCACGCCTGCAGGGCGCCTGACCATCCCCTGTGGCACGCCTGCAGGGCGCCTGACCATCCCATGTGGCACGCCTGCACGGCGCCTGACCATCCCCTGTGGCCCGCCTGCAGGGCGCCTGACCATCCCCTGTGGCACGCCTGCAGGGCGCCCGACCATCCCCTGTGGCACGCCTGCAGGGCGCCCGACCATCCCCTGTGGCACGCCTGCAGGGCGCCCGACCATCCCCTGTGGCACGCCTGCAGGGCGCCCGACCATCCCCTGTGGCACGCCTGCAGGGCGCCCGACCATCCCCTGTGGCACGCCTGCAGGGCGCCCGACCATCCCCTGTGGCACGCCTGCAGTCTCTGACAGCTGTCGGTAGCATTACTTCCATTGAATAATATGGAGTGGGTCTTTGCTGCACAATAATAATAACAACAAGGGCTGCACTATAATAATTTATTTGGCCACCACTGGTCTAAGCTTTTAAATATTGTCTGTGAGGACCAATTTATTTAACACACAATCATGAAGCATTCAAACGTAATCGATCTTTCCACATACAAAACCCATCACAAGGAAAATTAAGCCAAGTCTGATACCGGTATGGCGCAGAGGGATCTGTACACACAGGAATCCTCCTAGGGACAATCCCTCCGAGCCACCGAGAGTCCCTCAGATTCAGGGACAGCTGAGCAACTATGAATGAAACAATCAAACAATACAAAACAGGAACACCAGGGAGGGAAGAAGAACGTTCCGTCAGCGTTCAGATTCACAGAGATTTCAAAGTCAGCTCCAGATAATTTGCTGTGAGATTATATAATTATACACACACATAGATATACATGAGACAGATTGCTGTGCTACATGATACAGCATAGGCATTGATCTACATAATGGATACATTGTGATATATAATACATGTATTGCTATAGTATATGATATATACACTAATGGGTACATTGCTGTGATCTATAATCTATATAAAGATGTATAAGATATGATATGTACATTGCTGTATATAATAGAGACAGCGTTGTGACATAACTTCCCCATACCCTACAGACCAATCACATCACACCACACACTCACTCACATTGTAAAATTGGATACATTGTAAACATCTCCATCCAATGACCCAGCATGGAGACGGAGAAATGTACTCCACAGAGAATATCCTGACCTTTATCAGGGACAGGAAACTAGGACTGTCACTGTAAACCAGGACACGTGGCCCCCAGGGCTGTACATGGGAAGTGGATGTCTGCAGAGCTAAACTAAGAACCCCCCATGTGTGACACTGAGGAGTCCCACACATCATGTATGTTATGTCCCATGTGTGACACTGGAGGAGTCCTACACATCATGTATGTTATGTCCCATGTGTGACACTGGAGGAGTCCTACACATCATGTATGTTATGTCCCATGTGTGACACTGGAGGAGTCCTACACATCATGTATGTTATGTCCCATGTGTGACACTGGAGGAGTCCTACACATCATGTATGTTATGTCCCATGTGTGACCAGCAGGAACACTGGAGTCCTCTATGCTCCTCTGACTATACAGTCCTCTATACTCTTCCCTCTATACAGTCCTCTATACTCCTCTCTCTATACTCTTCTCTCTATACAGTCCTCTATACTCCTCTCTCTATACAGTCCTCTATACTCCTCTCTCTATACAGTCCTCTATACTCCTCTCTCTATACAGTCCTCTATACTCCTCTCTCTATACAGTCCTCTATACTCCTCTCTCTATACTCTTCTCTCTATACAGTCCTCTATACTCTTCTCTCTATACAGTCCTCTATACTCTTCTCTCTATACTCCTCTCTATACAGTCCTCTATACTCTTCTCTCTATACAGTCCTCTATACTCTTCTCTCTATACAGTCCTCTATACTCTTCTCTCTATACAGTCCTCTATACTCTTCTCTCTATACAGTCCTCTATACTCTTCTCTCTATACAGTCCTCTATACTCTTCTCTCTATACAGTCCTCTATACTCTTCTCTCTATACAGTCCTCTATACTCTTCTCTCTATACAGTCCTCTATACTCTTCTCTCTATACTCCTCTCACTATACAGTCCTCTATACTCCTCTCTCTATACTCCTCTCACTATACAGTCCTCTATACTCCTCTCTCTATACTGTCCTCTATACTCCTCTCTCTATACTCTTCTCTCTATACAGTCCTCTATACTCTTCTCTCTATACAGTCCTCTATACTCTTCTCTCTATACTCCTCTCTATACAGTCCTCTATACTCTTCTCTCTATACAGTCCTCTATACTCTTCTCTCTATACAGTCCTCTATACTCTTCTCTCTATACAGTCCTCTATACTCTTCTCTATATACAGTCCTCTATACTCTTCTCTCTATACAGTCCTCTATACTCTTCTCTCTATACAGTCCTCTATACTCTTCTCTCTATACAGTCCTCTATACTCTTCTCTCTATACAGTCCTCTATACTCTTCTCTCTATACAGTCCTCTATACTCTTCTCTCTATACAGTCCTCTATACTCTTCTCTCTATACAGTCCTCTATACTCTTCTCTCTATACAGTCCTCTATACTCTTCTCTCTATACTCTTCTCTCTATACTCCTCTCACTATACAGTCCTCTATACTCCTCTCTCTATACTCCTCTCACTATACAGTCCTCTATACTCCTCTCTCTATACTGTCCTCTATACTCCTCTCTCTATACTCTTCTCTCTATACAGTCCTCTATACTCTTCTCTCTATACTCCTCTCACTATACAGTCCTCTATACTCCTCTCTCTATACTCCTCTCACTATACAGTCCTCTATACTCCTCTCTCTATACTGTCCTCTATACTCCTCTCTCTATACTCTTCTCTCTATACAGTCCTCTATACTCTTCTCTCTATACTCTTCTCTCTATACAGTCCTCTATACTCTTCTCTCTATACAGTCCTCTATACTCCTCTCTCTCTATACAGTCCTCTATACTCTTCTCTCTATACAGTCCTCTATACTCTTCTCTCTATACAGTCCTCTATACTCTTCTCTCTATACAGTCCTCTATACTCTTCTCTCTATACAGTCCTCTATACTCTTCTCTCTATACAGTCCTCTATACTCTTCTCACTATACAGTCCTCTATACTTCTCTCTCTATACTCCTCTCACTATACAGTCCTCTATACTCCTCTCTCTATACTCCTCTCACTATACAGTCCTCTATACTCCTCTCTCTATACTGTCCTCTATACTCCTCTCTCTATACTCTTCTCTCTATACAGTCCTCTATACTCTTCTCTCTATACTCTTCTCTCTATACAGTCCTCTATACTCTTCTCTCTATACAGTCCTCTATACTCTTCTCTCTATACAGTCCTCTATACTCTTCTCTCTATACAGTCCTCTATACTCTTCTCTCTATACTCTTCTCTCTATACAGTCCTCTATACTCTTCTCTCTATACAGTCCTCTATACTCTTCTCTCTATACAGTCCTCTATACTCTTCTCTCTATACAGTCCTCTATACTCTTCTCTCTATACAGTCCTCTATACTCTTCTCTCTATACAGTCCTCTATACTCTTCTCTCTATACAGTCCTCTATACTCTTCTCTCTATACAGTCCTCTATACTCCTCTCTCTATACTCTTCTCTCTATACAGTCCTCTATACTCTTCTCTCTATACTCTTCTCACTATACAGTCCTCTATACTCCTCTCTCTATACAGTCCTCTATACTCTTCTCTCTATACAGTCCTCTATACTCTTCTCTCTATACAGTCCTCTATACTCTTCTCTCTATACAGTCCTCTATACTCTTCTCTCTATACTCTTCTCTCTATACTCCTCTCACTATACAGTCCTCTATACTCCTCTCTCTATACTGTCCTCTATACTCCTCTCTCTATACAGTCCTCTATACTCTTCTCTCTATACAGTCCTCTATACTCTTCTCTCTATACAGTCCTCTATACTCCTCTCTCTATACAGTCCTCTATACTCCTCTCTCTATACAGTCCTCTATACTCTTCTCTCTATACAGTCCTCTATACTCCTCTCTCTATACAGTCCTCTATACTCCTCTCTCTATACAGTCCTCTATACTCCTCTCTCTATACAGTCCTCTATACTCCTCGGCGTAGTCCAGGTGCTGGTTGCACTCACCTAGTAGTAGGGCGGTGCTGTCCTCCTCCGGGGTCATGCTCGGTGCCGGGGTCATGCTCGGTGCCGGGTTCCCCGCTGTCAGTGTCGGAGGAGATCTCCGCTCCGTGTAGCCGTGTGATAGAAGTGAGCGGAGAGCGGAGGAAGCGCAGCCTGGTGAGGGGGGTGGGAGGAGCGGGGGAGGGGATGAGAGGAGAGGAAACATCTGGGAGTCATGAGGAAGTCAGGCTGAGAAGGGAGCCGGGCCGGTCTATGGGGAGATGGATAGATGGAGGCGGGGAGCTCGGCGCTCACTTTCCCTGCTTGTTCCCGGAGATCCACACTGCCTGTTGTCTTTACACATTTGCATTTATCCAAATCCAGAGAAGCTGGTTATGTGGAGAACTTTCAGTTGCAAATCTCTAAAAACACATTTCTATAAATATCTATGTAAGATGAGGTGAGTGACACCGACACCTTCCCGCACTTCTCAGGAGCAAAGCTACAATTATCCCAAAACTTGCTGTTTGCAAAGTATGCACTGCTGCGACTACCGCGGGGCCGCACCCAGGGGCGTCTACTGCCGGACCGCATTTGGGGGTCATTACCCTGGACCGCATTTGGGGGCTACTACCACCAGACTGCACTCGGGGGTGCCTACTGCCAGACCGCATTTGGGGGCCGCTACCACCAGACTGCACTCGGGGGTGCCTACTGCCAGACCGCATTTGGGGGCTGCTACCACCAGACTGCACTCGGGGGTGCCTACTGCCAGACCGCATTTGGGGGCCGCTACCACCAGACTGCACTCGGGGGTGCCTATAGTACTGCCAGACTGCATTTGGGGGCTGCTACCACCAGACTGCACTCGGGGGTGCCTACTGCCAGACCGCATTTGGGGGCTGCTACCACCAGACTGCACTCGGGGGTGCCTACTGCCAGACCGCATTTGGGGGCCGCTACCACCAGACTGCACTCGGGGGTGCCTATAGTACTGCCAGACTGCATTTGGGGGCTGCTACCACCAGACTGCACTCGGGGGTGCCTACTGCCAGACCGCATTTGGGGGCTGCTACCACCAGACTGCACTCGGGGGTGCCTACTGCCAGACCGCATTTGGGGGCTGCTACCACCAGACTGCACTCGGGGGTGCCTACTGCCAGACCGCATTTGGGGGCTGCTACCACCAGACTGCACTCGGGGGTGCCTACTGCCGGACCGCATTTGGGGGTCATTACCCTGGACCGCATTTGGGGGCTGCTACCACCAGACTGCACTCGGGGGTGCCTATAGTACTGCCAGACTGCATTTGGGGGCTGCTACCACCAGACTGCACTCGGGGGTGCCTACTGCCAGACCGCATTTGGGGGCCGCTACCACCAGACTGCACTCGGGGGTGCCTATAGTACTGCCAGACTGCATTTGGGGGCTGCTACCACCAGACTGCACTCGGGGGTGCCTACTGCCAGACCGCATTTGGGGGCTGCTACCACCAGACTGCACTCGGGGGTGCCTACTGCCAGACCGCATTTGGGGGCTGCTACCACCAGACTGCACTCGGGGGTGCCTACTGCCGGACCGCATTTGGGGGTCATTACCCTGGACCGCATTTGGGGGCTGCTACCACCAGACTGCACTCGGGGGTGCCTATAGTACTGCCAGACTGCATTTGGGGGCTGCTACCACCAGACTGCACTCAGGGGTGCCTACTGCCAGACTGCATTTGGGGGCTTCTACCACCAGACTGCACTCGGGGGTGCCTACTGCCAGACCGCATTTGGGGGCTGCTACCACCAGACTGCACTCGGGGGTGCCTACTGCCGGACCGCATTTGGGGGTCATTACCCTGGACCGCATTTGGGGGCTGCTACCACCAGACTGCACTCGGGGGTGCCTATAGTACTGCCAGACTGCATTTGGGGGCTTCTACCACCAGACTGCACTCGGGGGTGCCTACTGCCAGACTGCATTTGGGGGCTTCTACCACCAGACTGCACTCGGGGTGCCTACTGCCAGACCGCATTTGGGGGCCGCTACCACCAGACTGCACTCGGGGGTGCCTACTGCCAGACCGCATTTGGGGGCCGCTACCACCAGACTGCACTCGGGGGTGCCTACTGCTGGACCGCATTTGGGGGTCATTACCCTGGACCGCATTTGGGGGCTGCTACCACCAGACTGCACTCGGGGGTGCCTACTGCCAGACCGCATTTGGGGGCCGCTACCACCAGACTGCACTCGGGGGTGCCTACTGCCAGACCGCATTTGGGGGCCGCTACCAACAGACTGCACTCGGGGGTGCCTACTGCCAGACCGCATTTGGGGGCTGCTACCACCAGACTGCACTCGGGGGTGCCTACTGCCGGACCGCATTTGGGGGTCATTACCCTGGACCGCATTTGGGGGCTGCTACCACCAGACTGCACTCGGGGGTGCCTACTGCCAGACTGCATTTGGGGGCTGCTACCACCAGACTGCACTCGGGGGTGCCTACTGCCAGACTGCATTTGGGGGCTGCTACCACCAGACTGCACTCGGGGGTGCCTACTGCCAGACTGCATTTGGGGGCTGCTACCACCAGACTGCACTCGGGGGTGCCTACTGCCAGACCGCATTTGGGGGCCGCTACCACCAGACTGCACTCGGGGGTGCCTACTGCCAGACCGCATTTGGGGGCCGCTACCACCAGACTGCACTCGGGGGTGCCTACTGCCGGACCGCATTTGGGGGCCGCTACCACCGGACCGCACCCGGGGGTGCCTACTGCCAGACCGCATTTGGGGGCCGCTACCACCAGACCGCACTCGGGGGTGCCTACTGCCAGACCGCATTTGGGGGCCGCTACCACCAGACTGCACTCGGGGGTGCCTACTGCCAGACCGCATTTGGGGGCCGCTACCACCAGACTGCACTCGGGGGTGCCTACTGCCAGACTGCATTTGGGGGCCGCTACCACCAGACTGCACTCGGGGGTGCCTACTGCCAGACCGCATTTGGGGGCCGCTACCAGCGGACCGCACTCGGGGGTGCCTACTACCAGACCGCATTTGGGGGCCGCTACCACCAGACTGCACTCGGGGGTGTCTACTGCCAGACCACATTTGGGGACTGCTACCACCGGACCGCACTCGGGGACGCCTACGGCCGGACCGCATTTGGGGGCCGCTACCACCGGACCGCACTCGGGGGCGCCTACTGCCAGACCGCATTTGGGGGCCGCTACCATTGGCCCGCACTCTGGGGCATCTACTGCCAGACCGCATTTGGGGGCTGCTACCGCCAGGCCACATTTGAGAACGTACTCGGGGGGGCTCCTACCGCTGGGCCCCATGTTGAGGGCATGCGGCCTGGTACAGTTCAGAAGGGGGGGGGCGCTCACTACCCCCCTTTTTTTCCTGCGGCCTGCCAGGTTACATGCTCGGATAAGGGCCTGGTATTGCCAGGGTCCAGCAATACATTACAGCCGCAAGCAATTTTAAATTACATTTTTTCCTTTTAGAAATTACATTTTTCTGTGGTACTGTTATAAACATGGGAAAGATGCGCTGCTTTACAGGCAGACTAAGGGGACCCCCAGGCACTATATTTAAAGGAATATTAAAATTTTATTGTTTCACTTTAAGCATTGTTATAGTCACTGCTCCTGAAAAAACGGTTGTTTTAAAAACTTTTTTTTGCATTGTGCCCTGAGGCAGGACCCGGGTCTCCATACACTTTTTATGGCAATACGTTGCATATTAGCCATAGACTTTAACGGTGTTCGCATAAATTTTTTGTCTGTTTGCATGTTCTGGTGCGAACCGACCCAGGGGTGGGGTGTTCGGCTCATCACTACTCTTAATGTCTCCATAAAGAGGACCTGTCACTGCAAAATACTATTTCAGCTCCTTGAAATGGTAAAAATCCAGCTGAATAAAATACAATAAAAAAAAATTAAGGGAACCACACCCGGTGCATTTACGTAAACATGCATACCCCAGGACGCATGTACATACATAAACAACAATTGTGTAACATATTGGGTATTGCCAGGCATGCTGAAGTGAGGGGAAGAATTTGATGAGCTGTAAGACTGCATTCACACCTGCACACAATGATTTTAGAATTTCAAACAGCTAACAGGTATATTCAGGCTTCAGGTGTTTTTGTTTTAGCCAATGGAAAGCACTAGGGGGAGGAGACACTCCATTCATGCATTTATAAGCATTCTCATTGAAGACTACAGGACAAAAAGGCAGATTCTGCCTTAAAAGTATCTTGTGTAGCTTTTTGAGCATCCGGCACCTGAACAGACACCACTGAAATACATTGCATTTTGGATGTTGAGAGTTTTCGAGTTTTGTGCTACAAAATGCTCAGGTTTAAATGTGGCTTAAAGGTTTTTTATGCTTTGTCTGTGGACAATGTTGTAAATTTTTCAGCACTTTTGAATCTATTCGACACGCAAGATTTTGCTAAATTTTAAATTGTTTGTGTGCTCTGAAATGCAGTGTATTTTTTACTGAAAAAATAGATTTAAAAAGCAGTTGCGGAAATATCACAAATGTTAATTGTGCCTAAGCAGTATCCTTTGTGTAGAAGTTCTCCTGAAAATTAGCTGTGCACCTCCTGACATGAGAGTCCCTAGCCAAGCCTACAAACTCATAGTTGTGTATCTGCAGTGTGAGATCGAATGTATGTAGTACTGCTTCTGATGGCTAGTGTAAGATGATGATTTGGTGTGATATTTAGAGATGTCCCCACTGTGCTACTCGCTGCCCTACTTGTTGGAGGCTCTATAATGAAGTAATGCCCTGCCCCTATCAAGATGACCAACTTCACTCACACCGACACAGTACAGAGCAATGCATGGTAAGTCAGTAATGGGGACAAGATCAGCTGCAGGGAGACCATAGGCAACAGTAGTAACTAGTCCTTTTGCCCTCCTGTATTTTTTTGGGCATAACTTCCAGAGTTCAGCTACTCTTTAACCACTTGAAGACCAGGCCTATTTCTGACATTTGTTGCTTGCAAGTTAAAATCTGTTTTTTTTTTGGCAGAAAATTACTTAGAACCCCCAAACATAGTGTGTGTGTGTGTGTATGTATATATATATATATATATATATATATATAATATTTAATTTTAGCAGAGTCCCTAGAGAATAAAATGGCGGTCATTGCAATATTTTATGTCACACGGTATTTGCGCAGCGGTCTTTGAAACCCAATTTTTTTGGGGGGAATTTTTTTTTTCAGTGAATTAAAAAAAGAAAACGACGCAGTAAAGTTAGCCCATATATTTGTATAGTGTGAAAGATGATGTTACGCTGAGTAAATTAATACCTAACATGTCGTGCTTCGAAATTGCGCACACTCGTGGAATGGCGACAAACTATGGTACTTAAAAATCCATAGGCGACGCTTTAAAAAATGTTAACGGTTACCCATTTAGAGTTACAGAGAAGGTTGTGTGCTAGAATTATTGCTCTCGCTCTAACGATCGTGCTGATACCTCACATCTGTTTACATTTGCCGGGACGACTTGCGTGTGCGCTTACTTTGGCGCACGAGCACGGAGGGGTGGGGCGATTTTAAACTATTTAATTTTTTTTTTTTACACTGTCCCTTTTTTAAATCGATTTATTTTTCATCACTTTTATTGTAAACATCCCTTGTGACAGCAATAATCATGCGTCCAGGGTTTTTTTTTTTTTAGCAATATGGGGTCTGAGATATCCTGTGGCTGTGACACAGCACCTTTTGCATCTAAATGAGTCATGTTCAGCAGTGGTACCACCCGCCGAATGCATCACACAGTTTACGTTTGCTGCACCATGTGTAGAGCAATGAGCAGCTGCATGTCCTTCTTTAGCTGGGCGGTTGGGGAGTGGTAAGCTGCGTCTCAGCCGCCTGCTTTTAGCATCCCCTTTCCTGATCGTATGACCAATCTCTAACAGTGTGATTTAACACACAGATTGTGAGCTAAAGTCTACTTTGTCTCACCCTTCATATTCCAAACTACAAACAACTTCTTCTTCGAACAGGAGCTTTGGGTGACCAAAAATGAGACAAAACGGCATACTACCCCTGTGGACCATGGCTCCAAGAAACTTCTTTGATGAACTTTACCAAAAGACTGCTTATAAACATATGAATAACAAGTTTGTTTACATATGGATTTATGATAATGAAGAGGTTCAAAAAGATTGAATAAGATTAGATAACGAGTCTACACAAAACCAAATGTTCTCAAGGTACTCCACTCATCTGATGAATTAAACCCTAAACAGCAGGGGTTCAACACCTTGGTCTTCTTTGTCTTGGTTCACATTCTCCTTTTTGTTGTTATACTGTATATAGATGAGGATGACTATATATGTACAGTATCTCACAAAAGTGAGTACACTCCTCACATCTTTGTAAATATTTTATTGTATCTTTTCACGTGACAAGTCACTGAAGAAATGACACTTTGCTACAATGTAAAGTAGTGAGTGTACAGCTTGTATAACAGTGTAAATTTGCTGTCCCCTCAAAATAACTCAACACAAAGCCATTTCACTAAGTGAAAATGTCCAAATTAGGCCCTGTGTCAATATTTTGTGTGGCCACCATTATTTTCCAGCACTGCCTTAACCCTCTTGGGCATGGAGTTCACCAGAGCTTCACAGGTTGCCACTGGAGTCCTCTTCCACTCCTCCATGACAACATCACAGAGCTGGTGGATGTTAGAGACCTTGCGCTTCTCCACATTCCGTTTTGAGGATGCTCCACAGATGCTCAATAGGGTTTAGGTATGAAGACATGCTTGGCCAGTCCATCACCTTTACCCTCAGCTTCTTTAGCAAGGCAGTGGTCGTCTTGGAGGTGTGTTTGGGGTCGTTATCATGTTCGAATACTGCCCTGCGGCCCAGTCTCCAAAGGGAGGGTTCATGCTCTGCTTCAGTATGTCACAGTACATGTTGGCATTCATGGTTCCCTCAATGAACTGTAGCTCCCCAGTGCCGGTGTTCTGACGAGAAATGCCCCCTGTTGAATAATGCCCGCCCGGTACTACACTTGCGCAGTACGGAGCTGCCAAAAGCCTCCGTACATCGGAAATTATGATTAGCTGTAGATGACGCCTGCGCACAATAGCCGACATTGTGCCACAAGCTCCCCATGCTCGTGCAACTCTGCAAGGGGCAGATTTCTGATGGGCACGTGTGAGGGGCGGATGCCTACAGAAGGGGGTTTATTTGTAATGATGGGCAGTGCTGTTAAGATGGGGGTTTTTTGACGAAACTCAAACACATCTCCTAAACAAATATATCTCTGCTATTCTTCCTACACGTGTTTGCGGGGCATGTTTAGCCAACTGAAGGTAGGGTTTTTCAATGTTGATGGGCGGATTTGCAGGGCCTATTTAGCTAGCTAACACAAGCAATAGCACTGGCCATCATTACAAAATATGCCCCCTTCTGTAGGCATCCGCCCCTCACACGCGCCCATCATGAAGAAATCCGACCCTTGCAGACTTGCACGAGCATTGGGAGTGCGTGGCACGTAAGATTTAGATTTTCTGCGGCTCCGTACTGTGCTGCGCATGCACAGTTCCGGGTGGGCACTCGACGGGGGCATTTCTTGACAGGACACCGGCAGCACTCATGCAGCCCCAGACACTCCCTACCACCATGCTTGGCTGTAGGCAAGACACACTTGTCTTTGTACTCTTCACCTGGTTTCCGGCACACATGCTTGACACCATCTGAACCAAATACGTTTATCTTGGTCTCATCAAACCACAGGACATGGTTCCAGTAATCCATGTCCCTATTCCAGCCATACACTAAGAAAAATCGGCCGAACCCATTTTCGAAAAACAAACAATCCGCCTTGTGAGCAAACGATGGTGCCATCATGTAATGACCAATAAATCGTTCAATGGACATCAATGAATCCATTTGTTTGTTTTTCTACATATACCTAGTGCAAACAGTTCGGACGGCAAACACATCAACATTTTCAATTTTATTGTTCTTTCAGCAGAAATTTCACAAACTTGTCTTTTGTCTTTTTGGCTCAAAAACGTCCCAACGATTACCGGTTTGTGCCCATTAACTGTCCGAAAAACAAACGAACTGGCCAAATGACCGAATTCCAACTGTTTTTTTTCGTATAGTGTATGGCCAGCATTATTCTGCTTGTCTTCAGCAAACTGCGGGCTTTCTTGTGCATCATCTTTAGAAGACGCTTCCTTCTGGGACAACAGCCATGCAGACCAATTTGATGCATTGTGTGGCGTATGGTCTGAGCATTGACAGGCTGACCCCCCTCACCCCTTCAACCTCTGCAGCAATGCTGGCAGCACTCATACGTCTATTTCCCAAAGGCAACTTTTGGATATGTCACTGAGCATGTGCACTCAACTTCTTTGGTCGACCATGGCTAGGTCTGTTCTGAGTGGAACCTGTCCTGTTAAACCGCTGTATGGTCTTGGCCACCATACTGCAGCTCAGTTTCAGGGTCTTCGCAATCTTCTTATAGTCTAGGCCATCTTTATGTAGAGCAACAAATCTTTTTTTCAGATCCTCAGAGAGTTCTTTGTCATGAGGTGCCAGGTTGAACTTCCAGTGACCAGTATGACAGAGAGAGAGCGATAACACCAAATTTAACTGCTCCCCATTCACATCTGAGACCTTGTAACACTAATGAGGCACATGACACTGGGGAGGGAAAATGGCTAATTGGGCCCAATTTGGATATTTTCACTTAGGGGTGTACTCACTTTTGTTGCCAGTAGTTTAGACATTAATGGCTGTTGAGTTATTTTGAGGGGACAGTAAATTTTCACTGTTATACAAGCTGTACACCCACTACTTTACATTGTAGCAAAGTGTCATTTCTTCAGTGTTGTCACATGAAAAGATATAAATTATTTACACAAATGTGAGGAGTGTACTTACTTTTGTGAGATACTGTATATAAAATTACCCTCACATTACACGTTTTGATCTCTATGGTTTTGGTAAACTAGACAGGTGTAGGGGACCTATAAAGGCTTTCGCCTCCTATAAGTAGTTCATGATCTCCTTAGAAAAGTAATTTCAAGGTGCCTGCTCACATTCTTATGCTTGGTACACACTAGCGATTTTGTTTTGTTTTCGTTCAACCCAGCGGGCTGAACAAAAAAAAAACCTGAAGAGCTCGGGAGTTAGTACAGCGGTCTCCCCCACTGAGCTATTTTGTTCTGACTGGGGGACTGCCCCCTGCCAGAACACAGCAGTCAGCCATCTCAGCCAATGGCTGAGAGGGCTGATCAGATGCAGATCTTTTTCTGTCATTCCCCTTCAAAAGAAGCCGGACCGGCTGCAGTACACACGGGCCGAATGTCGGCTGGTTTTTACTGCACTGCCCGATTACGCCTGATATTCGGCTCGTGTGTATGGGGCATTAAGCTGCCCATACATGGAAAATCTGAATCTATTTCCCCATCCACACATTTGATGTGGATAGGGGAATCCCCCACACTGTGTCATTTTATTCTGACAGTGGGACCAATCGGATGCATGCACTGATCGAGTGAAAATTTATCAACAAGCCAGTTCATGAGAAGTGGATTGATAGATTGATTTTTCATGAACAGAAATGGTCATACAGAGATTGAAATTCATGTGATTCCTGCTGAACTGGTTGAATTTTAATCTATGTATGGGCAGCTTTAGATGATCTCCTCTATGCCCCAGGATCTGATAATCTGGCAAGCAAATAATGGCCATTGCATCCAGGTCATGCTTTGGTCTGTCTCCTACCACCCACCATGCCTTTTTATTGACCAGTAAATCTGCCTGTCAAGTTTATGGGCCGATAAGGCCCAAAGGCCAAGAGGAGACCTGCATGTGTAGGAAGAATAGCAGAGATATATTTGTTTAAGAGATTTGTTTGAGTTTCGTGAAAAATTCCGCCCCCATCTTAGCAGCACTGGCTATCATTACAAAATATGCCCCTTTCTGTAGGCATCCGCTCCTCACGTGCCCATCATGAAGAAATCCGCCCCTTGTTGCACGAGCATCGGGAGCGTGTGGCACAATGTCGGCTGTTGTGCGCAGGCGCCGTCTACAGCTGATTGTAAATTCCGATGTTCGACGGCTCCGTACTGCGCAAGCGCTGTGCATGCGCAGTACCCGTGGTGGCAATATTTGATGGGGCATTTCCCGACGGGACACCGGCACACACTATAAGCTGGCCATGGACAGATCAAAATTCAGCCAGTTCAGGAGCATCTTACAGATGTATCTTTCACTTTAGCCCTTTAGTCTGCTCTCATTGATCAGATTGTTCCTCATTTTTCTTGCAGTGGATCAGATGGCCTGCTTCCTATGCTGAAAAGTGTTACATGTGTCGATCATGACCTCTCTTTCTCTCCTACAGCTTTCAATGGAATATCTTTACTTGGCAGTCTGAGGGTACACCACTTGAGCACAAATGTCTTCCTAGTTTAAAGAGAAATATCAATTGCTGGAGGGTCCAGTATTCCCAGGGACTTTCAGCAGACAGGACTCTCTGGGATTCTATTCCAGAATTTCCCTATGAAGGACAATGGAAGTTTGTAGGTCCTTGTGGCACCTATTTGCTGAGATACAATTTTTTTTCTTCTGCTAGAGGCTACAGATTTTTCCTTTTTTTTTTTTGTTCCCTTCTGTACCTTCCTAATTTCACACTTTCCCAGATTGGAGCTCCAAGTTGTAGCATTTTACTCCTCACTCCACAAAGCAGATGTCACTACCCTCAGGGATAATTTACTTGTTCCCAAACAATAATCGGTAAGACAGGTTACAATGTGGTCTCTTACAATGGTTCTCAACCCTGTCCTCAAGTACCCCCAACAGGTACCATTGGTCTGTCACACCCAGGAACATGTCTTCATGTGCAGTTAGGAGGAACCCTTCTCTTCTTTCTGACCCTAGTGTTCTTATGTATCATTTAGGGTTTGGTGCAGCACCATCCCATCCTTCCCCTGTGCAGTTGTCATTATCGCCCCACCTTTTAAGAGGTTTCAGTTTAGTACCTGTTCAGGTTTTTTTTTTTCTTTACCAGCTTTCTGACACGCACCGCTTCCTTTAATATTATTATTATTCTTATTATTATTATAGTCTTTCTCTAACGTTAAATGCAACATTTAGAAATGCCAGGATTAGACCTTCAGAGGTGGCAAACTGCCACCCCCTCTTTTTTATTTTTTATTTTTATTTTTTGGAAGTAGTTTTCCCTATTTCTTAAAAATGTTCTAAGCAATCTGGGGTTGTTTTCTCCAGGGTTTATACCCATTACATGTATTTATGTGTTGACCTTATTCTCTTTGGTCTACCCTGATTTCCTCTTGGGTAGTGTTTCATCTGGTATTGGTTGGTTGATCCTACATTTTCACTGGATGTGCCATATACTGTAGTTTAATTCAGGTACTAGTTCTTTTCCATGGGAGGTTATTCCCTACCCTACTCTGAAGCTCCATATTACTCCTCGCTGTCTTCACCTTGGTCTTGACAGTTTCCCAATTTTTATGGCCTTTTATCATTAGCCATGATTTGGGTGTTGATTCCTTAACTTACCCTGTAGTAGGATGGTTCCCACATCTGTTTTATCTCAGAGGCTGGGTCCACCCCTCAGTTAGATTACTTTTAAAATTATTGTACCTCATCACAGACATATCACTTGCTTACGTCTTTTAAAACCACCCCCTTTCAAAAAACATGGCTATATGCTCAAATGGGAATGTTTGTTGGGAAGATCATTGGAAGTGGAGGAGTGGAAGGATATCTGGGATAATGCAAATAAAACATCTTTATGTACCCTTTTATAAAGAGAACCAATATAACATTTTGTTCCACTGGTACCTTACCCCTAAAACATTACATGCTATCAAACCTACCTTGTTGGCGATGTAGTGAATCAGTGGGAACAGGAACACTATATCATATATACTGGTGTAGCGGGGTCTCCTTTAAGGCCCCGGGACTACGTTACCCAGAACCCCGTTCGGCACCCAGAGTGCAGTTTGCCACCACAGAGACTCATGGGAGGGGGTTATTTAAGGAGGAGGCGAGGCGGAGCTCAGCCTCTTTGGACACCGCGCTGCAAGCAAGAGTTTCTTCCTGTGCGGATCTGCTGCAGTGCAAGGCCTGAAGCCTGGGCCTTGCGCAACTTCCAAAGAGCCTTCCACCCCACTGCGGAGCCTGGGTGGCATCTGACTTGTCTAGTGAGGACTTCAGTTGGATCGGGGACCCGATCGTTGCAGACGCTGTGTGCGGATACACAGCAGGGTGGACGTTCCGGACTGGGATCGCGTCCGGAGTGGTGAGCGTGCACCTGCCCAGACCAATAGACTGTGCCGTGTTCAGGCCTATAGACTGCATAGGCCCACAGTTTCGTTTATTTGCTGTTCCACAGGGGGACCGGTAGCAGGACAGAGTTGAAGTGTCCCCCCCCCCCCCCAGTATAGTGTTCCAAGTTATTGCCTGGTTGTGGATTACAAAGTACTATTCATCAAGTGCACCACCGAAAGCTGGCATGCAAAGAAATCCCTATAGGAGGTGACTGAGATTTACTCCATGTCAGGCCTGACCGGGGTGGGAAGTTAAGATATTGTTTAGTGCGCCATAGGGCGCGCATACCATAATAGCTACACGTGGTGAAGTGCCGCGCAGTGCCATTATTGTATGCTGTATTGATTTCTGCAGGGCTCTGCAAGCCAATTGCATGTGTTGTGTTCTGCCTATGCTACCTTTAATATAAGAGTAAACTGTTATATTTAATCTCTTGCCTCCAGTGTGTTGTCTTACTGCTAAAAGGTTATTCCTTGCAATACTAATTGAATGTGATACCAATATAACCCCTAGACTAGCTGTGCCAGAGTGGGTCAAGCAGATTGCTGGGGGTTGGTGGTGCTGTACACAGGGCCCGAAAACAAATCCCAGCGGCTCTCTTAACTGGGGGTAGCGCTACACTGGGAATACCCAAAAATCTGTCCATTTTGGGAAGCCACTAGATCTTTATTGTACCTGTAGTTGCTCTTTGATTTTTCAGTTTCACAGGACCAAGGACATTTCTTGCTTGGGCTTCCTCCACCAAACATGACCAAAACTGCTGTCAGGCTGATTAACCATGTTCTAACGGCAACCAGGTGTTTTGATTGCTTTGAAATAAAAACAAACCTTGCCCCCGTCTCAGGTAGATCTATATAAACGTATTCATGACGTTTATAGTTTGTAAAATTTGTAGATGTGTTCAGAATCGAAAAATGTGTTTTATTTCGTAAAGATTTGTTTTATATTACTCATTTCATTTAGTTAATTTAGTTTTAGAATTCGTTTAGTTTTGTTTATTAATTTCTAACGCATGCCAAATTTTTGGAAACAATTTGAATTCGGATCTGTCGAAAAATGATCAACCATTTTGAGTTCTGTTTGAAAAATAGCTGTTGTTAAAGAGGAACTGCAGTCTGCTCACATAATTTGTAATAAAAACATATTTGCCATTCTGAAGCTTCCCTCCAACCACTTTGCATATTATTTTACATATACTGTGATTCTCTACTTGCCAAATATGCTGCAGAAATCTCCCTCTACTGAGTCTGGCTGCAGCCATTTTAACCGTGGGCAGCTGAAGCTGCTGCCTGTTCACTTCCTGGCTTTACACACACACAGGCACACCTCCAGCTCTGCAGCCCTGCAACTCTCATTGGTCCTCTTATGACTCACCCCCCCTCCCTTCCTGGCAAACTCTCACAAGAGTGAGAGAGAGCGAGCTGTGCATGATGTCATAAGACTAGGCTTTTTACCAGACAAGAAACAGGAAGTGAGCTGTATAAGGTATTTACTGGCAGAGAAAAAATGTTTTACTATCCAAAGTTAAAACAACAAGGGCAGAGGATTTAATAGATGGAAAGTTGAAAAAATCACTGAAGGTCCGCTTTAAAGCGGTTGTATACTGCAAAACTTTTTTTTTTCACAACCTGCAAGGCAAAGGCATAATGAGCTAGTATGACTAGCATACTAGCTCATTATCAATCACTTACCTCAGATCAAAGCCCCCACAGAAGTCCTCGGACACGTCCTCCGTCACAGCCATGATACCCGGAGTGACTCCCGGATATCGCCGCTCTGGCGCTGTGATTGGCCGGAGCGGCAATGATGTCACTCCTGCGCATGCGCGAGGAACGGCACGATCCCCCGCGCATGTGCGAAATCCAGCAGTGTCCAGCGGGCTGCCATTCAAGAGCCGCCACGCTCAGTGCGCCTGCGCCGTTATCTACTAGATATCGGAACAGACTTTTTTGCAAATATCTCTGAGACCGTGTAGGTCTTGGAGATATTGCAAGCACCTACAGGTAAGCCTTAATTGTAGGCTTACCTGTAGGTGCTTGTCATTATTTTGGGTAAACAACCACTTTAAGGAGCAGGTCGGGAAGCCGGCCGTTTCGTCCTTAACAACTGATGATTTATCAGCTGTCAGCGGGCTTCCCCGCTGACATGAATGTAAACAAAAGAATGGCAGCAATGAAAAGTGCAGAAAAAACTGTATGGTGTCCCCCCCCCCAATCTATACCAGGCCCTTTGGGTCTGGTATGGATTTTAGGGGAACCACACCCCAAAAAATATTTTTTTTAAATGGCGTGGGGTCCCCCTCAAAATCCATACCAGACCATTATCTGAGCATGCGGCCTGGCAGGCCAGGAAAGCAGGGCGAGCATGCCCTCAGTCGATGATGTCGAAAGGGGGTGGGGGTCACCTGATGTCATTGGTTGTCCCCACCCATTATTTATTTTTTTTAAGAACGGTCAGATGGCGAAGCTGTCAAACAGCAGGAACCTTTTTATTTGGGGTCAGCGGTAGCGGCAGGCATCGTGATTGACATTGGATCTACTTTGGGAGACATTTATTTTTGTTTTTTTTAATAAAGAACTTTTCAAAAACTTTTTTTTTGTTGTGTTTTTTTTTTTTTACTCTTTACACTTTTTGGGTGAACCAGTAGGGGTACTATGTGCCCCATACCTCTTCACGAGGGGTGGGCAGGAATTCCACATTCTGATGAGGCACCCCCACAATTACAGGGCCAGGGTTGTGAGGAATAGGCACTTGTCCCCATCAATATGGTGCTTTGAGAGGGCAGAGCACCCCTGCTTCACAGAAACCCCCCCCCATGTTGAGGGCATGTGGTTCGGGGGGGTGGGCTTACTCGTCCCCTCCTTTTCTGGCCTGCATGCTCGGATAAGGGCCTGGTATGGATTGGGGGGACCCCACGCTCTTATTTTTCTGCATTCTTCATTGCCGGCATTCTTTTGTTTACATTTATCTGTCAGCGGGGAAGCCCACTCACAGTTGATAAATAATTGGTGGTTTAAGGACACGGTGGCCGGCTTTCCGGCCCGCTCCTTAACAGCTAGCTATTCTTCACACAGAATTCAAATCGGACGATCGTATTCGGCCCGAAACAAATTAAACATGTCTAAATTTTTTACTGCTTGTTTGAATAGTAAGACTTTACTATTTACCAAGATCTGGCTTCCATAGCATCTTTTGGAACCATGATCATATCCTTAAACACCACATTAGGGTTCTTTACCCATATAAGGTTTTATAAGGGTGCCCAATGGGGTGAAATGTATCTTGTCTTGCTTCTCCTTTCTTCCTTTTTACTCTTTTTCTCTTCTTCTAACCAGAGCAGTTGTACCACTCTTTTTACCATGGACCTCGTCCATTATTTATTGCAATAGGCCATTTCGAGTCAATAGTTTTTTTAGACATGTTTTATTTGTTAAACAGTTGTTATGCATTTGATATGTATCTTTGGTCATGCCCTGCCTAATGGAAATTTCTTTGTACATTGTTATCCATTTTTTATTGTTTTCTTGGTGCATATGCTACCTCATTCTTACTTTTTGGAATGCTGTATCTTATTATTTTCTGTCTATGATATACAGTTTCAATAAAAAAAATGTTTTTAAATTCTAACACATGTAGCGGGGTCTCTAAATTTAGGTGGGACACCCAGGTGTGTAAGTATAGGGAAAGTGGACCCCTTGTGTTTGTGGAGGATTGGATGGTGTAATAATCTCCTTGGCCTCTGGGTGGCCGGGTATCTGGAGGCTCAAGGTTGATTTGCCATTACAGTGCTAGCCTTTTTGTCCCTTTCCGGAGATGGTACGGCGAGGGCGGGGAACCTGCCGTGGTGTCGATGGGAGGAGATAAAAAGGGGAGACGCCCTAACTACGAGGTCTTCTGGAGGAAGTTCTTCACGCGCCCAGTCACCTTAGGCCTGGGTGCGGGCGGGTTCTGGATTCCGGTTTAGGTGCCCTAGGCCTGACCGGAATGGAGTTGGAGTCCATCCCAGGCACCTTCAGCCTGGGGTGAGGTACTGAACTAGGAGGCCAGTGACTTCGACTGGATCCCGCGAGGGTGGAGACGTCCGAGGGTCCCTGAGGTGGACGGGGCCCATGTCTGAGGTGAGGAGGCCGGGGAGGTTACCTGTCCGGAGAGTCTGGAGCAGCATCAACCCAGTGACGGATGGGCCTCTGGTAACTCCCTTGGAGGAACATCCTTCCCCTGATAGGGGCCGCAGCGCAGTGAAGGTACTCCTATCTACGTTCTCTTGAGTCGCTGGTAGAGACTCTCAGATTCTAAGTCCTTTCTAGCTGAATGCTATAGTAACCGCTGGCGAGATCGCAGTGGTTTAGTTGATAACCAGGATAGTGCCTCGACCTGCTCACCCCCGTATCAAAATGTTATCAAGTCGCAACCAGATGGCTACTGAAGCACTGTTTATTGTGAGATGTACAATAAAGCAAGAGTTGGACTGTGATCGGTGTGTGGAACTCTGGTTAATGGGAGCAAAGGGAAGTGTTGACGCAGCAGGACTGTATTCTAGAACAAAGCACATAGGCCCGAGGAAATATCTGGTGCTGGCCTTCACCTCACCCACAGCTATGGGGAGGACATGGGCCGTAGCGCATCTCACCCTGTCATGTGACATACCCCTAGACAAAGGAGATGGGGTGAGGCCGCTACACACATAAAATATTTTTTTTAATTAATGTGTCCCCCAATAGATAATTTATAATCGTAAAATAATTTTCTTGAAGTCCATTGAGGGTCACAGGTCCCACTCCTCTTTGTCATTAGCCCTATGTACTGCATGTTTACAAAACTGAGGCATAATGGGTAGAGGAAAAGTTAAATAGGGACTGGCTTCAAAGCTTTTTTTCTCTTTGCCAGTGTCCCAACCTTCTGTAGGTGGTGGTATAACCCAACTGTTTTTGAATGTTCTGAATTCCTCTCATCCCGCAATGAACTTCAAGAAATTTTTTTTTTGGTAAGTCCAAAAATCTTTCTATTTATGATCTGTTGAAAATCGCGTATTAAGGCCTCATGCCCACGGACGTTTTTACAGCCGCGTTTTTTACAGCTTAAAAACGCCTGTCCATGTTAGTCTATAGCTTCATGCCCACCTAGACGTTTTTGAGCTGCAAATAGCATAGACGTTTTTAAGCTGTAAAAAAAACCCTGGACCAGTGCGTTCCTCAGCGTCAGAATTAGGCAGAAAAAACGCGAGCGTCAAAAAACGCGCACTAACGCGCGGTCGCGTTTTTAGCTCCGACTTTTTTTTTTTTTTTTTTTTATAAAAATATTTACAATAACATGGACAGGCGTTTTTAAGCTGCAAAAAACGCAGCTGTAAAAACGCCAGTGGGCATGAGGCCATAGTTCTATATAGATGTATAGGAACTACATACCTACAGTAAAGTAAATTAAACACTGTAGTTTAATTACAATATTACAAAACATACAGTATCACACAAGTGAGTACACCCCTCACATTTTTGTAAATATTTTATTATATATTTTCATGTGACAACACTGAAGAAATGACACTTTGCTACAATGTAAAGTAGTGATTGTACAGCTTGTATAACAGTGTAGATTTGCTGTCCCCTCAAAATAACTCAAAACACCCCTAAGTGAAAATGTCAAAATTGGACCCAATTAGCCATTTTCCCTCCCTGTTGTCATGTGACTCGCTAGTGTTACAAGGTCTTGGGTGTGAATGAGGAGCAGGTGTGTTAAATTTGGTGTTATCACTCTCGCATTCTTACTGGTCACTGGAAGTTTAACATGTTGCTCTACATAAAGATGGCCTAGGCTATAAGAAGATTGCCAAGACCCTGAAACTGAGCTGCAGCACGGTGGCCAAGACCACACAGCGGTTTAACAGGACAGGTTCAACTCAGAACAGGCCTCACCATGGTTGACCAAAGAAGTTGAGTGCACGTGCTTAGTGTCCTATCCAGAAGTTGTCTTTGGGAAATAGATGTATGAGTGCTGCCAGTATTGCTGCATAGGTTGAAGGGGTGGGGAGTCAGCCTGTCAGTGCTCAGACCATACGCTGCACACTGCATCAAATTGGTCTGCATGGTTGTCGTCCCAGAAGGAAGCCTCTTCTAAAGATGATGCACAAGAAAACCCAGTCTCCCTTCGGAGACTGGGCCACAGGGCAGTATTCCAACATAACGACCCCAAACACACCTCCCAGACGACCATTGCCTTGCTAATGAAGCTGATGGTAAAGGTGATGGACTGACCAAACATGTCTCCAGACCTAAACCCTATTGAGCATCTGTGGGGCATCCTCAAACAGAAGGTGGATGAGCACAAGGTCTCCAACATCCACCAGCTCTGTGATGTCGTCATGGAGGAGTGGAAGAGGATTCCAGTGGCAACCTGTGAAGCTCTGGTGAACTCCATACCGAGAGGGTTAGGGCAGTGCTGGAAAATAATGGTGGCCGCATAAAATATTGACACTTTGGGCCCAATTTGGACATTTTTACTTAGGGGTGTACTCACTATTGTTAGCGGTTTAGACATTAATGGCTGTGTTGATTTATTTTGATGGGACAGCAAATTTACACTGTTATACAAGCTGTACACTCACTACTTTACATTGTAGCAAAGTGTCATTTCTTCAGTGTTGTCACATGAAAAGAGAGAATAAAATATTTACAAAATTGTGAGGGGTGTACTCACTTTTGTGAGATACTCTATATTACCATTGTGCACAACAAAAATTATGACATATACCCAACAGTATCCAAGGTATTGCCAAAATTATTATCGTGTTACTAATTTGTCGCCTTAGGGCTCTAGGTGTCTTTTTTTTTTTTATGGCATGCTACTTCTTAAAGTGGAAGTAAACCCTCCTATCATTTTCAGGCAAGGAAGCTGCCATCTTGGCCTCTGTTTTTAATCTTCAACTGCCATGATGCTGCACATGTGATCAGTTATGACACCAGCCATTGGATGGTTTGACAGTTTGGTTGAGAGCACAACCAATGTGACAGTTGGCATTCCCGGCATGTCGGGAATGTAACTGCTTTTTGAAACTGTTAAATCGATGGGTGTACTTCCGCTTTAAGGGTTTGTCTTCAAAATGCATTTTAGGTATTTCACATAACGCTGTTTTCTGTAGCAAGCAGACCAGTCTTACCATAGTTCCATTGTGCCCACTTTCCGATACTAGTTTGTATATGTATCTTGGTGATTTTTTCCTCCTATATATCCATAAATAGCTTGAAAGCTTAAATAGCCCTTTATAGGGAATCTATTTGTGCATGCAGCTGTTCCCTATTCTGAGTGACAAGACACCACCTTGTCTATATATACTGTGTGTGTGTGTGTGTGTGTAATATATATACACTCACATACACCTACAACAGTCCGTGTAGCACTGGTTGCTTCTGGTAACAGGAGTGGACACAGACAGAATCTGCTCTGCTCTAAAGGTGACTCGATGTAAACAGACTCTGCTGTCTGTTTACATGCAACTACCTTCCAAACCCGATCCTATATCCATTTTTTTTTTTTTTTTTTTTGATTTTTCTTTTAGCTGATTGGATTGAACCTAGAGGTAGGTGGTTGTAAGCAGACACAAATCCATTTACACCCACCTGTCCATAGGAATGTATGGACCTTTTGATCAGAACTGCCAGGAAAACTGACAGGCGGGCCTGATCAGATTGCCTGTGTGAAAGGGGCCTTATACACAAAAAATGTTTTAAGAAAGAACACTATCAAATGGCTGTTAAAGTTTAACCTAAAAAATACAGACATTAATTCTTGGATTGTAAACTGTAATGCCTTGTACACACGATCGGAATTTCCGATGGAAAAAGTCAGACGGAATTTTTTTCATCGGATATTCCGACCGTGTGTGTGCCCCAGCGGACTTTTTTCCATCGGAATTTAGAAAGAGAACATGTTCTCTTTTTTCCGATGGAAAAAACTTCTAGCAGAAATTCAGTTCGTCTGTGTGAAACTCCGACAGAGAAAAAACACGCATGCTCAGAATCAAGTTGACGCATTCTCGGAAGCATTGAACTTAATTTTTATCGGCTCATCATAGTGTTGTACGTCACCGCGTTCTTGACGGTCAGAATTTGGTGTGACAGTGTTTGTGCAAAAGAGCTTCTTATTTTGGAGAAGCGTCCTTTATGCGTTTGAAATTCTTTACCTGCGGTACATGGCCTGCTTAATATGTGGAGGAGTGAACTACAGCATAAATCAATCTCAACTATGTTTATATAGACCGTTTTATGATCCCTTTAAAGTGATTGTTATTTACATTTTTTTTTTAAAAAAGCATTCACAAACAGGATTATATATACCTGCTCTATGCAATTGCACTGAGCGGCCCTGATCCTCCTTTTCTTGAGTCCCTTTTCTGGAGCAACTTTCTGTAGGGGCGCTCATGCGAGCCTGCTCCCGAGCCTAACTGTCTGCGTCTATAGACACAGACAGTGGGGCTAGGCCCTGCCTCCTGCGCTCCCTCTTCACACTGGCTTTGACAGCAGCAAGAACCAATGGCTCCCGCTGCTTCAAGAAGCCAGTGAGACCAGGAAGTGAGGGGAGAGAAGAGCTGTAGAACGGCACAGCATTGGATCGAATGAGGGCTCAGGTAAGTAAAAGTGTGGGGGGATACTGATGCCTAAACATTTTTTACCTTGATGCAAGGAATCCATTAACCGCTTAAGGACTGCCCCACGTATATATATGCTGTGGCAGGGCAGCCCTTTAGCGCAAAATCACGTACCTGTATAATATACAGTATAGTATATACAATTCCCTAAAAATATCCCATAGTTTGCAGACGCTATAAACCAATCAATATACGCTTTTTGGGATTTTTTTTTTTTTTTACCAAAAATATGTAGCAGAATACATATTGGCCTAAATTGATGAAGAAATTCTATTTTATTTTTTAAAAAGTATTGGATATATTTTATATATTTTTTTTTTTTTTTCAAAATTGTCTTTTTTTTGTTTTATAGTGCAAAATATAAAAACCGCAGAGGTGATCAAATACCACCAAAAGAAAGCCGTATTTGTGGGACAGTGTCGCACAACCACGCAATTGTCAGTTAAAATAACAGTGCCGTATTGCAAAAAATGACCTGGTCATGAAGGGGTAAAACCTTCCGGGGCTGAAAAGGTTAGGGTAAAAATGTTTAGGCTTTACAAAAACTTTATGTTGGAGTGTAATAGTGGCTATTGTCAGCATTTGCATGAATGGACTTTTGATTTATTCATTTAATGGCTGGAGGACTTGAGAATTTTAACATTTTATGTCTGTTTGTTGTTGGAGATAATAATATTTAGAACACTTATCATCTATTCTACTTCTACCTGCTGCTTGAACCCACAGATTGTTACATGTGCTTTCCAGCACCATTCTGGGTTGCTTCATTATAATGCAGTCTGCGCCTGCCTAACTTTATTAAGGTTTTATGGATCTTTTGAGCCCGTTTCACCTGGAGTTTGGTCTCAGCTAAGCCTTGTCTGTTCCTCATTTATATACACTGATTCAGGCAGGGATTACTCTCTGTGGACACCACAAATAATGCGGTTTACAGAGTAAATGAAATGTTTACATATAGTTTGCATATAAGTTACATATACTGTATTCATTTTGTTATAGATTATTGCAAGCGTACTTTGTTGACTGACTTTTTGGAGTATTATTTGGCTGCAGAGGTCTAAAGCCCAGTACTGTACACACGATAAGATTATCGGACAAATGATTATCCGTTTTCTTTTCTTTTTTTTTTTTGCATTCTAGTCTGAAGAGGTTACTAAAGTACGACAATTCTCATAGGACAGAATAACGTTTTGAAAGTGATGTAATGTATTTGTATTGTATTTTCAGATGAAAATCGTACAATCTGGTATTGTACGAGAATTATTTTTCATGTTTGTTCCTTCTAAAAATGTCAGATGAAAGCTGTGTACTAATGATCAGATTATCACAAGATCGATTCGAAAGCAATATTTTTTTTAATGATTTTATATGATCTCCCCTTCCCTGCTGAAACATTGTAATTTAACAGTGGCTTCTGCTGCTGTCAGAATAAACTGATCAGCAGCTGCAGCCCCTGATCGGCAAAAGTTTTTTTTCCAGCATGTCCCTTTTTAACAGAAGTTGATCAAACTATCGACTTCTGTTGAACAGGGATGGCCACGCAATAATCAAAATTTGGCCTGTCCCTACGGAACTAGCCAAATTTCAGTCAGTGCCCCCCCCTCCTCTTTAACTTTTGGCACTTTTTTGGGGGGCAGGTACCTGATTTTGACAGCCAGGTGGTGCCTGCTTGGGAAAACAAAGAAAGCAGAGTGATTTCTGCAGTTTAGTTAATTTATTTTTTAAAAAGCATCCACTTACAGGTTAAATAGAGAATTGCCACCACAACAATGGAGCAAGAGCCTCAGCTCACTGGGTGCCACGTGTTGACAGGTGGAGTAGAGGAGAAAGATCCAGGATCCACAGACAGCTGCAAAAGCCGGTATGTGAGAGCAGCCACCAATAGCAGCACATCAATTATTTAGGACCGGAGCTGGGAAGCTAAGGTAGAAAGGCACAACACACAGCATGAAGTAAACTGTCAGCGGAGCAAGGGACACAGGCAATGCATTTCTGGGCTTTTGAGCCTTTTTCTCAAGCCTGTCTCTGAGTTTACAGAGTGCCCAAAGTGATAGAGAATTGATCATCTTCTAAATACAGCACCTTTTGGATACATTAATAATTGATGAGCTGGCAAACTTGAGCCACAGATTTCTTGTTCCCGCAAATTCACATTACTTTTGCTGATATTAAGAAAGATATGGGGGGCACAAGGACCTATTTATAATGCAATTGTAAACTGAATTTTACAGCAGTTATCTTCTTGTAATGCATGCCAGCATCTAGAAAAGCTAGATGTTTCAGATATTCTAAAAAAGTTTAAAAAAAAATGCAAACTGTAATGCCGCGTACACACGAACGTTTTTCAGGCCGTTAAAAATGCCATTTTTTAAATTGGGCATTAAAAACGATTGTGTGTATGCTCCCAGAGCATTTTTAACGACGTGAAAAAACGGGCATTAAAAATTTCGAACATGCTCTATTTTTTCACGTCGTTTTTTTAACGTCGTGAAAAACGGTAGTGTGTATGCTTTTACGAGGGGGAAAAAACGCGCATGCTCAGAATCAAGTATGAGACGGGAGCGCTCGTTCTTGTAAAACTAGCGTTCGTAATGGAGATAGCACATTCGTCACGCTGTAACGGACTGAAAAGCATGAGGCTGAAAAGTGCGAATCGTCGCTCAACAAACTTTACTAACATGAAGGGTGGCGCCATCCGAAGGGAACTTCCCCTTTATAGTGCTGTCGTACGTGTTGTACGTCACTGCGCTTTGCTCGAGCGTTTTTTTTAATGAACGTGTGTATGCAAGACAGGCTTGAGAGGAAACAAGAAAAATCACGTCGAGAAAAACTTTGTTTTTTAAAATGACATTAAAAACGGTCATGTGTACGCGGCATAAGACTCCATTCACACCTCCACCGCGATTCTGCCCGTGACCTCAAAATGCACTACAATTGCAAAACACAGGTTCAGGTGCCATTATTTTCAATGGCACCTAAAACGTGATGCAGTTTTGCCACGATTGTGCTGCGACAAATCGCATTGCGTGAAGCTTGTCACCCAAAAAGGAGCATGAGCTGGGGGAAAAGCTTCACGCAATGTGATTTTGCCTAAAGCCCTGTACACACGATCGGATTTCCTATGGTTTTTAAACCGATGGATTTTTCCATTGGAAAACCGATGAAGCTGACTTCCATCAGTCTTGCCTACACACCATCAGTCAAAAAACTGACCGTTCCAAACGCGGTGACGTAAAACACTCCGATGAGCCAAGAAAAATGAAGTTCAATGCTTCTGAGCATGCGTCGGCTTGATTCTGAGCATGCGTGGGTTTTTTAACCGATGGACTTGCCCATAGACGATCGGAATTTGCTATCGGTTTTTTATCCATCGGAAAAATTTAAAACATGTTATATTTCTTGACACCGATAGGGCCCATACACGATCGGTTTGTCCGATCAAAAAACTCCATCGGACTGTTTTCATCGGTAAAACCGATCGTGTGTATGCGGCTTTAGATTTCAGTGTGACAATCGCGGCAAAACTGCACTGCATTTTTGGTTGCCATTGAAAATAAGGGCAACTGAACCTACATTTTGTGATTGTAGTGCGTTTTGAGACCGTGGGAAAATCACAGTGCTTCTGCCACAATCCCAAAAAGCTAAGGTGTGAGTGGAGCCTAACAAAACTCATGAAAAACAGAGAAGCTTGTAACTCGTATGTACAGTATTCTGTTATGATAGTGGTATACCAATCCAGCACAATAGTTAGACTTCTCCACTTTATAAATAGTTTGCTTTGCAAAAGAATAACTGAAAAAATAAATCTAAATCTTAGATTGTGAACCAATTAATAAAATATTAAAATGAAAAAACGGTTGAGGGGAATATGGCAAGCTTCATAAACCGACCTAGAATGTTTTTAAACATATTACAGTATATGGTAGCTATTTGTGTCAGTTTCCTTGTAATTGGCTCTTCCTGTTCAGCTAGCTTGGATTGCCTCTGGCAGTGTGCTTTGTCCCAGTAAGAAAAAAATTGTTTAGCAGACACGGGGGCACAAAAGCCACTTTGTCTATAAATGAAGCTAGAATCCACATTACAATTGAAAGATTTAGTAAGGTCAATGTATTGGGCCATAATAAATATTAGGGCTGCACCGATACCAGTATCGGTGCCGATACTAGCCATTTTCGGGGGGTATCGGTACTCGTGAAAATGCCCTGATACCAGAAACCGATACCGGAAGTGACGTCAGCTTGGGCGGACCTCGGGAACCAGATAAGGTTGCGGCCTCTCCACACGGCGGTGAATGCTTTTTCCCTAATGACATGTGTTTTTCTGCTACTGCTACATGGCTGCCCCACATGGCGAGCGTCCTCCTTACACCATGTCCCTGCATGGAAGCCAGTGAGTGCCCTTATTGTCTATTCTAACTGTTGCTTTCTTCTTATGTGTCCCGCGGCCGGTGATTGCTGTACTACTAGCTTACATTGTGTGTGTGTGTGTTGCCTCTAACATGTGTCCATTATGGCGGCCGGCCTGTGTTACACTTAGTTTTTCCCACATTGTCTCTCTCTTGCCTAATATGTGTCCAGCATGGCGGCCGGCCTGTGTTACATAACTTAGTTTGTCCCACATTGTCTCTCTCTCTTGCCCAACATGTGTCCATTATGGCGGCCAGCCTGTGTTACACTTAGTTTATCCCACATTGTGTCTCTCTCTCTCTCTTGCCTAACATGTCCAGCATGGCGGCCGGCCTGTGTGTGTGTGTGTGTGTGTGTGTTACATAACTTCGTGTCCCACATTGTCTCTGTTGTCCATCATGGCGGCAGATGAGTGCTGCTGTTACATAAATTATCATTGTCTCTTGCCTAACATTTTTCTGCATGTGCCTTTCTGAGACCATCCTCTGCTTTTTGTATTGTAGAGATACCGACCGTTGTACCCGACAGATGGATTTCATCATCCCCGCTGGTTTACTTGGCCATACCAAGATGCTCGATGCAGCAGGAAAAACGAACAACAAGCACTGGTGAGAGCAGCTTTATTATTTTTAAAAATAATAGTAGGTGTCGTGTGAAAAAATCAGAAAACAAAACATTTGGGCTCAAAATTTTTTCCCCATTTTCCTCATTTTTTTTTTTCCCCCCTTAAGGTGGAGAGACATATATTTCCTTCTGGCTTTAAGTGCAATGCAAAGGGATGCCACTGCCAGCAAAATGTCAGCTGTCTGGAAGTTTTTTTAAATTAAAAAAACCAACCAAAAAAAAAAAAAAAAGAAACCAACCAACGCATTGCAGACTGCAAACTTTGTTCTGCCAAAATTTCAAGAGGAGGTTCAAAAGTTAGTTCTTATAATACCAGTAGTCTCATAAAACACCTCAAAATTAAACACAAGACTGAGCATGGCGAATTTACAGCTGTCACTAGCTCTTGCACTCAGCAGCTGACATTGCATCAAACCCTTGCCAGACGTGAACATTTTTCCATGGATAACCCAAGGGCTAAAAAAATATCTTAGGTAGTTACCCAATTCATCGTTCTTGATGATCAGCCACTATCAATAGTTGACAATGTGGGTTTTCGGCGACTTATGAATGTTTTGCAGCCAAAGTACGAAATTCCCAGTCGCCGTCATGTCACAGATGTCAAGTTGCCACAATTACACAACCCAGTGAAAAAACACATTACCAACATGCTACAGGAGGACATAAAGGCTATCAGTTTCACCACGGACATTTGGAGCAGTAGTGTGAGTCCCGTGTCTATAATTAGCTTAACTGCACAGTGGATTGATGCCAATTTCACTCTGCAGCAAGTCATGCTGGACGCAAAGAAATTTCAAGGCTCTCACACAGGCCAAGCTATAAGAAGCATACTAGAAGAAATGCTTGACACTTGGGCGATTCCCAAAAGTTCTGTCCATGTGGTAGTCCGTGATAATGGCAGAAATATGATAAAAGGTGTACAAGATGCTGGTCTTCAGAGTCTTTTATGTGGGGCACATACACTGAAGCTGGCTGTCTCAGAGGGGCTTTTATCACAGCGCAGCATTACGGAGGCTGTGGGAGTTGGGCGCAAAATAGTTGGCCACTTCAAACATTCAAACCTGTCATATTCTCGGCTGCAAGATATTCAGATCCAGCTTGGTCAACCCATTAAAGGACTTCAACAAGATGTTCAGACTCGCTGGAACAGCACTTTTTACATGCTGCAGTCTCTGATAGAGCAAAAACGGGCCATTGGAGTATATGTGTCAGAACATGAGCTGCCTGCAACGATCACTGCAAATACGTGGAATGTCATGGAGAAGATGATCAACATCTTGGCTCCCTTTTGAAGAGTTGACTCGGCATGTGAGTTGTTCAGATTCTTTTGCCTCGGATGTAATTCCTGCAGTTACTGTGCTACAGCGATTATTATCGAAAGAAGTGGATGAGGACCACGGTGTTAAAACGATGAAGAACACATTGCTTGGTGCTTTGCAGAAACGCTTCTCTGACATGGAGCAAAATTCACTTTACTGCATCGCTACCTTACTAGATCCAAGGTAATCAATTATTTATTGCTGGCTGCTATTTTGCATTGATTTTATTTGAATATTGATGATGTGATTTTTGTTTTTTGGATGAGGGTGATATTTACAGTGTTATCACTTGCTTGCATTAAAAAAAAGTTATTGTAATGCAAGTGATAACACTGTAAATATCACCTTCATAAAAAAAAACACAAAACAAAATCGATAATGACAAACACAAGTACCTGCTCTGCCTCTGTGTAATGGTTTTGCACATAGCAGCCCAGACAACTGTTTTTGCCGTGTCCCCCGCCGTCACCTTTCCTTCTAGCAGTGCCCCCACAGCAAGCTTCCACAGTTGTTGCTTTGCTTGCATGACGTTGTCTTGTTTTTTTTCTTCTAGGTATAAAGATCGGTTCTTCTCAAATGCAGATGCTGGCAGGCAGGCCAAAGAAATGTTCCTGCTGGAAATGCAACAAATATCTTGTGTACAAGTACTACAGGCACAGGCAGCTACACCTGAGGTGCTTGAGAAACCAGCTACCAAAAAGCCTTGCACTGAGCAACAGCCAGATACCAGTGTGGACAGTGTTTTTCAAGAAACTGCTTATTCATCTACATTTGAGAACAGTGCTCCCACAGCTGCTACCATACAACTAGAACTCTATCTTGGAGAGGTCACTGTGCCTCGTTCGGACAAACCTCTTGGGTATTGGGCAGTCAATAAACTGCGATTTCCCACTCTTGCCCAAATGGCACAAAAATATCTTTCAGCTCCTTGCAGTAGTGTGGAAAGTGAGAGATTGTTCAGTGCAGCATCACACATTCTGACTGACACCAGAAACCGACTTCTAACTGAACATGCAGAAATTCTTCTGTTTCTTAATAAAAACTTGCCACTGTTACTGTCCAACTGTAAGGCATCATGCACAGTTGCACGCTGCAGCTAAAAGCAACTGCTCCACCTGGCAATTGAGCGTTTTTTTAGTGTTTCCTCTGCCTGTTAACTCCCCTCCATGTTGGCCTTTAAAAAAAAAAATAATTCTGCCTGTGAACTGCCCTGCCACTAATTTCCTTAAGTGAAAAAGTGAATCACCTATAGTGTGCACATTGCACACTATAGGTGATTCAACGTGCAATGCATGGGGAACACAGCCTAATATGGAGCGGCATAGAGTTAACGCTACAGGCAAATGAAAGGCTCAAAAAGAGGGAGCTCAAATGCCTGTAGGAGCAACTACTTTGAGCTTTATTGTGCATGAGACCTTACTGCTGCTAAGTCCTTGGCTCCTTGCCATCCTGGAATGAACCTAATTTTGTTCTGTGAAAAATGTTTCTTTCACGAGTTTCATAGAAGTTAAACTAGAAGCTAGCACTTTTTTTTTTTTTTTTTTTTTTTTTTTTTTTAAATGTTTACAAAATAATGTAAGTTTTTGAGGTACTGTTCTAGTTGCTCCTCCTCATGCCTAACATTATTTAACTGTATTGCACTTGGGTTGGTTGATGACGTGAACTTGTTGTTTGTTTTATACGTGACGTCATCAATGATGATATTTCATGTTCTGCGAGTGACATTTGAGCTTTTCAATTTCAAGGCATAATGCCTGCACAGTTGTACAATGCAGCTCAAAGCAGCTGCTCCTCAAGGAGTTTGAGCTTTTTTCCTGCCTGTTATTAAAGCCTCCCCTCCATGTCAGCCCATTGCACACCAGTTTCAGGAGTTTAGTGGCAGGAAAGTTTACAGGCAGAAAAAAAATCCAAAGATTTTTATTTCTAATTTCTTTGGATTTTTTTTCTGCCTGTAAACTGCCCTGCCACTAAACTTCTGAAACCGCATATAGTGTTCCTTGGCCATGAATGAACACATAGGCTAACATGGAGGGGAAGAGGTAGAGAAAAAAAAAGCTCAAAAGAGCTAAAACACCTGGAGAAGCAGCTGCTTTGAGCTGTGCATGAGTCTGCAGTCTACATGCCAACCTAACACACATCCTTGCCATCCTGGAATGAACATAATTTGTTCTGTCTGTGAAATGTGTTTTCTTTTACACATGTGTAAGAAGTTGAACTAGAAACAAACACGTGTTTTTGTTTTTTAAATTTTATAATGTCTTGTGAGTTGACTGAGGTACTGTACTGTTCTTGCTTCTCCTCATGCCTAAACATTGTGAACTTGCAATCTACATGTCATTGACATTTGACATTATTTTTTATATAACATGTTCTGTGCAATTTGCGCTTTAACAGCTTTGTGACCAGCAAATAAAAATGTTTTCTTTCATAATGTCATTTGACTGCATTTCAATTCCTCATATTATCGGGAAAATGTGTAATTTTTCATTATTCTAAAAAAAAAATGTTACATGACAAAAATCAGGTATCGGTAATTGGTATCGGCGAGTACATGATGTCAAGTATCGGTACTCGTACTGGGTGTCAAAGTGTCATCGGTGCAACCCTTAATAAATATACATAGTTGGTGAAGAGTAGGGATGAGCTTTGTGTTCGAGTCGAACACACATTCGACACGAACATCGGCTGTTCGAGCGTTCGACGAAGATCGAACGTTATGGGCCGTTCGCGCCAAATTCGAGTGACGCGAACGCCCCACAATATACTGCACCATCGCAGTGCAATCCCGGCGCTGTGATTGGCCAAGCATGCACTGTGACCCCGCATGCTTGGCCAATCACAACGCCGGCAGCGAGGAGAGCCATAATTGGCCACAGGCAGGATGCCTGTGGCCAATCATAGCTCGGGGGGGTTTAGTACACGCCCCACACTATAAAAGGCCGCCAGCGTGGTGGCCTTGTGCAGTGTGTTCCGGCGTGCAGGGAAAGAGCTACATAGGCAGGGACAGTGTGTTCTACGTTGTGTTCTTTTCTCAGGCATCTGCAGGAGTTGCTGTTCATTTCTGTTCTCTAAGCTAGATAGGCAGGCAGGGACAGTGTTTTCTTTTCTCAGGCATCTGCAGCAGTTATTGGGTGTTGTGTGCCCTAGTACAGTAAACACCTGTATATACCCGTCATTGCTGTTCTCTAATAAAGGCATCTGCTGGAGTTAGTGGGTGTTGTGTGCCTCCAGCACAATATACACTACCCAATTGCTGGTTTTCCCATCTCCCTGCAGGTCATTACTATATCTGGAAGGCCAACAAGGAGAGGCAGACAGTCACGAGCCAATAAAAGAGGGCAAGCAGGCTCTGTGTCTGGAGACAACAGTGCTGGTCGTGAACGCGGTGCATCGTCATCAGCACGTGGCCATGGCAGCTGGACGTGTTGAGCCGCATCATGCCGAAGACTTGGTAGAGTGGATGACCAAGCCCTCCTCATTCTCCTCATCCTCTCTCACCCAGGCTCAGGGTACTGGCAAAGCAGCTGCCAAAGCGTCCTCTTCCCTCGTATCAATGTCATCATCAGTCACTCCTTCCCTAGACCCACCGTGTCCTCCTGAGGAGTCCCCCGAACTGTTTGAGCACAGTGTTGGGTACATGCTCCAGGATGATGCCCAGTGTTTCGAAGGGTCTGAAGATGATACCCAGCTAGAGGAAGGCAGTAGCGTGAGAGCAGAGAGAGGGGATGCTCAAGAAGGACAGCAATCTGGCAGTCATGTTTCAGCAGCTGCAGCATACTACCAGATTGGCTCCAGTGATGAGGAGGGAGGGGATGATGAGGTCACTGACTCCACGTGGGTGCTTGATAGGAGAGAGGAGGATGAGGAGGAGGCACATCTCCAACGAGGCAGGATGCCCTCCGGGGGCCAGCGTAAGGGCAGCACACCGACTGAATCACACCGCAGAGCTCCGCCTGTGCAGGGCGCTGCCTCTGCCCGTTATTCCAAAAGTTCTATGGTGTGGGCCTTTGAGTCTAGTGCATCAGATCGCACCGCTGCTGTTTGCAACATATGTCTCAAGCGTATCTCGCGTGGCCAAAACATCAGCCGCTTGGGCACCACATGCTTGACCAGACATATGTTGACCTGCCATGCAGCTCGTTGGCAAGCGTACCTTAAAGGGGTTGTAAAGGTTCGTTTTTTATTTTCTAAATAGGTTCCTTTAAGCTAGTGCATTGTTGGTTCACTTACCTTTTCCTTAGATTTCCCTTCTAAATTTTTTTTCTTTGTTTTCTTTGTCTGAATTTCTCACTTCCTGTTCCTCCTCAGTAAGCTGTTCGGTAAGCTGTTCTGGCTGACTCAACACCACTCGGATGATAGTGTGAAGGTTAGTGAGGAGAAACAGGAAGTGAGAAATTCAGACAAAGGAAAAAAAACATTTAGAAGGTAAATCAAAGGAAAAGGTAAGTGAACCAACAATGCACTAGCTTAAAGGAACCTATTTAGAAAATAAAAAACGAACCTTTCCAACCCCTTTAAAGACCCACACCAAAGAACAAAGCAGACCTCTCCTTGCTCCTCATCAGCTGGGATCTCCAACCCCACTGTACCTTCAGTCCTCTCTGAAACCTGCACTGAGAGGAATGAAGGTGTAGAATTAGGTGTGTCACAGCCAAGTACTTGCGGGCACTCTGCTAGCAGTACACCGACATCCGATTATAGCAGGCAAATTTCCCTGCCCCAGCTGCTGGACCGTCGAAAGAAGTTCACTCCCAGCGGTTGAATGCTAGCTTGGCTAAATTGCTAGCACTTCAACTGCTGCCTTTTCAGTTGGTAGACTCGGCCCCCTTCCGTGAGTTTGTGCAATGTGCGGTTCCTCAGTGGCAGGTTCCCAAACGCCGCTTTTTCTCACAGAAGGCGATTCCGGCTCTCTACCGGCATGTGGAAGGCAATGTCCATGCCTCGCGGGACAGGGCGGTCAGCGGTAAGGTGCATATTACCGTTGACTCATGATCCAGCAGGCATGGACAGGGACGTTGCCGTTCTTTCACGGCCCATTGGGTCACTCTTTTGGCAGCTGGGAAGGATGCAGGACAAGGTGCAGTAGTGTTGGAGGTTGTTCCGCCGCCACGCCTCCAAAATGCTACTACTGGTTGTGACACACCTCTGTCCTCCACCCCCTCCTCTTCTTCTTCCTCCATGGCCTCTTCCTGTGCTTTGTCCTTGAACCAGCGGTGCTCCGTAGGCGTTCAAGGGGCTATGCAAGTACGCAGGCAAAAAGATGCCATGCCGTGCTTGCGCTGGTGTGTTTGGGGGACAGGAGCCACACTGGGGCAGAGGTTCTGTCAGCTCTGCAGGGGCAGGCCGAGAGGTGGTTGATGCCACGCCAGCTTAAGCCAGGAATGGTGGTTTGCGACAATGGCACCAACCTCCTCTCTGCCCTCCAACAGGGACAACTGACCCATGTGCCCTGTGTGGCTCACGTCCTTAACCTGGTGGTGCAGGGGTTCTTGGGCAGGTACCCGGGCTTACAGGATGTCCTGAGGCAGGCCAGTAAAGTCTGTGTGCATTTCCGCAGATCATATAATGCCAGTGCTCGGCTGGCTGAGCTGCAAAAGGAGTTGAACCTGCCCAAGAACCGCCTTATATGTGACATGCCCACCAGGTGGAACTCAACGTTGGCCATGCTGCAGCGGCTGCACACGCAGCAGAGGGCCATCAATGAGTACTTGTGCGACTACGGCACCAGGACAGGGTCAGGGGAGCTCTGTTTTTTTTCACCACGCCAGTGGGGCATGATCAGGGATGCATGCACTGTCCTGGCACCATTTGAGGAGGCCACGAGGATGGTGAGCAGTGACAGTGCATGCATCAGTGACACTGTACCTCTTGTCCACCTGTTGGAGCATACGTTGCGTGGAATAATGGACAGGGCACTTGAGGCAGAACAGAGGCAGGAAGAGGAGGACTTCCTTGCCTCTCAAGGCCCTCTTTACCCAGACAGTGTTCCTTCAGTCCCACCCATCGCACAGGAAGAGGAGGAGGAGGAGTATTGTATCAGCATGGAGGTGGAGCCTGGCACTCAGCATCAACAGCAGCAGTCTTTTAGGGATGATTTACAGTCCCAAGAAACCCGTGGACTTGTACGTGGCTGGGAGGAGGTGGCTGCGGATCATGTCATCCTTAGTGACCCAGAGGACTCCGGACCGAATGCCTTAGCTAACCTACGCTGCATGGCCTCCCTGATCCTGCAAAGTCTGTGGAAGGATCCTCGTATTCTACGGATCAAGGAGAGGGACCATTACTGGCTGGCCACTCTCCTTGATCCATGGTACAAGGGTAAGGTTGCCGACCTTATCTTACCGTCACAGAGGGAGCAGAGGATGAGACATCTCCGGGAGGCCTTGCAGAAAGGTCTGTGCAACGCGTTCCCAGAGACTGGGAGGTTACAAACTCCTGGTCCTGGACAACGAGTTGCTGAGGTTTCGGTCAGTCAAAGAAGGAGCGGTGGGGAAGGTGGCCGTCTGACCGATGCATTCAGACAATTTTTTAGTCCGCACCCCCAAGGTATGATCGGTTCCAGCAACCATCGCCAGCATCTGATATACATGGTGCAGGAATACCTAGGGGCAAGGTCAGACTTGGACACCTTTCCCACCAAAAATCCTCTGGCTTACTGGGTCTTGAGGATGGATCACTGGCCAGAGCTTGCACAGTATGCAATTGAGCTACTGGCCTGTCCTGCATCCAGCGTTCTTTCGGAACGCACATTCAGTGCTGCTGGAGGCTTTGTCGCGGATCACAGGGTGCGCCTGTCCACCGACTCGGTTGATCGACTGACCTTCATAAAGATGAACCAGTCTTGGATCACCACCAGCTACCAAGCACCTGAAGCTGATGTAACAGAATAATTTATTTTGAAATGTCACATCCCTTTAAGACTGCCGATGCTGAGTGACTGTCCTGTTATGTTGACTATCCTCCTCCTCCTCAATGATCCGATTCCTGATGATAGCTTGGAAGAACATTTTTGTTTCTGGGTGCCGCCACCAGTGACTAAGGCCCAATTTTTCAGCCCCTGTTTAACAGGGGCGTGTAATTACAATTTTTTTATGCAATGCTTTGCAGCAGGGCTCATTCCTGCACTCCAACTAGAGTATCTGGGAGAGGTTGCAGTGTCGTGGCACCAGCACCAGTGACTAAGGCCCAATTTTTCAGCCCCTGTTTAACAGGGACGTGTAATTACAATTTTTGATGCAATACTTTGCAACAGGGCTAATTGCTGTGCTCCAAGTACAGTATCTGTGAGGGGTTGCAGTGTTGTGGCACCAGTGCCTAAGGCCCAATTTCTTTTTCGTACATCACGGGACACAGAGCGACATAGTCATTACTAATGGGTTATATAGATACCGTCAGGTGCTGGCACTGGCAACTTCCAAAACCGGAAGTACCCTCCCCTATATAAGCCCCTCCCATCCGGGAGCACCTCAGTTTTTTGCCAGTGTCTAAGGTGTTGGCCAAGAAGAAACATGTGTTTTTCACTGAGCTTGCGTACAGGTTCTTTTGGGCCTCAGTAAGCTATTCCGGATCCGACCAAAAAAGCTTCATAGCTAAACGGTCGATACCCGGGCCTTGCAGAGAAGAGCAAGGTTTTGCCTGTAATGCTTCTCTTAGGAGAGCTGGACCCTGGGATCCAGAGCTCTGGTCATACCCACGACCAAGATGTTTTCTGTGCAGGGTGCTATACAGGTCCAGGGGAGTGGAATCCTTGGGAACCCGGTCCCTGAAGGTTTGATTACAATGCCTGCCGTGATAGGTGAAGTTTGGGCTTTTGTGGACCAAACAAAGTCCTGCGGCGGGGAACAGGTAAGTGGGGGCCCCCAGGAACTTGGTTCTATTGGGGGACCCCCAAGCCTAATTTGTCTTTCTGTCTGTTACCTAATGGTATTCCCGCAAAATTCTGTGCATGCCTGTAACTACTAAAAAAAAAAAATGTAATAATTTTTAATGGTGGTCAAGAAAAAAAAAAAAAAAACAATTTTTTATATATATTTAATATATTAGACTGCGGTACCTGTGTTTGTCCACTAGAGGCCGCTGTGGAATGTTTTCTTGTCATGTGGACTAGCTTCTTCTCAGCAGAGCAAAGTCCAGGCAGATGGTGAGTTCTCTTATAGGAAACTGCTTCCTCTGCCATGTTGCAGTGTTTGTCCATCCCCCGGCCTGCGGCAAAGAGGGGCCCTGGCTCCTGTCCCTTGTTACCATATTTGAAATTAGCGCCGAAGGCGCACGTGCCCGCGCGCGTGCACGCGCCTCTATATATAGAGGTGAGCCGGGAAAGGGGGTGGAGCCTGGGGGATGACGCTCTGTGCGCGCCGCAGCGCTTCTGCGCATGTGCGGGCGTCCCAGCAGTTTTAAAAAAAACACAATATTGTAGTGAGCTGGCTATGAAGTACAGAGACAGAGCTGGCAACATTTAAAGGCATACAGCAAGCGGTTGATACAGGCATCCCCTAGAAAGGCACATTAGTAGACACCAACTGTGATATAGCAGCAATTGTGCTAGACTATTCTCAGTAAAAGTGGTGTATTACGGCTGGAATACCTCAGCTTTAGGCTTAGGAATATGCCGTCCAGAAGCTCCGGAACTGAATCTTCCAGGAAGCGAAGGGGGTCTCATCGGGCTCTGAGGATCTTGGGCATACTTCTGCTGCACCAGTCTCCCCTGAAGTTCAGAGGTAAGTGACCGTAGAGACCCCGCAGGGGTACTTGGTACTGTGGCTGTCCTCAGTCACCTGCTCCTGTGTATGTAACAGAGGAGGTTTTTTCCTCAGCTCTGGGAGGATTAGAGAGAGATTGTCAACATTTATCGCTGCCTCCCTGTCAGGGAAAGCACGCCCGATCTCCGTCTCCTCCTTCAGAGTGCCTGTTAGCAGAGCAACAGTCCCATACAGGGATCGACCTGCCTGAAGGGGATCAGGATGAGGTTGATTCTGTTATAGAGGAATCGACAGTGGGGGAACCTTTTCTCAGCATCTCAAGCTGAAAGATTATGGGTTCAGTCTCTGACTAACATGGTCCGATCAGCATTTAAAAATGCACCTTGCGGAACCATCAACCACTACTGTATCCTCGTTGGGGTCGCTAGAAGCCCCCAGACTGTTTGTTCTTTTCCACTTCACCCTTTACTGAAAGGGCTCATTTACCAGGATTGGGAACGTCCTGAGAAAATATTTATTCCCCCAAGAGATTTCCGGTGGTCTATCCCATGGAGGATAAGTTCATCAAAAAAAAAAAAAAAAAAAAATGGAAGGTCCCTACAGTGGACGCAGCCATCTCTTGTATGTATAAATCACTGACATGTCCAGTGGATAATGTCCAAATGTTCAAGAACCCAATAAATAAAAGATTGGAGTCCTTATGAAAATCTGCTTGGTGATACAACCAGCAGTAGCAGCTATTGGGGTCTGCTAAGCAGTGAAGGATCAGTTGAAACAGGTCTTGAGGGACTTGACAGATCAGCAGGCTTTGCCCTAGCTGATCTACCTAGAGCCTTAGGCTTTGCGGTTGACGCCATAGAGGATTCAGTCCATCAGGCCTCCCGCCTTACGCTGTTTATAGTACATACGTGTAGGCTCCTATGGCTCAAAAACTGGTCTGCTGAAGCTCCCTGTAAAGAATGGCTGGTTAGCGTCCCATTTCATGGTGAACGCTTATTCAGGGAAAACCTGGACAAATATATCCAGAAAATTTCCAGCGGTAAAAATACGCTCTTGCCGGTTAAAAGCAGAGTTAGAGGTCCCTCTTTAAGAGGCCTGCTTCTCCAGTCCCTGAGGCATCGGCTGTGTAACAGTTCCGACGGCCTCCTCGGTCAAATCCCGGGGGTAAAAAACAGGGACAGTAGCAGGGTAATGAGAAACCCTGGGTCAGGGGAGGTACAAAACCTCCCCCAAAGTTAAATTCATTGAAGCCCCCACTCAGTCGGGTGGGGGGAGGACTCCAGTTGTTCGCAAGAGACCTGGCGGGACACGATCAAGACAGATAGGTGCTCTCCGCAGTAGGTTTGGGATACAGTTTGAAGTTAAAAGGCTCTCCTCCTTCCCATTTTTGAGGTCAAACGTGCCAGGGGATCCCCGGAAGGGAGAGTCCCTCCTGTTGGCACTAGAACAACTATTGCTCCAAGGAGTAATTATGGAGGTTCCCCTGGAAGAATGAGGGTTCGGGTTTTACTCAAACCTCTTTACAGTCCCGACGCAAACGCGGACGGGAGGCCCATATTAATTCTAAAAGGGCTATACAAATTCCTGTATATCAGGTCTTTCCGATGGAGTCGATCCGATCGGTGGCCACTGCCCTACAAGGGGAGGATTGGTTAGCCACGATCGACATCAAAGATGCTTATTTGCACATTCCCATCTTTCCAGTCCACCAAAAATTTCTACGCTTTGCAGTAGAAGGGCGCCATTTTCAGTTCAGAGCCTTACCCTTCGGTTTGGCCACAGCACCACGAGTGTTTACAAAAATTCTGGCCCTTTATTGGCCAATCTAAGAACACAAGGTGTAATGATAATGGCATATCTGGATGACTTGTTGCTGATAGACCACTCAGTGAAAAAACTAGACGTGGTCGTTCACAAGACGATCAAGTATCTGGAATCTCACGGTTGGATTATCAACCGAGACAAGTCAGCCTTAAAAACCAGTCAAAAGTCTAGAATACTTGGGGCTAAGGTTGGATTCAGGCCAGAGAAAAATATTCTTGCCTCGAGGAAAGGTGTTGTCTTTGAAAGATTTGATCCACTTAGTGGGTACAAAAAAGACAGCCGTCCATACGCCTGTATATGAGGCTGCTGGGAAAAATGGTGGCATCATTCGAAGCAGTACCCTACGGTCAATTCCATTCAAGGAATTTGCAAGGGGCCATACTGTCAGCCTGGAACAAAAAAATTCAGGCCTAGACTTACAATGTCCTTGTCCCCTTCCGTTCACAAGAGCCTCCGTTGGTGGTTGGTTTCCCAGAATCTGGAAAAAAGGAAATCCTTCAGTCCGATTTCTTGGAAGGTGGTCACTACAGATGCCAGCCTTATAGGCTGGGGAGCAGTACTGGAGCAATAGTCTCTCCAGGGCAGATGGTCGGATGCAGAAAAGGCCCTGCCCATCAATCTCTTAGAGATACGAGCAGCCCGGTATGCCCTAGTAGCATGGACATCCAAACTCCAAGGGTCCCCTGTCAGAATTCAATCAGACAATGCCACAGCAGTGGCATATATCAATCATCAGGGGGGCACCAGGAGTCGTGCAGCCCAGAGGGAAGTAAATTACATCCTGAAATGGGCAGAAAAAATATGTCCCAGCCATATCTGCGGTATTCATTCCAGGAGTGGAGAATTGGAAGGCGGACTTTCTAAGTCGCCAGCAATTAGGCCCAGAGGAAGGGTCCCTTCACCCCGAGGTTTTCTGGACAATATGTCAGCGGTGGGGAACATCGGATGTAGATCTTCTAGCATCCAGATTCAACGCAAAGGGGGACAGGTTTGTCTCTCGGACAAGGGATCCCCTAGCTTGCGGCTCGGATGCCCTAGTGTTCCCTTGGGATCAGTTCAAGCTGATATATGCATTCACACCGCCACAATGGTTACCTCGATTACTCCACAGAATCAGGGTAGAAAAGAAACCAGTGATTCTGGTGGCTCCAGCGTGGCCCCGAAGAGCGTGGTACGTGGAGATTGTAAAATGTCAGTGGGGAGTCCTTGGACTCTCCCACATCGTCCGGACCTGCTTTCGCAAGGACCGATATACCACCCTTCCTTACCAGCCCTAGGTTTGACGGCCTGGCTATTGAAGCCCACATTCTAAAAAAGAGAGGGCTCTCTAATTCTGTGGTATCTACCATGATCAATGCCAGGAAGCCGGTATCCAGGCAGATCTACTATAGAATCTGGAAGGCGTACATCGCCTGGTGTGAAGCCAAGAAATGGCATCCACGTAAGTACGTAATAGGTAGGAGTCTGGACTCCCTACAATGGGCTGTAGATAGGAAGCTTGCCTTGAGTACTATCAAGGGTCAGATTTCGGCCTTGTCAATATTTTTTCAAAGGCCCTTGGCTTCGCATTCACTAGTCAAAGCCTTTATACAAGGAGTGATGCGTATTAGTCCTCCGGTTAATATTCCCATATGTCCATGGGATCTAAACTTGGTTCTGTCGGTTCTACAGAAACAACCATTTGAACCATTACAGCATATTTCCTTGGTGCTTCTCACCAGGAAATTGATTTTTCTAGTAGCCATTTGTTCGGCTAAGAGAGTATCGGAATTAGCAGCTATGTCCTGTAAGGAGCCATATCTGGTTATCCATAAGGACAGAGTAGTGTTACGTCCTCATCCAGCCTTTCTTCCTAAGGTGGTATCGAGGTTTCATTTGAACCAAGATGTGGTTCTTCCTTCTTTTTTCCCCAAACCTACTTCGGTAGAGGAAAAGTTATTGCATTCTTTGGATGTAGTAAGAGCAGTTAAAGCTTATCTAAAAGCCACTGCTCAGATTCGCAGAACGGATACTTTGTTTATTCTGCCGGAAGGCCCCAGAAGGGGTCAGGCAGCGTCAAAATCTACTTTAGCCAAGTGGATTCGACAGGTCATAATACAAGCCTATGGCTTGAGAAATAGACCGCCTCCGTTCAAAGTTAGGGCGCACTCCACGAGAGCAGTTGGAACTTCATGGGCAGTGCATCACCAGGCCTCCCTGGCTCAAATCTGTAAGGCCGCAACATGGTCTTCAGTACACACGTTTACTAGGTTCTACCAGGTGGACGTTAGAAGTCAGGAGGATGTCGCCTTTGGGCGCAGTGTGTTGCAGGCCGCAAAAGATCCTCATGTCTGATAGCGCTCAGCTTATATATGGTGTATCCCCCCCCTCATTTGGCATTGCTTTAGGACATCCCATTAGTAATGACTATGTCGCTCTGTGTCCCGTGATGTACGAAAAAGAAAATAGGATTTTTATAACAGCTTACCTGTAAAATCCTTTTCTTGGAGTACATCACGGGACACAGAGCTCCCACCCCTCTTTGGGGACACTTATTGCTTTGCTACAAAACTGAGGTGCTCCCGGATGGGAGGGGCTTATATAGGGGAGGGTACTTCCGGTTTTGGAAGTTGCCAGTGCCAGCACCTGATGGTATCTATATAACCCATTAGTAATGACTATGTCGCTCTGTGTCCCGTGATGTACTCCAAGAAAAGGATTTTACAGGTAAGCTGTTATAAAAATCCTATTTTTTCTGCCCCTGTTCAACAGGGGCATGTAATTACAATTCTTGATCTAATAATTCACAGCAGGGCCCATTCCTGCGCCCACCAAGAGTAACTGTGAGGGCTTACAGTGTTGTGGCAACACCACCACCACCACCAAAGGCCCAATTTTTCTGCCCCTCTTCAACAGGGGCATGCAATTACAATTCTTGATCTAATAATTTACAGTAGGGCCCATTCATGCGCCCACCAAGAGTAACTGTGAGGGCTGACAGTGTTGTAGCACCAGCACCACCACCAAAGGCCCAATTTTTCCTACCACTGTTCAACAATGGCATGTAATTACAATTACTGATATAATAGTTCACAGCAGGGTGTTCCAGTGCCCACCAAGAGTAACTGTGAGGGCTTACAGTGTTGTGGCAACACAGACACCTAAGGGGCAAATTTCTGCAGAGTATATACGGCAGGCCCCTACTTTCAAACATCCAACTTACAAACGACTCCTACTTGCAAACAGAAGGAGACAACAGGAAGTGAGAGGAAATCTACCCCTAGGAAGGGAAATTCTCTCCTGTAAAAGTTAATATGGGAAAAAGGTGTCTCCTCTCTACTGATGCTTTATCACCAATCCTTATTTCAAAAACATTTGTCATTGGGACGGAAAGTGAGGTGAAATCTTCTGAACAGGTGCACAGACAGCAAAACAAATGTTACAGGGGCGATAACCCTTCCCTATGTTCTCCAAAAAAAATTAAAATAGATTTTTGTGCTAGAGCTACACTTAAAAAATGTACCTGTTCAAAATTAGAAAAAGATTCTACTTAAGAACAAACCTACAGTCCCTGTCTTGTTTGTACCGCCTGTATACTGCTGTTCAGAGTATATAGGGCCTTTTTTTAATTTTGGGTGCGGGGTTCCCCTTAATATCCATACAAGTGGGGTGGGGGGGTACCCATGCCATTTTTCTCAATGATTTTCATCCATATTGCCGGGACCAGACATTACATTAAAGCCGCAAGCTGTTTTAAATTACCATTTTTTTCCTTTAGAAATGTCATTTTGTGCAGGGACCGTTCTAAACACGGGAAACACGTGGCACTTCACAGGCATACTTTAGACACCCCCCAGGTACGATATTTAAAGGAATATTTCACTTTTTTTTCACTTTATGCATCATTAAAATGACTGCTCCCGAAAAAACGGCTGTTTTAAAACTTTTTTTTTGCATTGATATATGTCCCCTGGGGCAGAACCCGGGTCCCCAAACCCTTTTTTAGGACAATGACTTGCATATTAGGCGTTATAATTAGCACTTTTGATTTAGAACGTTCGCATACATTGTATTTAATAGGGTTCTAAAGTTCGCGCAAACTTTCGGTCCGTTCGCAAGATCTGTGAGTTCTTGCTGGCAGATCCTTCCCATCGTTTTGTTGCACCCAATGTATGAAACTTTTATACGTATTTGTTTGCATATTATTGTGCATTTTATGACTAATGTAATTATTTCTGCTAGAATTTTGTTAGAATAACACTCAGATTATTTTGTATTGGATGGGGTCACTGGTGCCTGCTCCTTGATATTTGCAGTAGTATCACAGTATGGAGGAGGAGCTACAACCTTCATGTCCCTACAACAAGCATGGACTCTACATAGAAACAACATTTCAAATATTATTGGGGCTAGACCAAAGAAGTGCTAGATATTATGGATTTTTTTTTTTTTATAGAAACCTCTTTGAGAGGATTTTTCATCTCATGTGATACCTGTATGAGCAATAGGAGGCTTGACTAGTACAGGGAGGAACAGAGAGCAATCCAAACATTGTCAGAAGATCTGATCATCGCTTTAGTAAAAATGTGTCCCATTCCCCTTTCCTATTAGAGAAGAAATTTCTCATTATGTCTTATTTGACAAGGCAAAATCTACGTAAATGCTCTGATGATTTCCATCAGCCAATCAGGTCCAATCAAAAATGCTGTTTTTTTTTCCCTTGCACCTGATTGGGTAGTCTTTACAAAGTGAAGCTTTACCACATTCACTAATCTCTGGGAAAAATGCAAAGTGCACAGTCAATTTACCATTAGAATCAGATGCATGCCAGCAGATGCTACAGGTGAACATCTAGATACATCATGCCCAGCTGTCATTGGATGAGGGAAGAAGAAGGAAGCCCTAGACAGAATGTGGAAATGGAGCAGACAGTGATGATATTACACTACGTATAGCTGAGACTAAAGCACTATGCATCATGGGGCAGCACAGTGGCGTAGTAGTTACCACCTCTGCCTAGTAGCACAGTTGTTAGTTCAAATCCCAACCATGGCACTACCTGCCTTGGGTTTGCATGCCTCTCTGGGATCTGTGAAAACCGAGCCATCGGCGATGTTCGGTGGCTCGGTTCTCAGTGCAGAAACGGTGGGAGACAGCTGCAGCATCGGTCTGATGCTCCATCCACATAAGTATTAATCTAAAATAAATAAAAAATCCCATACTTATCTTTTAAGAGGCATGGGAAGATAAATACAAGCAAAAAATTTATATGGGTGGGCGTTCAAGTCAAACCTCGACTTCTAATTTGACAGGTAAAAAAAGAGATGCTAGCGTGGCAGTACTAATCACAGTAGTAAGTGGCAAGTGTGTCCTATTACTGAGAGGGGGTGCACATATCCTGGGCCAGTCCAGAGACTGTTAATGAAGATGGCAGACAACAGTGTTAGTGCAGTGGAAGTTTAAAGCAGTGGAAGCATGCAGAATCACCACCACCAAAACAAATTTTGAATTATTGCGTCTGCAGGTAAAGTGATGGCAGGTGTTTTCTGGGAAAAACTTAATGTTAGTCATGTGGATTTTCAAGTTCGTGTGTACACAAGTCTGTCGGACAAAAGTACAAACACGCATGCTCGGAATCGATGCTCACCAAACACGACATTGGCAGAAGGTGCCCAAAGGGTGGCGCTGAAGAGCTGAAAAACCACGTAGTTTTGTGTTTGTTGGCCGACAATTGTGTGCCGTTTGTATGCAAGACAAATTCATGGCCAACGCCCTTCGGACAAAAGTCCTACGCTTTGTCTGCGGAAAATACGATTGTGTGTACCAGGCCTTACGGCATCCTGCTTCTCCAGGACAATGCACAAGCTCATACTGCTCACTGCACAATGTGCACATTACAGCAATTTTGTTGGGGGGGGGGGTATTTTCACATCCCCCTTACAGCTCGGACATCGCTCTGAGTGATTTCCACCTGTTTGGACCCCTAAAAGAGTTCCCCAAAGGTCAGCATTTCAGCACTGATAATGAAAAGAAGCAGGTTGTCCTAGGATGGTTCAGGCGTACTGACAAATCTTCCTATGCCGGAGATTTCCAGGCATTAAACGCTGAGATAAGTGTGCAAATGTAGCAGAGGGAGTATGTTGAAAAATAAATGCAGTTTCCACTCCTTGAAATTAGTTTTTTTTTAATATAAACTCAAAAGTCCCGGTTTGACTTGAACGCCCATCATACATTGCAAAGTGGCCTATTTAGAGATCAGCGTTTCTTGTGCCATTATAATTCTAAATGAACTCTCATCTTTGGTTAGCTTACTTCTTGACCAGCAATAGATAAAGGGACAACATAGCATGAACAAATGGTTCTAATTTCACACCCCTGCTGTATTTCTCACATTCATTTGTAACTTCCTTGTTCCACTAAACGTATCTTTGTTCCGTTATATAGATTTACTTGTTTATTGTTGGTTTAATTAGCTCATGTTCTTTATCCTCTTTACGACTAGCACATATGTTCGGTGACAAAAGTTTGGGCATTAACGCCAACACGCCGCATCTATGCATCCTTGGGCTACCAATGTTTCTGTGTTAAGAGTGCATTCACTGCGTGCTCCCAGCATAAAGACTGAACTGTGAAAGACGGTGCTTGGTCCATGCTAATGATTGGCAGCTGGCAGGACTGGCTCCTGATCATGTGACCACTGTGACAGCAGTGGGTGGCAAGGTGGTCAAGTGATCAACCGATCTTTCCCACCCCAGAACTTTTTAAACGTACATCGGGGTGGGCAGAATAGGGTTAATGCCCACTGAACACTATTGCCGCGTACACACGATAGGACATTCCGACAACAAAACCGTGTATTGCAAAAAAATCTTGTCACGCAAATGTTGTCGGAAATTGCGAACGTCAAGAACGCGGTGACGTATAACACTACGACGAGCCGAGAAAAATGAAGTTCAATGATTCCGAGCATGCACCTAATTGATTCAGAGCATGCGTAGAATTTTTGTGCCAGAAAATTTGAGAACCAGCTCTCAAATTTTTGTTGTCGGAAATTCCGACAGCAAATGTCCGATGGAGAGCATAGAGATTTTCCAACAAGCTCACATTGAACATTTTTTGTCGGAAATTCCAAACCCGTTTTTACGTGGCATTATGCCACGTACACACTGTCGGACTTTCCAACGGGAAAACTTCAGTCGGAATTTCTGACGGAAAAATAGAGAACCTGCTCTCTATCTAAGTCCGTCGGAATTTCCAACAGAAAAAGTCAGATGGAGCATACACACGATCGGAATTCCCGACCAAAATCTCCCATCTGACTTTTTCTGTCGGAAATTCCGACCGTGTGTACGCGGCTCTAGAGTGAAACGTTTTTTAAAACACACCAGGTTTTATTCAAATTTACGCAGTGATCTCTAAACTTAAAGAATGACTAAAGGAAAAACTTTTTATTTTGTTTTGGATAGAGTGGGGAGTGATTGGAATGCTTGTCAGTTTTGATTGTTTGTGGCCCCATTGGGGAGATTTACCCTCTATATTTGTCCTGTTTACTATTATCATTGTAAGTGAAAATAAAAAAAAATCCCAAATTTTGGGTTGTCCCCAGAAAAGTAAAAGAGGGGAAATCTTTCAATAGGGACATTAGTTTTGATGACCTGGGGGTCCCCAAGGAATTCCCTTATTTTGCAGGGATTTTCTCTCACTTCCTGTTTGGCTATGGGACAGGAAGCGAAGGAAAATCATCTATGGCGAAAAAAAATCTGAGGGGGGTTATAACCCTCTGTTACTCTATCCAAAAATAAAGAAAAATGTTTTGTCCATAGTTCTACTTCAAAGTGAATCTAAAGTTAAAATGTAATATTTTTTTACCTTTAAAGTGGTTGTTAACCCACTTCTACTAAATTGTCTTATCCCCTCTGTACCATAATAACAAGTATCCCTGTGCCTGTGTAATGTAAAAAATCTTCCAATCTGTACCTATATGAACTCGGCTCTCGGAGCTCAGCTGACTTGTCAGCTATCTTCCCTCTCCGGCTCACAGTTTCAGTGGGCGGGGCCGAGCACTCCCGCTGACGTCAGCCAGGGAGGAGGGGAAGAGAGCAGAGAACGAGACGACAGTCAGCTGAGCGCCGCGAGCCGCACTTATACTTGTAAAAAATCTGCTGCTCTGTGCCTTTTATATTACACAGACACAGGGACACTTGTTATTATGGTACAGAGGGGATAAGACGATTTAGTAGAAGTTATGAGAGGAGCAGGAGCGGGGGGGGGGGGTTGCTGGTATGAGACAGGCAGGGAGGGGAGGACAGAGGAGACAACACAGACACAGAAGAGCAGAGCTGCCGGTGATGGAATTACATAAACAGTGTTTTACAGGGGGAGGGTATAGGCAGTCGGGGTCAGCCAGGTATTTCAGGTGTTACAGGGTGCCAAATGACACAGCACAAGCACTGTGCTGTACAGCACGCTTTAAGGGAACAGGATCAGTTTTTTTTTTTTGGGGGGGGGAGTTAACAAACGCTTTAATGCATCATCTGAAGAAGGGTAATAAAACTCACCACTACTTGTTCCCCCCACAATCCCTAAACACATACCTGCCTCCTCACTCGATCCAGCGCTGTCCCATTTGCAGCACCACAGAAGACACAGGCAGCAGTGAGAGCCATAGACTCTTGTTGTTGTCAGTCAAACTCCTGTGAGGAGTGAGGGGGTGGGACTTACTGGCGCTGTGTATGTGTATGGACACACACTGCCCAGGTTGGGAGTGTGCCGGCGCAGGTGCCCCCTCAGCACACGGCTTGCTGAGGAGGCACCCGCCAGATGGAGGAGCAGGGAGGACACCAGAAGAGGGGTAAGGAGCCACACCAGTAAACTGGGGTACCTTAACGTGGCCACTGTGGTTTGCCATAAGTTTGCAAATGTATGCGACTAAACCCTTTGTTTTTAATGTGAATTGTTAGACAGGGTCAATTTGGTTGGTTGGTTTGTTGCAGGCTGGCTGGTAAGTGAGCTGAGAATGTTTGGCTGTTTTTGAACCGCACTGTGCTATACCATTTCACAGAGCAGGCAAGTATAACGTTTTTTTGTATTTTAATGATAAGAAATTACCCTTTACAATAATTTTAAAGTGTTTGTAAGCCCTAAATCAATTTTTCATTATGATTGCTATCAAATCTCACGGTATGCAGTTTTCTTAAGAAAAATGTTATTCGTAAACCAGTTTCTTACTTGGAGTTCTTACTTGTTACAGCACTTCCTGTTGCAGGCTGACAGTGCTAAGCTTGTCAGAACATTAGTGGGAGCATTGTCGACATGCCGTGTGCACTGCTTAAAGGGTAACTCCACTTTCATGGGAAAAAACAATAGCAAATGAAGAAAAAAATAATATAGCACATATAATTGCAACACTTATCATATTGTAATTAAATGTTATTAAAAATTACCTTTCCTTTTCAATATGCAGCCACTCATTTTTTGAGAATGCATTGCAATATGGCTACATGGAGTTGTTCTGTACACAGTGTCTACTGACCACTCCCCAGAAACATCATTTCCTGCTTGTGTGATTGGCTCACCAATTTTCCCAGAAGTCTGCCTAAAATGCAAGTCAGATTTCAGGCATCCCTTGCAACAAAAATGGCATTTTTGGAGAGATACTTTCAATAGGAGCACGTCTAAAGGGATGTAGGCCCAGCAGATTTTCTCATTAGTGCTCTGCAGCTGCACACCTGACAGTTAATTATGAAACCGCTCCCATTAGACCCACTTGGTGCAGAGGCACTAGCGTTGCTATCCAGGTGCGGGGGGGGCGGGCCGCACCCGGGTGACACCCACCAGAGGGGTGACACCCGTGGGTAGCGCAGCGGCACCACACTGACATCGCCCGCCCGCCCGCTGCCCTGTGCCTTAGGCTCACGCTGCGGCTGTGTCCCTCAGCGGAGCGGAAGGAAGCCTCCTCTCTGTTTACATCCACAGAGGAGGAGGAGGAGCCCGCGCTCAAGAGACACACCGCTGTGTGTATCTGCCGCTCTGTTCTGAGGTCTGTAAGGTAAGGGGGGCATCTTTACTGATGGGGGAGGGGGTGTCTGTACTGCTGGGGTCTGCACCAGGGGGGGTGTCTGTACTGAGGGGGGTGTCTGGTACCGAGGGGGGTGTCTGGTACTGAGGGGGGTGTCTGGTACTGAGGGGGGTGTCTGGTACTGAGGGGGGGTCTGTACTGAGGGGGGGGGGGTCATGTGATGTCATTGGCCCATGCGCACTGCACTTTCAATGGGCTGCGAGCCGTCCATTGAGAGAGCTGTGCTGCAGCTGTGACAGCATCGCAGCTCGGCCAGTCAGATGGCTGCAGCTCGCAAACCTGGAAGGAAGACCGGGTGAAGACGGAAGCCCCTTCAGCGGTGACAGTGCGCCGCTGAGGGGCTTCGTTTTCAAGTAAGTCTTTCATAAAGCACATTATGACATTAACTTGCAGGGAGAAGATTTTCCCCTTTTATCGTCTTTCAGGACAGCCACAATTGAGAGCTAGGCTCCTCCCCTTCCTCAGGAAACACTGCGCCAGCCCATAAAATCTCACTTCCCTTGCCGGACCTCAGTTATTAGTGTTTCCTCCGGCGGGGAGACACTGTGCAAGGAACTAGGCTGGTCAGTCAGGGGATTGAAGCCATACAAATACCCAGAAAGGAAGCAGGGGCTTCCAGGGTACAAAAAGTGTGGTACATACCCGCCATCTGAGCCACCCCATCCTCGCCGAGTGCGGTAGCAGGTTGCGGGGGACCCCTATCGCGTCCACAGGGCCGCTGCAGGGGGACAGCTCAGCTTCCCTGTACAGGTGTACAGACCGCATTTTTTGAATCAGGCGGGCCGGACGGCAGGTGACGTCATCTCCGGTGGAGAGCGGATGTTCCCCTTTGACCCGCGACTTCCGGTTCCGGGTCGCGGTGCTGATAGGGGGCCGGGCGCAGGCTGGAGGATTTGGGAACGTGCACAGGCAGAGTGGAGACTCTGTAGCAAACCACCTGCAGTCATGTCAGAAGCCGATGCCCAGATGACAGACGCTACCTCCAGCCTTCCTAAGGTAAGAGCACCCTGGGGAGGGTCCTCTCTATCTGGGATTGCCCCTCCATGTATGGTTCTGTCCATGGGGGGGACAGACCCTCTGGGTGGTCAGGGGGGGGGGAGGCCCTAGTCCCTGCATATTAAAAAAGGACTAGTGCACTCCCTGGGTTGTAACCAACTTTCTGATGTGTTATTTTTTCTGCATTTTTTGCACTGTATTTCAGAAAGCTGTAGAGAATTTGTCAAGGTCAACGCATAGCTCTAAAAAGAAGTGTGCCTCCTGTAGGGACACTTTAGCAGAATCATGGACTAAGGTTCTATGTAAAGTAGGGCTGTGGAAATTAACTATTAATTCCTCGATTAATTGTTTTGATCGATCAAAATTCTTTTGATCGATCAAAATTCTTTTGATCGATCAAAATTCTTTGGGCTTGCCGTGTCCATCTGAAGGGCTCCTTTGCTGTGCCTTCATATCTGCATGCCGGCGGAATCTTACTATCTGCCACATGCAAGGGCTGTTACACTTCCCTCTATCACTTCCCTCTATCAACCTGGGATTCTACAGCCATCCACTGGGAGTTGTGATAGTTCCCTTCACGGGACATCTACATGCCAACAGACTGATGTTAGCCTCTCCTCATCTGGATTCAACAGTGGTATCGTTGTACACATTTTTATACCAGTATCATACTTAGCTACATGCTTTTGCTACCGTTTGCTATTACTCGCACCATTTTTACAGTTTATGTAGCTACATCGATTTTATCTCCAGTGCAATATTTATTTTGTTACCTACTTGAAGACTATAAAAGTTTTAATGCTATTCCCATCGAGCGCTGCCTTTGTGTGTTTTTTGTATCCTGCTATCGATTTTTCCAGTGGTTGGTAGCTGCACTGGGACTCGACCTGCAAGGAGATCAGCTAAAAGTAGTTGGATCTATGTGCGTTATAATTAATCGAAATTAGTCGATTAATCGATTAAAAAAAATCGATTAATCGAACACGAAAATTTTTATCAGTAACAGCCCTAATGTAAAGACTGCATAGATACCCTGGTCAGGGAGAGGGAGTCTGAACAGGAATCTGGATTAGCAGCCTCAGTTAAAGAGCTCTCATCCACCTTCTCATCATTTAAATCCCTGTTTGAAAAATTTCAACTCCCCACTAATCCTGCTCAGGTTACAACCCCGCCACAGGCTCAGGGCTCTGCACCTGCCAGACCTGCTGCTGCAGTTACGGCAGAGGAAATCTCAGGCCCTTCTGAGGTGGACCATGCACAGGCAGACAGTGCCACCTCTGATTCCCAGGATAGATCAGAGGGAGAGGACCGGGACGGGGAGTCCAGGAAGTCCTCCAGGTATAAATTGTCCCTGGATGAGGTAGAGGACCTCTTGGGCGCAATTTATACAACCCTCAATATCCAGGTGGATAAAAAGGCCCTAACACTCCATGACCAAATGTACAGGGGTTTAGGGGAACAAAAGAAAAAGGTGTTCCCAGTACATGAGGTACTGGTTGAAACCGTCAAGAAGGAATGGCAGGATCCTGAAAGGAAACCTTTTCTCTAGGTCCCTAAAGAGAAGGTTCCCTTTCTCAGAGGATCCCGCGTCTGTTTGGAATAAGACCCCCAAAATATACGGCGCCTTCTCCCAGGTCTCTAGACATACAGACCTGGTGTTTGAAGACATGGGAGCTCTGTCTGACGTAATGGATAAAAGAATAGACTCCCTCCTAAAAAAAACGTGGGACTCTACTATTGGCAATTTAAAGCCAGAAATGGCTGTCACTGTCGTAGCCCGCAACTTGGAACACTGGCTGTCCCAGATCCAAGAACATATTGAGGCAGGGACTGCCAAGGAGAATATCCTATCTTCATTCCCTACGATTTTGCGAGGTATTGCATACATAGCAGACGCCTCGGCAGAGTCAGTGCAAATGTCAGCCAGATCAGCAGCCCTGGCCAATTCGGCCAGACGAGCCCTCTGGCTTAAAACCTGGCCAGGCGACAGCGCCTCTAAAGCCAAGCTATGTGGAATACCCTTTACAGGAGACCTACTCTTTGGGCCTGGCTTAGAGACAGTATTGGACCGCACTGCGGACAGGAAAAAGTCTTTCCCTCTCTAAACTTGGAGAAGTCAAGTCCCATACCCTCACAGCGTATCACATACCTAGGGTACCTACTAGACTCAACACTGTTGAAAGTCATTCTCCCAAGGGAGAAAATACAAAAGCTGGACAGAGCTGTAGCCTCTCTCCAGTGCAATCAGCTGGTCTCCAAAGGTCCCTAATGTCCACGCTGGGTCTACTGACATCTATACTACCAGCAGTGCAGTGGGCAGGTCTACACTTCCATCCTCTACAGGCCCTCGTCCTGAGGGTGTGTGACCACAGTCCAAAAGAACTAGACACCTTAATTCAGGTGCCACCCCAAGTAAAAAGATCTCTTTGGTGGTGGAGGAAGGTAGAAAACCTATCACAGGGATGTCTGTGGCTCATTCCAGTTTCTCGGGTGGTAACCACAGACACAAGCGGCACAGGCTGGGGGGCACATCTAGGTTCCCTTCTAGCACAGGGCACCTGGAAGGACGAGAAAATAAAGCACTCGTCCAACTGGAAGGAGCTGAAGGCAGTAGGACTAGCCCTCAGATTCTTCTAAAAGGAACTCCAGGGCCACCACATTCAGGTGAGATCGGACAACTCGTCCGCCGTGGCTTATGTAAACAAGCAGGGCAGCACGAGAAGTGGAGTCCTGTTGGCCCCAGCGACAGACATCCTGAGCTGGGCCGAGACCAACACTCTCTCGCTCTCGGCTATTTTCCTGAGAGGAGAGAAAAATGTGGTAGCAGACTTCCCCAGCTGGAGGCAGCTAAGAGAGGGCGATTGGGTCCTCAATTAGGAGGTCTTCAATCTAGTGTTTTTTTCTCCCTAAACAGAAGGGAGGGTGCACTGGGGGTGGACGCGCTGAACCAGAACTGGCATTTCAAAATTTGCTATGCCTTTCCCCCTCCAGTATTGCTACCGGCAGTTCTAAGGAAGTTCCAATCAGAGAACACTTCCCTGATTCTGGTGGCACCATATTGGCCCAAGAGGTTCTCAATCCTCAAGCAACTGGCTGTAGAACCTTCCCTGTTGCTACCTCCCCGAGAGGATCTTATCTCTCAGGGCCCAGTCCTTTGTCCCCGAGTACACCAGTGGAAACTGGCGGCCTGGCTACTGAAGAGGGAATATTAAAGTCTAAGGGTTTCTCACACAAGTTGATCGTCACCCTCCTCAATAGCAGGAAGAAGGAGATGCGTCAGCTTTATAGGAAAGTCTGGCTCCGCTTCAACAAGTGGTGTGTAGGAAGCTCCCTTTCGGTACAGAGCCCCACAACAGTGTTGGAATTCCTACAGTGCGCTTAAGAGCCAAGTCTCAGCACTCAGTGCTTATCTAGAAAAGCCTCTGGCCACCAACCCGTGGATAGTCAGATTCTTCAGGGCCCTAACAAGACAAAGACCAGTTACGGGTTCTTCTTTTCCTACGTGGGATCTTTCCCTAGTCTTAACGGGAACTCCCTTTGAACCTTAAGTTGAATGTTCTCTAAAGAATTTTACTTTTAAAAACAGTATTTTTGGTAGCAGTAACTACCGCCAGGAGGGTCAACGAGATTGAATCCCTATCAGTTAGACCCCCATTTTGTGTTTTTTTTCCAGATCGAGTCGTTTTGAAGACCGATCCGGCCTTTTTACCCAAGGTGGCTTCGAGATTTCACAGAAGCCAGGAGGTAGTTCTACCCTCCTTTTGCCCCAATCCTGTGGGAAAAGGGGAGTTGAGATTTCATTCTTTGGACGTCAGGAGATGCATCCTGCACTACCTTGAGCTGACAAAGGCATTTAGGAAGTCACTGTTTATTTTTGTTTTCTGGGGCCAGAAAAGGATACAAAGCGTCTAGACGCACTATTGCCAGATAGCTTAGAACAACCATAGAGCAGGCATATACTCTATCAGGGGAAGAGATCCCTACAGGGATAAAGGCACACTCTACCAGAGCTTTGGCAGCTTCCCAAGCAGAAAAGGCCGGAGCAACGCCAGACCAGATATGCAGGGCCGCAACATGGTCCAGCTACTCCACTTTCGTAAAACACTACAGAGTGGACCAGGTGTCGGCAGGTGAGCAAGCCTTTGGGCAAAAGGTTTTGCAAGCTGTAGTCCCACCCTAGTTGGTAAGTGCTCGTCTATCCTCTCAATTGTGGCTGTCCTGAAAGACGATAAGGGAAAATTAGAGTTACGCTTACCGGTAACATCTTTTCCAGTAGTCTTTCAGGACAGCCCTAGTTACCCACCCGAAAATTTGGGAGATCTCATAAAGACCGGAATGCAACATGATAATGATATGTTATTGTATGTTATTAATGTGTTCTTGTGTCTCCCCAGCTGGCCGGAGGTGATCTTGAAAAAAATGAGGTCCGGCAGGGGAAGTGAGATTTTATGGGCTGGCGCAGTTTTTCCTGAGGAAGGGGAGGAGCCTAGCTCTCAATTGTGGCTGTCCTGCAAGATTACTGAAAAAGACGTTTGTGTTGTTTTTTCGCGGTTTACTACTTTACTTTAACCACTTTAATAAATATGACGTCCACAAGGTGGCTCTGCCATCCTGGGTGGATGTCATATGACGTCCTTGGGCCTCCCGACCCGTGGGTGCCAATGTGCGTGCCGCAGGTGCCGATGCGCTTGCCTGGCGACTGCGATGTCCGCCACGTACCCGCGATCAGCAGTTACAGAGCCAGGGACGTAGATCTCTGTGTGTAAACACAGAGATCCACGTCCTGTCAGGGAGAGGAGACCGATGGTGTGTCCCTTGTACATAGGGACACCGATTGGTCACCTCCCCCAGTCAGTCCCCTCCCCCCACAGTTAGAATCACTCCCTAGGGAACACATTTAACCCCTTGATCGCCCCCTAGTGTTAACCCCTTCCCTGCCAGTCACATTTATACAGTAATCAGTGCATATTTATAGCACTGTTCGCTGTATAAATGTGAATGGTCCCAAAATAGTGTCAAAAGTGTCCGAACTGTCCGCCGCAATATCGCAGTCCTGACAAAAATTGCAGATTGCCGCCATTACTAGTAAAAAAAAAATAATTAAAAAAAGTCAAATCTATCCCCTATTTTGAAGGCGCTATAACTTTTGCGCAAACCAATTATCGCTTATTGCGATTTTTTTTTTATTAAAAAAAATAGGATATTTTTAATATAGTAAAAAATATTGTGTTTTGTTTTCCAAAATTGATGCTCTTTTTTTTTTGTTTATAGCACAAAAAATAAAACCCGCAGAGATAATCAAATACCACCAAAAGAAAGCTCTATTTGTGGAGAAAAAAAGGACGTCAATTCTGTTTGGGAGCCACATCGCACCACCGTGCAATTGTCATTCAAAGTGTGACAGCGCTGAAAGCTGAAAATTGGCCTGGGTAGGAAGGGGGTGAAAAAGTCCGGTATTGAAGTGGTTAAAAAAAAACTAAGGGGGCTGTCGAAGTCTCTCATCAAGGAAACCAAACTATGCCCATCCTTTCTGCCCAGCTACTCCATTCATAGAAGCCCTACTACAGCTTGTATGAATGAAAAATATTAGATTTTTTTTTTTTTTTTGTAGAAAGAATGTGAGTGTGTTCTTTAGTTATATCTGCAAATGGTCAAAAATGCTGGTAAACAAAATGTCTCCCTGATATAATTTTGTTTCCAATTGTGTATTTTTTATTAATTTCAAAGTACCTTTAGATATTAAACTTTGTAAATTTGAATAAAAACTGGAAAAAATTGAGGTGTTCTAGAACAGGCAGTGTATAAATATGTGATGATTTTTTTTTTATTTTATGATTTATATGACACCATCCCTGACAAAGGGAGCAAAGTATTATTTTTTTGTTTTGTTTTGTTTATTTGTACAAAAAAAAAATGCACAAGCCAACAAGAAAGGGATCACTTTATATTGATATATTTTAAACTTTCCTTCTATCTGTGACTAACACAGTACAAACATTTACTGGTTGAATACATACAGGTAAGTGAAAAAAAAACTGTGCCAGACTTCAGTAAGAACATAATCCAAGGGGAATTATCTAGTTACAAAAGTACAAGCATGTATCAAATCAAGATAACATATAAAGCACCAAAATGGATATAAATGTATCACATTGATGGAATCATTTATGTACTCTGTGTACTAATGAAGATGGGTGACTTGTGATATGTGTGAGCTGGGAAAACGTTTGTTTGACTTATAGTTTGATCTGATAACACGATGTACGGAGTTATTTGCACTTTGTTCACATGGAAAGATATCGATCTGTAAGTCCTATGTATGCTGTTTGGTAGAAATTAGTAAAAACAGTGTTTGTCTTAAGCCCTGTACACACGGCCGAGAATCCCATCGTAAAAAAAAACTTTGGTTTTCTCTACGAGATTCTTGTCAAGCTTGACGGGATTTTTGCCAAGCTTTCCTTGCATACACACTGTCAATCCAAAATCTTGTCGGTGTAAAGCGCGGTGACGTACAACAAGTACGACGGCAGTATAAAGGGGAAGTTCGATTCCAATGGCGCCACCCCTTGGGCTGCTTTTGCTGATCTCGTGTTACTGCGTGTTAGTAAAAGTTTGGGGAGAGACGATTTGCGCTTTTCAGTCTTCGTGCTTTCAGTTCGTTTTCTGCGGTTCAGTTTGTGCTTGTGGGTTCGTATCTTGTCTTTCAGGGCGTGTAGTCAGGTCGTATCTGTTTTTCAGTGCGTTCTTGTCCACTCGTTTCTGATTTTCAGGTCGTTCTTTATAGGCCTTGCTGTTCTTAAGTGCGTTCTGTTTAGTACGTTCTGATCAGACGACAGTTTCCTAGCCATGTTACGTTCTCGTCGTAGAGTTCGTGCTGTGCGGGCGCTTGGTATTGGTCTTCTTGTCTTGGACCAAGACCAGTCCATGAACAGAGTGAGGAGGAGTTCATGGACCAAGAATTGGTTGCTCCAGCGGGACCAATTCTCTCACATGCCTTTGCTGCGGGAGATCCAGGAGAATAATCCTGATGACTACAGGAATATTCTCCGGATTACAGACCCCGTTTTTCAGCATCTGTTGGCTTTGGTGTCCCCCTTATATCACCAGGCAGGACACCGTTATGCGGAAGCCATTACTGCTGAGCAGAGGCTAATCGCCACGTTGCGATACCTGGCGACTGGGAGAAGCCTGCAGGACCTGAAGTTCACGACAGGCATCTCCCCCCAGGCTCTGGGACTCATTATCCCAGACACCTGTTCTGCCATCATCCAAGTCCTGCAGAAGGACTATATTAAGGTAAGTTTTCTCCTTTAACATTGTTGTGGAATTCCTAGGCTGTTTGCAGAGCACACAGCCTATAATTCCTGTGCTACCTAAGCACACATCAGATTTCATCTTTTTGCAATAATGCTATCTTTAGCCTAAGTTAAATTTGCTAAGATCCACTCACCGTTCATTCCCATTCATCCAAGAAGCAAGGCTCACACATAGACCTTATCGTCAGGCCATCCCAGCATAGACTGTGCAGCCGACGCCTAATCATAGGCTTTTATTAAACTCAAAAGATCTCAAGACAGGAGGTGATTGGTTGCAGCAACCAGTCACCTCCCCCCATGGGCGGGATATCACAGGATGTTCCTTCCACAGGAGAATGACCATACAAGGACATCCTTCCAAACAGATACAATGTTCATTCAAATTGACTAACAGTGACATACACTGTTTACCAAATGACGGAAACTACATAACAATTATGCCTCAAATGGACCACAATTATTTTATAGTTATGCTACCGTTCCTGTGGACACAGATATATGCGCTCAGTCATTTAACGCCCCCCGCCAGGGGCTGGCCAGTTCCCCCAACGGGGCGCAAAACAACATCTTCTAAATGCAGCAAACATCGCTGTTTCCACAGGAAGATTTTCCCGCCACCGATCTTCCACCAACGTCTGTATGTGCAAATACGCTCAGATGAGCGCATTACAGCAAAACTGACACTGGGGGGCACATCTGACAACATACATTAATACATTTCCATAAAAATCTCCACAACAGTCCTCCCTTTTTTGTCATATGCACCCCATGTGTCCATCGATGAAATTTGATATGCTTCTTACACCTGGAAATTAATCAGTCCTTAGTCCATAAAAAGGAAAACACGGCTTGACATGTAGACTCTACTCTTCAGGGGCATGACTTATAAAGGAGGACACGACATGGTGAGCTGTAGTAATCGCCGATCCGTCTGTGATCCTCTGTGTCTTGTATGTGGGGCCGGCTTCGGGGCGTCTCATCAAGGAAACTCTGGTCACGCGTCAAATCAGGCAACGGGAGCACCTCGTCACGACATAGAAAGAATAGAAATAAAACGACATGAGTATATATATTCCCACTTCCTTTAACCACGATCCGCTGTAAAATAAAAATTAGATCCCCAAAGATTTCCAGACCCTTAAAATAGACTCCCAACCTTCACTTAGCTACAGCTCTGGCTTCAACAATTACATGAAGAACCCTATACTTAACGGATGAGAATTGTTCAATCGTATCCCAAGCCCGAGCCCCCCCCCACCTTGTACATCCAGGACCCCATGCCCAGACCTGGTCGGGGTTGGTGAACAAATCCCTTCTAGCTGTCCCTGCCATTCTTAATTTCCTGCGCCATCAGATCCTCGCGATCGGCCGCGACCTAAAATGTTGGGACAGCTCCACCATCACCAGCTTCACCATCGCGCATGAACCTCTTGCTTTGGGGGAATTACTTTTATAAGCTGCAGATCCACATAAACACCAAACTAAAGTTCAAACACACTTGTGGGCTGCCTAGATACCCAAACCGACAAGAGACAGAGCCATTAAAACTAAAACCAATTTTACCCTCTAAAAATACATCGTTAGGTTCCATTGACAAGTGTCTGTCTGGAGTCTTCACTAGTTTGTCAAAACTCCTCATACCCATAATAACATCATAAATGGCATGTACCGCTGTCATCGCTGGGGACTAAAACTCCTCCTACCCATAATAACATCATAAATGGCATGTACCGCTGTCATCGCTGGGGACTAAAACTCGGTGAAGACTCAGAACAGACCATCGGTCCTGTTCGCTTTCTGAGCTAGTCAGGACATACACTTTAAATAATAACTTGGGATGCTTTTCACCATTACCCTCGCTAAAATTTACTAAACAACAAAAATATAAATAAACAAAGATACTCCTCATTCTTTGGTGTGGTTGAGCCGCTTCTTGCAGTGGTTGGCGTGGTCTCATCCCTCAAGCTTCTTTACAACGACCCAGTCACCTGGTTGGAAAGAATGTAATCTGATTATTAAGTCAGGGTCCGGGAGGGAATCGTGAACCCTGTGGTGGACATTTTGAAGTTCATGTCACAACGATCGCACCCACCCCATCAGCCGAGAATATAAGTGACAGCTAATGAGGAGAGTACGACCCTGATTTTGATTGACCTCCAAACAACCCTCATATGACAATAACCCAGACATCGGGACTGTGGTCACTGCATAACCTGTGCGTGGCTTACAATACCTGGAACCACTGACAAAAGGTTCTTAGCCTCTGGGATGGGAACCTACTTCACCAGACTGCTGCTTGCCGATTCAAATTCTATCAAAGAAAGACAGTCTTGGCACAAACTTGGTTAGAATTACAGAGGTTATTATTAGTTTGAAAAAAAACTGTCACTCTTACATTTATCACTTCTCCCCCCTTTTCTTCCTCATTACAGACTGAAGGAAGAAATGCGTGGTGCAGGAAAAAAGAAACAATGAAATAGCCTATGATACTTTTACCGCCTTAGACTCATATTTATCCATATGTACAGCTGTCTACATACACCTGTTCTCTGTGTACAAACTCCTTTGACCTGAAAAATACTTATAAGCAAAATCATTACTCTATCCTTCATATTTAACCTGCAAAGAATGGAAAATAATAATGACATTCCTGTACATTGGTAAATTGTCAATGACATTCTTTCAAAACTGATTCAAACAAAACCCTCTGTAACCCTTACTTTTCCCGTTCCTACAAAAATACAACAGCCGCGACGCATCGAAGGATCGCCGCGGTAAGTTCGAACATATTCACGTTACTACATACAAACATTCCGATACAAACGTGGGGGAAATACTTCCCAGTTTCCAAAACCACAAATGAAAAAAACAAAAACAGCCAGAATTCTACCTTCACTCTTTCAGCAATAGGAAAAAATACAATGGGAATATGAGAGTAGCTCGGGAAGCTTGCATGGACCAGCCATACAAAGTTCAAACAAACGGGCATGAGCCACCGTTCCTCATCATTACAGATTTCTGAAGCCGCAGCTCAACTACATCCATTCCAGAGGGATACCCAAAATAGTATCCTTGGACCACCTATGTTAATCTTTTTGGGGTTCAAAGGCCTTTGCCCCAAAACTAGGCTTCGTGCACTGTGTGACCGTCTGACTATGGGAAGCCTCCATTCCTTCCCTTTGCACAGACCTCCTTGTGTCCATGGCGATTCGAATCGGCTTATCGTCTTAAACCTGCGTCCAGGTTAAACCGTTGCACCCATTTCGGAGATCACCGCCCGGTGTCTTCTTATACGGTGAATTGCAGAACTACAACCACTATATGGTCAAGTCCTCTAACTAGAAACCCTAACCGAGGCGTCAACTCTATGGCTTGTTGTCCCAACACTTTTGGAACTACAGCAACAACCACAGATCAACCCCTGAATTAGGCCTCTACCCCTCACAGTGCATGCATACACAAGCATTTTCCGCTATACACCCATACACTGCGTTGTCAGACTAAACCTCACAGAACACTTACGCCAGTTTACCACCTGCAGAACAATGTGGCTTCTCTCTGTATCTAGATGATAAAATAATGGTGATACCCCCTGTTTTTCTCTCTACCCAAAACTGTATTACAGTACAAAACTTCACAAAACTGGAACGAAATATAAAACACTTTTAAACGCCAAAATGCTTTCCATTTTCCTTCCAGACACAAATCTCATTGCTCACCTTTAAAAACCCCAAGCTCCTCCCACTAACTTTCTGCTGATATATAAATGCTGAAAAGAAACTTCCGGTTATGCTCAGCTCTTAAAAAACCAAACTGGTTTATTTACATATCAATTGTTCAGGAAGAGGGAGGGGGAGGGGAGGCGTTAGCCATAATCGCCTTGTCTATCAAGACTTCAAAAAAAATCCATGGCTACACATTATATATATTTCAACCATTTAAAACCTTGTCAAGGAAATGATGGAATAAACCCCCCTTTGCAAATGGGAGGGAATCCCCCCTGACCCACACATCCCTGGAAGTCAAACCATAAGTTGGGACTCAAAATACAAACTCCTGCCAAAAGATGGCTATACAGTACAAGTTCCAAAAAAATGAATTGCTCTCTGGGAAACTCCCAAATATTTAAACATAAAAACACATCATTGTACAAAAACTCTGTTAGTCTTACAATCTATCAAAATTCAGTGTAAAGTGAAGTTTTTCTTAAAACCAAAATCCAATGCAAAAAAAAAACGCCGCGCATATACTGCAAAGTCAGCTGACCTTACACTCACCCAAATGAAAACAGAGAAACCTTTCTCCTAACACCATCTGCATGGAGTTTGCATGTTGTCCCTGTCTCTGCGTTGGCCTCCCCCCACACTCCAACTGCTGGTAGATCAGCCAGATCCCATCCATAAATAGGCCCCAGCATGTGCGTGTGTCTGCAAGCACGTTGTGGCCCCTCGGGGTAAAACCGCGCTATTTTAAGATACCTCTCAACTCACCTCAAAAGGTGATGCTTAGAAAAGCAATTTAAACCAGAGACAAAACTGCGCCAATCAACAAATGCCAATACAGCATATTCAGGAGTCGTGTTTGCTAAACTGGAACTTCCTATCTCAAACTGTAAACGTCTCTCAAAATGGCCGACAAGCCAGGACTACAAAATGGTGGATGACCCACCACAGCACCTCATGGACAACAAGAATTGCGCCATTGACGCATGCAATTTTTCCCGCCAAAACCAGCATGGGACGTCACAATGAACACCACATGGGTTCCCCCACACAAAGACAAACACAAATGGCCTCAAGCAGGTTAAAAAGGCCGCACTACCCAATTCGCACTAAACATCAAAAACTGAGAAATTCTATCAGCAACATAGCTGACGAATGCCACAGTATGGTCACATATCATCACACCCAAAGGAAAGGTGGCTGTACCTTCCCTTATAGGATACCCACAGGCTAAGACAAAACTGCGCCTCAAAATGGCAGGCAGACCGCAAGGTTAACAAAAGCCAAGAATGGCGCCATTACTTTTTCCCGCCAAAACCAGGATCTCTTCACTAGAGAACCAAAAATGCTTTTCTCCACAAAGACTGACTACACCATTGAAACTTTTCTAAATTATCATCAAAATCCACTGAAAAAGGTGTCAGCTACACTCTACAAGGACCACATGTACACTTACAAACTTAGACCCTTTGGCCAACTAAACAGCACATTCAATAAATGTTAGTTACATGAACAATATTAAAAACATATTAATTTCTCTAAGTTCATATACTCTGAGATATTCACCACTTTTCTCTACCTAAAGTTCACACACACAGTGGCCTCAGCTTCCATAACAAGCCATTGCAGAGACATACTATGTCTGCCTTCTAGCAATGCCTGGCCACTTGGATATGCGGCGGGAACTTTCAACTCAAAAACCAAACACTTTTGTTAAAATATTTTTACACTTATGGGGACATGTGTCTTTGTCCCCTATAAAGGCAAAAATCAAAATTTAACCATTTCTATTTTTCATAGAAATCACAAACACCACACACATACAGTATATTGTTGCTTGTAAATCTGCTTAGAGTGTCTTTCCCTCAGGGCACAGCCCCTGCAACACAAAACAGTGGGCAAGCCCTTCCCCCATTCAAGCACATGGTTCACAAACAAACCTCTGAGAAATACAAAAAGCTCAGCCAAACACACACATTGCAGGCTGAATAATCCCACATCTATACCTTCATTTCATACACAATATACAGTTTATATTTCTTGCTTAGTTACACTCTTACAGCCCACAGTTTCCATCAGATCCTCTCTCAGGGCCCTTCCACTACAAAACTCCTGCATGCTATTTACAGAAAGTCACCAACTTTCACCCTTGTAACTGAGATGTTGCCTGCCCCTCCCCCACTAAACCTCATGGCTCACAAGGACCAGAACAATGCAGCAGCCATGGCTGGCAGCAGACTGCTCAATACATCGCACAAACAGCCATCTCTTACACAATTTCAATCACACTCATGGGTACACATGTCCTACATCACACAAACAATCTAATCACACAGGCACATGCAGGCATACCCACACACAATCAAATTCACAGGCATACGATCCATGACAAAATCACACACACACATACGATTCGCAGACATACACACGCACACATACACACGCTGCAAACTTAAAGCATTATTTCAAAAAGACAAAAAAATGTTCTTTTAAAGAGTAGAGCCCCCCCACATCGGAACGTAGATCCACTCTTCCCCCCATCTCGATCCGATGTCCAAAGGGACTCCATCTATTCCCAAAAATCCTGGCCCGCCATTCTGCAGAGCACACAGCCTATAATTCCTGTGCTACCTAAGCACACATCAGATTTCATCTTTTTGCAATAATGCTATCTTTAGCCTAAGTTAAATTTGCTAAGATCCACTCACCGTTCATTCCCATTCATCCAAGAAGCAAGGCTCACACATAGACCTTATCGTCAGGCCATCCCAGCATAGACTGTGCAGCCGACGCCTAATCATAGGCTTATATTAAACTCAAAAGATCTCAAGACAGGGAGTGATTGGTTGCAGCAACCAGTCACCTCCCCCCATGGGCGGGATATCACAGGATGTTCCTTCCACGGGAGAATGACCATACAAGGACATCCTTCCAAACAGATACAATGTTCATTCAAATTGACTAACAGTGACATACACTGTTTACCAAATGACGGAAACTACATAACAATTATGCCTCAAATGGACCACAATTATTTTATAGTTATGCTACCGTTCCTGTGGACACAGATATGTGCGCTCAGAGTCATTTAACGCCCCCCGCCAGGGGCTGGCCAGTTCCCCCAACGGGGCGCAAAACAACATCTTCTAAATGCAGCAAACATCGCTGTTTCCACAGGAAGATTTTCCCGCCACCGATCTTCCACCAACGTCTGTATGTGCAAATACGCTCAGATGAGCGCATTACAGCAAAACTGACACTGGGGGGACATCTGACAACATACATTAATAAATTTCCATAAAAATCTCCACAACAACATCACATTCTATGTAATTCATGTATGCTAATGTATTATATTTCTTTCATCCTTCCCTAATTACCATGATTGTAATATGCTGTGAATGTCCCATTTGTCCCCATGCATGCTGTAAGCTTTTAATGCTCCTTTTTTTGGCCTACATGCATATTTGCCTTCACTAACCTCTCCAGCATGCTATCCTGGGCCCAAACACACCTAGCCTAGTCACTTACCAATGTATTTTGTCAGCTCCATTGTAGTGCTTTACCCTTCCCCCCACCCCCCCTTAAACACCCCCTAAAATGTCTACAAATGTATATTTTCACATTAAATTCTGAGTGGTGTTTTTTTTATTTTGGTTCCCAAACTCATCTAGCCCCCCCCTAAAATTTTTACAATGGGCCATCGGAGGGGGTTATGAATCTGATAATTGGGCCTTCTATTTTTATATGTAAACACTCCTTAAAATAAAAGTTATAATGATGTTGACCAAGAATGTTTTTTTTGTGTAATCTACTAGCAATGTTATCTGCAAAAGTACCAATTTTTTTATCTTGTTTGACTCCTCAGCTTCCTTCCACGCCACAGGAATGGCATCCCATTTTGCCACGCGGTGGGACTTCCCCAACTGCAGAGGGGCAATAGATGGGAAGCACGTCTGCATCGTGCCACCACCCCTTTCGGGGTCGTTTTTCTACAACTACAAGGGGTTTCATAGCATCGTGCTGATGGCGGTGGTGTTAGCACAGTATGAGTTCCTCTATGTGGATGTGGGGAAGAATGGTCGGATGTCGGATGGGGGAGCCTTCGCCCAGACTGAGTTTGCTCTTCATCTCCAGAGTGATGACCTTGCATTGCCACCGGATGCAGGGAATGTGGAAGGACTCCCCTTTGTGTTTTTGGCTGATGAAGCCTCTGGACTGGGACCGCATCTCATGAGGCCATTCCCCCAGAGGACCCTCACCCCGGAGAGGAGGTTATTCAATTACCGGCTGGCTTAGAGCCCGAAGAGTTGTGGAGAATGCCTTTGGGATAATGGCCAGCCGGTTCTGCCTGTTTGACTTCGATCAACATGGCGGAGTACAAAATAAACTATTGTTTTTTGCTGCTGCATTCTCCACAATTTCTTGCGCAGAAATGCGCCAACTTATATGGCCTCAATTGGGCCTGAGGCCGGACTTTCAGGAGACTATATCTTGCCGGGCCTTGAATCTGGCCGTCCTGGCTTGCCCCCCCCCCAAAACGCCGCGAGGTTCGGCAGCAATATGTCGACTATTTCACGGGTAGGGGGGCCATTTCTATGCCAGGCAATGTTTTAATCTTTTTATAAACCCAAAAAATAAAAATCTGCTTAAATTTATTTACTCTTTCATCCATGGACCGACACAGCTTCTCTATTGACAAAGTGGGTATTATTCGTTAATTAGGAGTGACTAGGCAGAAAAACTTGTAAAAAGTGTTGCATCACACCTTCTACAGTCCCGCCCAGGGGGCAGACCCCCCGGGTATATCCTCTCAGTCTGCATATCGCAGATCAGTTTTTTTCTGTCCAGCAAGGAGTAGGACATGGCTCCCTTCGGGCCCATGGGTCCGGGGAAAAAAGATATATATGTATTTTTTTTTTTGCTACATTTGTTGTTTCCTGCGATCTTCGATCAACTGCCGACTGGGTGACAGGCTGGATTCCTCGATCCTTGTAGTCTCCCCAGTTTCGGCCATCGAGCGTGTGCCGACCCTAGCTACGCGCTGGGTTTTCCACGACATGCCCGTCACTCCACGGGTGGCCGGTGAGCCTACGCTCCAGGGCCTGCATCGGACCGCTCAGCTTCGGCTGACCTTACGGCCGAGTTGCAGCAGCCTGGCCAGTGAGCTTACGCTCCATGGCTTGCATCGGACCGCTCAGCTTCGGCTGACCTTGCGGCCGAGTCGCAGCAGCCTGTCCGGTGAGCGTCACGCTCCAGGGCATACATATGATCGTCCCTTTTGGGTCCAATCACAGCATGCCTGGCCAAAAGTCACCTTCCGTGCGCGGACGATGATCTGTTTGGAATGTCTTCCAGCATAATACATGCAGGATAGGTAAGTAAAACTCCCCTGCCTTGGCTGGGTGATTTAGCTGGACATTCCTGGAGAGATCAAGTAAGTGGTTGTGGCCCCTTTATTCCCTCTCTCCCTGCCTTTCCCTCCTCCCTGGGCTTCTAGCTAAAGGTGCTGGGTGCTGGGGGTCACCTAAGGGGTTCCACTGGAGCGGGGCTGGCTGTAACTAACATTTAAAAGAAATGTCATTTCTGCTTACCTGTGTGTGTGCTTCCTCCTCCATGCTGTCGGCGGCAATTTTGAGGTGGTCCATGCCGAGTTCGGCCTCTTGTGACTGCCCGGCGGCCATCTTCCTGTGGTTCGGCCACACCCACTGGCCCCTATCAGCTGATCGGCGGCCATGTTTGTCCACCCTGTATGTATATATTGCCGTTCGGCGGCCATCTTTTTGTGGGCTACGGCTGCTTGACCTCTATCTTCGGTCGACGGCCATTTTCTTAGAGCCCACATTATCTTCCATACAGACTTTTTGGCAACCATTTTGCGAGAGCCTCCGGCCTCTAGGGTGCATTACACTGGCGCGAAAATTCACACAGGAAGTGCTGATAAAAGAAGCAGACTGACACAGCAGCAGTGGGACAGCATCACAGGCGCAGCACATGGCAGCATAGCAGTACCGGTCCAGGGTGGTGAGTCCTCTGGGTAACCCAGCATCTCTGCAGCGCAGGAGGGTGGCCTATTGATATCTTGCCTGGAGCCCTGTGAGTGTCAGCGTGTGGTCAGCATGGCATCTGAGCCAGATGTCTTCTCCCCTGAAACACCAGATTTAGCAGCTGGTGCCCCTGAGGTGTCTATGAACGCTATGACGGCAATCCTAGAGGCGTTTGCTGCCAGGGTGGAAGCAGCACACGGGAATACAGGGGGTAGTAAACGCCCCGTCCCCTGCAAGCTTCTGGGGATAATTCTGATGCAGAACCAGGTCCAGCTACGGCTCAGGGCCCAGATTCTGACGCATCAGAGACTGCAGACCGTGACCGGACAGTGAGGATGACTCCAAGTCCAGGTCAGTACGCGAGACGGCTTTGGTATCGGACCTTATTACTGCAGTGTGGGATACGCTAAAGTTGGAAAATGCTGCAGAAGCAGCAGAGACTCCGGTCCACTTGGGTTTCATAGACCTGCCCACACTGCTAAGGTGTTCCCTTGTGTGTCTTTTGATAAACTCTTATACAAGGAATGGGAGAACCCACTGAGGGTCTTTACAGCCCCAAAGAGGTTTACGGTACAGTACCCCCTTGAGGAGAGTTTTCTGAAGAAATGGACCTCTCCCCCTATAGTGGACCCTCCGGTGTCCAGACTTAATAGAGCCACCACAATTCCTGTAGAAGGGGCTTCTGTTTTCAAGGACCCTGTGGATAAGAAGGCTGAAGCACTCGCTTGCTACCTATACTCAGTGGTAGGCTCGGCAGTACGCCCGGCATTGGCGGGGGCCCTAGTGTCTCACACACTTACTGAATGGGCAAGATTGCTACTCCAGGGGTTAAGGAGCGAGATGCTCCTCCTGATGAGATAACATTGGCCGACCTGTTGGTCCAGGGCCTTAGGTTTGTCTGCGAGTCAGACATGGATACTATTCCCCTGCTGTCTAAAGCTTCAGTTTATGCAGTAGCAATACACCGCCTGATCTGGCTAAAAGGCTGGTTTGCGGACCAGACTTCCAAGAAAGCCCTGTTGGATCTGCCTTTTAAGGGCGACAGATTTTTTTGGGGCTTCTCTGGATGACATCATCAAGGATGCCACAGGAGGTAAAAGCACTTTGCTTCCCCAAATTAGCAAGGGTGAGGGGCCACGCCAAGGGCAAGGGCCCTCCTTTACTGCACGCAAGCGTTTTTTTTCGTCCCCCTAGGGCGACAGGGAAAAGACCCCAGGCCGATAAAGCGCCTGCCCAAGGACAAAAGCGTCCTTGGTCCCGCATACCCAATAAGCCTGCGGACAAATTTGCGTCCGCATGAAGGTCCTCCCCCACCCAGCTCGGGTGGGGGGGACGTCTTCCCAAATTTGCGACTCAGTGGACAGCTCTAATCTCCGACAGGTGGGTTTGCGAAGTAATCTCCTCAGGCTACAAGATAGAGTTTCTCTCTTGTCCACCGGACAGATTCAACAACTCCAATCTCCAGGTACTACCGACCCATCGGGAGGCCCTGTATGGGGCGGTCCAGGGTCTACTGGAACGCGGGGTAGTTATTCCAGTTCCAGAACTGGAACGGGGTTTTTACTCAAATCTGTTCATTGTGCCGAAGGAGGGGTTCGTCCAAGCTTGGATCTCAGAACCCTCAATTGCTTTGTGAAGGTACAAAGATTTCGGATGGAGTCGGTTCAATCTGTAGTCACGGCTCTCCATCCGGGGGACTTTCTGGCCTCCTTGGACATCAAGGACGCATACCAGCATGTCCCCATATACTCCAGACACCAGAGGTTTCTGCGATTTGCTATCGGGAAGGACCACTACCAGTTTGTGGCCCTCTCGTTTGGCCTTGCCTCAGCACCCAGGACGTTCACCAAGGTGCTCGCTCCGATTCTGGCACTTCTAAGACAGCGGGGTATCGCTATCACAGGCTACTTGGACGACCTTCTGCTGAAGGCCCCTTCAAGCTCAGAATTAGAGGTAAGCGTGTCCATTACCTGTCAGACTCTTCGAGACTGTGGTTGGATACTAAACACGCAAAAGTCAGTATTGGTGCCCACTCAACGCCTAGTGTACCTGGGGTTGATTCTGGATTCCTCAGAGGCAAAGGTATTCCTCCCTGTGGAGAAGTTGCAGACCCTCCGGGCTGCAGTACGGCAGCTGACTTCCAGGAATTGGTCGTCCCTCCGTTTTTGCATGCGAGTGTTGGGCCTCATGGTAGCCTCCTTCGAGGCGGTCCCATATGCTCAATACCACACTTGAGTGTTACAGAAGGAAGTTCTGTCCAGATGGAACAGATGTCCTTCATCTCTGGATTATCAAATCCGAGTGAGCCACCTAGTCAGGAGATCCCTGGTATGGTGGTTGACAGCACCGGCTCTAATGGCCGGGAAGTCATTCCTTCCGGTTTACTGGATAGTGATCACGACAGACGCCAGCCTTACAGGTTGGGGGGGGAGTCTGGGGTGTTCAGTCGGCGCAAGGTCGCTGGACCCCAGAGGAAGCCCTCCTGTCGATCAATGTCCTGGAAATCTGGGCGATCAGGCTGTGCCTCTTCAAATTGTATCACAGACTGCAGGGGCGTCCAGTCAGGATTCAGTCAGACAACGCCACAGCAGTGGCATATGTCAATCATCAAGGAGGAACAAGAAGCTCAGCTGCAGGGCAAGAGGTGCCTCTTGGGCTTTCTGACATCAAGCGTCTGTTTCCCAATTATGTAAAGCGGCGACTTGGTCGTCCGCTCACACTTTCACAAAATTCTACAAAGTTGATGTAGCTGCATCTTCGGATGCCTCTTTTCGGCCGCAAGGTTTTACAAGCGGCTGTTTAGAGTTGCAGCTCCTCCGTTGGAGGAGTGCTGTTTTGTGTTTGGGGTGAAGTTTATTTTATGCTGTTACCACCCCTCGTTTTTTTCTCTGACACTGCTTTGGGACGTCCCACTTTGTCAATAGAGAAGCTGTGTCGGTCCATGGACGAAAGAGTAAATAGGATTTTTTACTCACCGTAAAATCCTTTTCTCTGAGTCCATGGACCGACACAGCACCCACCCCTCCTTTTAAGTTTGTACTGCTTTTTGACGAACTGAACTGCGATATGCAGACTGAGAGGATATACCCGGGGGGTCCGCCCCCTGGGCGGCACTGTAGAAGGTGTGATGCAACACTTTTTACAAGTTTTTCTGCCTAGTCACTTCTAATTAACGGATAATACCCACTTTGTCAATAGAGAAGCTGTGTCGGTCCATGGACTCAGAGAAAAGGATTTTCCGGTGAGTAAAAAATCCTATATCTGCCCTTCATAATATAGGGTGAACAAGCCCAAATTTAAAGATGCACACAATTTTAGGGTTTTTAAAAAGGGGTATTTCCCTCCTGATCCCTATTGTCAACATGTGCTATCTGCCACCATGGGTGATCAATGGACGTGTTTTGGGGGTGCAACCCCTTCTTCCTTTCACCTACTTGAGTTGCGAGTAAGGGGTTGCACCCACAAAACACGTACATGGATATGCCCTGATGGCAGATAGCACATGTTGACACACTGTGTCTTCAAATTTTGGCTTGATTTGAAAAAGTGCAAATTTTTTTTTTTTAAACTTCAAAAATAGAAAAAGGGGGGTTTGTGGTTCATTCAATTCGCCCCAAAACATCAATGATGTCCTTAAATGTTTTCTCCATAACATTCATCCTTTTCTTCATTATGTCTTTGTGCACTATCACTTGAGAAAAAAGGTTGATCTGGTGGCCCTCACTATAGTGCTCCAGAGTGCAGATGTGTAAACAGCTGCTGAGTGTCAGGGATGAGCCGAACACCCCCCCCCCCCCCCCGTTCGGTTCGCACCAGAACCTTCGAACGGAACCGAACGTTCGCGCGAACTTTAGAACCCTATTAAATACAATGGACGCGAACGTTCGAAATCTAAAGTGCTAATTATAACGCCTAATATGCATGTTATTGTCCTAAAAAGGGGTTGGGAACCCGGGTCCTGCACGAGGGGACATGTATCAATGTAAAAAGAATCTTTTAAAACGGTCGTTTTTTCGGGAGCAGTGATTTTAATGATGCATAAAGTGAAAAAAAAAGTGAAATATTCCTTTTAAATATCATACCTGGGGGGTGTCTAAAGTATGCCGGTGAAGTGGCACGTGTTTCCCGTGTTTAGAACTGTCCCTGCACAAAATTACATTTCTAAAGGAAAAAAAGCCATTTAAAACTGCTTGCGGCTTTAATGTAATGTCTGGTCCCAGCAATATAGATGAAAATCATTGAGAAAAATGGCATGGGTACCCCATCACCCACCCCTACCCCAGCCCATTACCAGCCCCTTTGGGTGTTTGTATGGATATTAAGGGGAACCCCGCACCCAAAATAAAAAAAGGCCCTATATATTCTGAACAGCAATATACAGGCGGTGCAAAAAAGTCAGGGACTGTAGGTTTGTTCTTAAGTACAATCTGTTTGTAATTTGAAACAGGTACATTTTTTAAGTGTAGCTCTAGCCCAAAAATCAATTTTTAAGCTTTTTGGAGAACATAGGGAAGGGTTATCACCCCTATAACATTTGTTTTGCTGTCTGTGCACCTGTTCAGAACATTTCACCTCACTTTCCATCCCAATGACAAATGTTTTTGGAAAATGTGTGGTTTTTATTGTGTAGCGGCCTCACCCCCGATCCCTTTAGTAATAAAACGTCTGGCTTGTCTAGGGGTATGTGAGAGGAGGGTGAGGTTCACTACGGCCTATGTCCTCTAGTGTGTAGAGGTGAAAGCCAATACTTGTTTTACCTTCGGGCCTGTGCTCTAGATGGAGCCTCTGCTTCTCCTGTGGAGATTTGACTGTCAGTAATAGAGCCCCACACCATAAAAAGTCCAACACTCCTTCATTCTTCTTGAGTAGTAAACAGTATCAGTTGAACTTTTGAATAAACAGACAGGGTGTGGATACGAGTAGGTCCAGGCACAGGGAACTCTCCTATTCCTTCTAGCGCAAATAGGCTTGGCGCACGGTCTCTGCCACCGACCGGGTGAACTGTTGAGGCCTCTGCCACAGGCCTTCGAGCAGGTCTCTACCACCGACCTGAGTGACTAGGTGTACCGCTGCCACCGGCCGTGAACATGAATTTACCTTCCTTGCTGGATTGGCCCTTGTTGGGGAAAGACATCCATCCAAACGGTCTCCGGAGGCCCACCCGGCACTGACAATATGCTGCACCAGCTCTACGGGAGGGTCACCTCTCCGGTCCCTTACGCCCTGGATTCAGGCGCCCGACACCAGGGGCACCTTAGGATAATCCCTCCCTCGCGGGACCCAGTGGAAGGTACTGGGCCCCAGGCCTTCGGTTAAGTACCTCACCCCAGACTGAAGGTGTCTGGGATGGAACACGAACTCCATGTGTACAGACCAAGGGCGCCTGGACACCGATCACGGACAGCAGCCCTCAGGCTGAAGGTGCCTGGGACTCGAAGCTCGTGGTGAAGATGTCCGCCCTCTTTATACCATCTCCCAGCAAGCCCAGCACGTTCCCCGCCGTACAGCTGCTGCGAGAGGTCACAAAGGGTACGGCACTGCAGTGGTGGTTCAACCCCGGCCCAAAGCGACAGCGCCACCTACTGAGCCGCAGGGAACTGAACACCACTGATGTCTTCACACGAACGAAAACACAGCCCTACTCTACCAATTAGTGCATCTGGGTCGTACTACCACCCAGATGCTGCCCCCTAAAAGTACATACCCGCTACAATTGAAACAAGGATTGGTGATAAAGCATCAGTGGAGAGGAGACACCTTTTTCACATATTAACTCTTACAGGAGAGAATTTGCCTTCCCAGGGGTAGATTTCCTCTCACTTCCTGTTGTCTCCTTCCGTTTGCAAGTAGGAGTCATTTGTAAGTTGGATGTTTGAAAGTAGGGGCCTGCCCTATATACTCTGCAGAAATTTGCCCCTTAGGTGTTGGTGTTGCCACAACACTGTAAGCCCTCACAGTTACTCTTGGTGGGCGCTGGAACGCCCTGCTGTCAACTATTATATCAGGAATTTTATTTACATGCCACTGTTGAACAGTGGTAGGAAAAATTGGGCCTTTGGTGGTGGTGCTGGTGCCACAACACTGTAAGCCCTCACAGTTACTCTTGGTGGGTGCAGGAATGGGCCCTGCTGTGAATTATTAGATCAAGAATTGTAATTGCATGCCCCTGTTACACAGGGGCTGAAAAATTGGGCCTTTGGTGGTGGCGGTGGTGCTGGTGCCACACTGTAAGTCCTCACAGTTACTCTTGGTGGGCGCAGGAATGGGCCCAGCTATGAAATATTAGATCAAGAATTGTAATTACATGCCCCTGTTAAACAGGGGCAGAAAAATTGGGCCTTAGGCACTGGTGCTGGTGTCACAACACTGCAACCCCTCACAGATACTGTACTTAGAGCGCAGCAATGAGCCCTTTTGCAAAGTATTGCATCAAAAATTTAGGCTTTAGGTGAATGCTATGCAAAGCACACAGTAGTACACTAAGTGAAACACTGACTGTCTGCAGCTAGCACAATCACCGGCCTGCCTGTCACAGTATAGAGGATAACTGTATCCAGGTGAGCTTTCGGTGATCGCTATGCAAAGCACACAGTAGTACACTAAGTGAAACACTGACTTTCTGCAGCTAGCACAATCACCGGTCTGCCTGTCACAGTATAGAGACTAACAGGAACGGATCTAGCTAAACTCAATACAGTGTATAAATATATATACAACACCTAGGATGCATATATATCCTCTACACACTGTAACGGCAGCTAACTGACTTGCCTGCCTGCTCTATCTAACTCAATATAAATGACACTGTCTATCTCTCTGAAACTGCCTCTTTCACAAACACCAACTCACTACACAAGGCCGACTTTCAGGCGGCCTTATATAGTGTGGGGTGTGTACTAAACCCCCTGAGCCATAATTGGCCAAAGCCACCCTGGCTTTGGCCAATTACGGCTCTCCGTTTTTTCCGCGCTATGATTGGCCAAGCATGCGGGTCATAGTGCATGCTTGGCCAATCATCAGCCAGCAATGCACTGCGATACCGCAGTGAATTATGGGCCGTGTCGCGCAACACGATTTTAGCGCGAACGGACCATAATGTTCGTTCTTCGTCGAACTATCGAACAGCCGATGTTCGAGTCGAACGTGTGTTCGACGCAAACACGAAGCTCATCCCTACTGAGTGTCCTCTCCTTTACACTGTGAATCAAGTTTGCATTTCATTCTAGTTACAAACACATCATCTAGACAACAATGTAATAACATTTATGGAATACAAACAGGCATGTCAAAATTATTTTAACCCTGTATCTTACAAAAAGATCGTATGTAGTGGGTGAAAGATGTGTCTGTAACGACCGATTACTGTGCCCACTAAATTTTTTGAGATGACATTTTCTAAGGTCCAATACTATAAAAAGCAACAACATGGAGCAACATGCAAGTTCTGAAATACAATAATAGGAACACAGGACAAGTACTTACTTTTTTCTAGCATTCTCTTAATACTCCCTAACTGCTCCGGCTCCCTCAGTTTTAGGTCAGACCACCTCTTTCTAAGCTGCTCCTTTGGTCGTCGTACCCCGAAATTCTTCTTCAGACTTTTGACTACTTTCTTCATGATTTTGGCCTTCCTTAGATTAGGGTGGGTATACGGCCCATGCTTTTTTCAATATGTCCACCATCTCTGCAAAGAACATATTGGATGCCTTGTATCGCCTCCTTGATCGTGACGTTTCACGCTCTGGGCTTGTCTCGTCAGAGGAATTAACAGACACCTGCTGTGACTCCGCCATATCGTCTGCGCGCCGAAAGAGAAGGGGCGGGGAAAAGTCGAGAATGAACGTCATGGGCGGGCGACGTGTGCAGAGTTTCACGCATGCGTAGTGTATATAAAGCTAACACACGTGACGTTACTACGTTCTGTGTGCGAAGATAGGAGGAAAAGCGACGAACGTCAGACCGAAGGTATGATTTTTAACTTGGGACATCAGTGGCCTATACTGCATAGATATTAATTGAGGATATATGAGGATAAAGATTACTAGAGTTTATTAGACTGACTGACATTACTATTTTTGTCTTGCAGAAATAATGAATCCATTTCTAGATAAAGATTTTCTTTCAGGATTTATTGATAGATTAAGGGAGCTTCCCGCTCTGTGGGAGACAAAAAAAAACATTCATAGAAAAAGAGGGGTAAGGACAGCAGCGCTGGAGACCCTGCTCCCATTTGTGCACACCAGGATGCCCACAGCAACCATCCAACAGGTGGATACTAAAATTGGAACCTTGAGAGGGACATGCAGGAGTGAGCGCTTTAAGGTCCTGGCTTCTCAGAGGTCAGGAGCAGCAGCAGCGTATGTATATGTCCCGAAGTTGTGGTACTACAGCAGATTGTCCTTTCTGAACGACCACCTTGAGGCAAGGACATCACTTTCTAGTCTTCCCCCCAGACTTCCCTGCAGCCAAGCTGAGCCTTCTCTGGAGCAAGAAGAGCCTTCCATCCTGGAAGAACCGGATTTGGATATCTGGAGCCAAGTATAGTATTTTCTAAACATTTATTGTGATAAAATGAATGCTGTAAAAAAAATGTTAATATCGAAAGAAAAAAAAAATGTTTGATCAAAAAGTGTTTTACATATCAATAGACAGTAGTGGCCCAAAAAGTTGGGGGGAAGAATGAAAACTGCTGGGGTCATAACGATAGTCTTTTCTATTTATTTCCATTCAATTTGCAACAGTCATGAGCTGAAAATTGTGTGTGATTGATGAACCAAAAACTCAAACTGTCCCTTTTTCATACACAGGAAGACATCAGCCAGGATGAGAGGCAGGAAAGTGTCAGTCAGGAGGAGGCAGGGCCCACTGTGAGCCAGGAGGAGGCAGGGTTTACTGTGAGCCAGGAGGATTCAGGGCCCACCGTGAGCCAGGAGGAGGCAGGGCCCACCGTGAGCCAGGAGGAGGCAGGGCCCAGTGGCAGACAGGAGGTGGCCGGGCCAAGTAGCAGAGCAAGATGTCAGGTGCCTCCCATCCGCCTTACAAGAAGGACCAGGAGGGAGAGGAGCACAAGCGAGGCAGCAATGGCCCTGATAAGAGAGGCACATGCCACACTCCAGGAGCCAACCACAACAGAAGAAGCCTATGCCGCCCTAGTTGGGGCAAAAATGAAAAACATGGCGATGGACCAATGCCTACTATGTGAGCCCCTGCTTCTCACCTTGCTTAATAAGGGGTTGATGGGGACAATTACCACCAATATGGCCATTTGTGAGGTCGCCCAGCCTTCTCCTCCTCCTCCTCCTCCACCTCCTTCTCCTCCTCCTCCTCCTCCTCCCCACCTCCTTTTCCTCCACCTCCTTCTCCTCCTCCTGACACGAGTACACCTCCAGTACTACAGGCTCCAACCACGCGCACCAGGAAGGCTGCAGAGAAGGCTGCAGGGAAGCCTGCAAAGAAGGCTACCAAGAAGACCAGGAAGTGATGGCCTTGCTTCAATGTGGTCTGACAGAAGGCAGGCTGTTGTAGTACCACAGACTTGGGACATATATCTCACCTGCTGCTGTTCCTGACCTCTGGGAGTCCAGGACCAGATTGTGCTCACAACTGGATGTGCTTCTCAAGGTCCCAATTTTAGTGTCCACACAGAGTTGATGTGTGCTCTGGGGTCCCAAGGATGCACAAATTGCAGCAGGTTCTCCAGCGCTGCCTTCTATTTATTTTCTTATATACCATAATAAATGGTGTTTTTTTTTACAGTTAATACTTGACTATGTTTTTTTCTTTAAAGTAAAAATTTAAACACCAACCAATCTCCTTGAAGGTCAAAAAATACAAGATAATAATGTTAATTGTGGTAACTTGACACAACAACATTAACCACTTGCTTACTGGGCACATATACCCCCTTCCTGCCCAGGCGAAATTTCAGCTTTCGGCACTGTCACGCTTTGAATGACAATTGCGTGGTCGTGCGACGTGGCTCCCAAACAAAATTGACAGCTTTTTTTTTCCACAAATAGAGCTTTCTTTTGGTGGTATTTGATCACCTCTGGTTTTTATTTCTTTACCTCTGTCACCATGCGGAAGATGGTCTGTCTGGGATGCTTCCAGCACAATCCACGCAGGAAGGGTAAGTAGTAATCCCCTGCTTCGGCAGGTAAACATAGCTGGGCATTCCTGGAGAGGTGAGTAAGGGGTTCTATCCTTCCCTTCCTCTCTCCCTTCCTTCCCTCCTCCCTAGGCTCTTTGAGCTAGGCTGGCTAGCCTGGGGGGCCTCCACCTGTGTGGGAACTGTACATGTACATCCGCTAAACAAATGTTATCAGCTGCCATGAAAAGTTTGCTTACCTGTGTGTTCTGCTCCATGCTGTCGGCGGCCATTTTGCTTGTGATCCATGCTGTGTTTGGCCTCTATCTGCGCTCAGCGGCCATGTTTTTGTGGTCCGCGCTGTGTTTGGCCTCTATCTGCCGCTCGGCGGCCATTTTTCTTGTGATCCACGCCGTGTTGGCCTCTATCTGCTTCTCGGCGGCCATGTACTTGTGGCCCGCAGCGTTTTTGGCCTCTATCTGCCGCACGGCGGCCATTTACTCACGGTCCATGCCGATCAAACAGCATTTAAACGGCGCAAGTTTACAGACACGCTGCAGAGTGGTCAGACTGACATAGCTGACAAGGAAGCAGCTCTATTAGGAAGCGAATGGCAGCGTACGATCTGTTCAAGGGTGGTGAGTCCTCTGGGGGGGAACCCATCGTCTCTGTCGCAGCTAGGAGGGTGGGTTGTTGTACTTTGCCTTGGAGTCCCTGTGGGTGTCAGGCGCGTGGGTCAGCATGGCGTCAGACGCAGACGCCTTTTCCCCTGAAACACCTGAGCTTGCAATTGATGTATCGGACGCTATGTCGGCAATCCTAGATGCTTTTGTTGCCAAGGTGGAAGCGGCGCGTGGGAACACGGGGGTAGAAAGCGTCCCCTCCCCACCATCTTCTGGGGACAACTCTGATGCGGAGCTGGATCCAGCTATGGCTCATGACCCTAGCTCTGATGTATCTGAGGATGCGGACCGAGATCGGCCGGACATCTGGGTCAGCACGCGATAGGACTCTGGTAAGTGACCTTATCACCGCAGTGCAAGATACTCTAAAAATAGAGTGGTCTGCAGAAGCAACAGAGGCGCCGGTCCCTTTTGGGTTCCGTAAGCCGTCCCGCACTGCTAAGGTGTTTCCTTGTGTGTCTTATTTAGACAAACTTTTATACAAGGAGTGGGACAAACCACAGAAGGTTTTTTCAGTCCCTAAAAATTTGGCAGTGCGTTACCCTCTTGAGGAGAGTTTCTTGAAAAAATGGACTTCGCCCCCGATAGTGGACCCTCCGGTGTCCAGACTATAAAAGGTAACCACGATTCCGGTGGAAGGGGCTCCTGCCTTCAAGGACCCTGCGGACAAGAAGGCTGAGGCGGTCACCCGCAACCTATACATGGTAGTGGGCTCGGCTGTGCGCCCAACGATACTTGGGGCCCTGGTGTCTCAGACACTCACTGAATGGGCAAAGATGCTGCACAATGGGTTAAAAGCACGTCCGGCTCCCCCGGACGAGGTAGCGCTGGCCGACCAGTTGGTACAGGGCCTAAAATTTGTTTGCGAGTCAGCCTTAGACACTATTCCTCTGCTGGCCAGAGCCTCAAGCTATGCGGTGGTGTTACGCCGTCTACTCTGGCTAAAATGTTGGTCTGCGGACCAATCTTCCAAGAAGGCCCTGATGGATTTGCCCTTTAAGGGTGACAGACTTTTTGGAGCGTCCCTGGATGACATTAATAAAGATGCCACAGGAGGTAAGAGCACACTGCTCCCACAATCCAAGAAGGGGAAGGAGCCGTAGGCAAGGGTCCTTCTTCACCGCGCACAAGCGTTTTTTCATGCGCTCAGTGAAGCAGGTAAAGGACCCCAGGCCGATAAAGCGCCTGCTCAGGAACAAACAAATCTACGTCCGCATGAAGGTCTGCCCCCAACCATCTCTCGGCTGGGGGGACATCTTCGCAAATTTGCGACCCGGTGGACATTTTAGGTCCCCGAACGGTGGGTTTGCAAAGTAGTTTCCTCAGGGTACAAGATAGAGTTTCTCTCTTGCCCACCAAGCAGATTTTTCCCCTCCAACCTCCAGCTGCAGCCGACTCGTTGGGAAGCCCTATATGGGGCAGTTCAAGACCTGCTGAGACGCGGGGTGATCATTCCTGTCCCAGTAAAGGAACGGTTTCAGGGGTTTTACTCAAATCTGTTCATAGTACCAAAGAAAGAGGGCATTCGTCCAATCCTGGACCTCAGGGCCCTCAATTGCTTTGTGAAGGAACAAGGATTCCAGATGGAATCGGTTCGCTCTGTCGTCAATGGCCTCCAGCCGGGGGACTTTCTGGCATCCTTGGACATCAAGGACGCATATTTACATGTTCCCATATGCACCAGGCATCAGAGATGTCTGTGTTTTGCAGTCGGGGAAGACCCCTTTGGCCTGGCATCAGCACCAAGGGTGTTCACCAAGGTGCTCGCCCTGATTCTGGCCCTACTAAGACAGTGTGGCATCGCTATCGTGGGCTACTTGGACGATCTTCTTCTGAGGGCCACTTCAAGCTCAGAATTAGAGGTGAGCGTGTCTATAACCTGTCAAACCCTCCGACACTTTGGTTGGGTGCTGAACACTAGACATGTGCACAACATAAAAATTTGTTTAGTTTGGTTTTGTTTCTGTGCGTTTCCGTTGATTCGTAACGATTCGTAATTTCGTAAGACGTGGGTTATCGTATTCGGACTCTTTCGTATTTTCGTAAGGGTTATTTTTCTGTTGATTTGTTTCTCCGTTAGTCTAATTTTCGTTGATTCGAAATTTGTATTTACGTTATATTTTATATTCGGCCGCGTTCGTATTTTCGTAAGAACTAGATTTTCGTTGATTTGCAATGATTCGTATTTTCGTGTCTAATTTCCGTTGATTGGAAAATCTTACTTTTGTAGATTTAATTACTTTCGTTAGAATACATTTTCCGTTTATTCAAAACACTTCTCGTCGTAATTTTGTAATTCGTACTTTCGTGAGATTGACTGGCTCATTTATTCGTACTTTCGTAACATTGTTTTCGTTGATTGGTAATCGGGGCATAATTCGTAATTTTACATAATGTGCCAGAATAGGAGAAAACAAAAATATGTCAGAGATATTACAAAATACAAATATAGAAATTAGAATCTAGACAGAGTATGCTTAAGAAACAAAGAATTTCTTTCTCACAAGTCACAACTTTACGCACAAATCCAACAGAACAGTGCAACCTACCCAACCACAACCTATCTGGACTGTGGATGGAATGCACTGCAGTCTAACACAGAAAAACACACGGGAAGGGAATAAGAAACAAGCTCATTGGGGGAAGAGACAACCTCTTCAGGGGAAGGGACAAGCTTATTGGCCATTGGCCAACGTCCAGAACTAATTCAGAACTAATGAAATAGAATTTAAGTTTTTTCGAATTTTAGTTGTTTTGATTTCTGTTTTCCGAAGATTCGTAATTTTTTTTTCATTCATTTTGATTTTCGTTAATATGGATCTTTGTTCGTTATTTTCGTTTGTTTTGTTTTACGTTTTACGAATATTCGTAATTTTGCATTTTCGTTCATTTTGATTTTCGTTATTTTTTGATCTTTGTTCTATATTTTCGTTGTTTTTATGTTTTCGTTTTTTACTTTTTCGTATGTTGGCTGTTTCAAATTTACTAAATTCGTATTTTCGTTGTTGTCCATATTTGTTCTTTTCGATAATACGTTGTTCATTTTGTAATTTTATCAAACCGTTCGTTTATTCGTATGTTTACGAATCAACGAATATAGCGAATTTTGACGAATAACGAACTCGTAACTAAACGAATTGCACATGTCTACTGAACACTCAGAAGTCAGTAATGGTACCGACTCAACGCCTAGTGTATCTGTGGTTGATTCTGGAATCCTCAGAGGCGAAAGTTTTTCTCCCTGTGGAAAAGTTGCAGACCCTTCGGGCTGCGGTGCGGCAGTTGACATCCCAAAGATGGTCGTAACTTCACTTTTGCATGCGAGTCCTGGGCCTCATGGTAGCCTCCTTCGAGGCGGTACCGTATGCGCAATTTCACACGCGTGTGTTACAGAAGGAAATTCTGTCCAGATGGGACAAGTGCCCATCATCCCTGGATTGTCAAATCCGGGTGAGCCACCTAGTCAGGACCTCCCTAGATTTGGTGGCTGACATTACCAGAACTTCTGTCCGGGAAGTCGTTCCTTCCTTTTCACTGGATGGTGGTCATGACGGATGCCAGCCTTACTGGTTGGGGGGGAGACTGGGGGGTTTAGTGGACCCAGGGTCGCTGGTCTCTGATTGGCAAGTGGGATTCCACCGATGTCCTGGAACTTCGGGCGATCTGGCTTTGCCTCTCTACATGGTCTCAGAGGCTACAGGGGCATCCAGTCAGGATCCAGTCGGACAACGTCACAGCGGTGGCGTATGTCAACCATCAAGGAGGAACAAGAAGCTCAGCTGCAGCATCGGAGGTCGCCCACATCCTAAGGTGGGCAGAAAGTAGTGTACCGGTCCTGTCGGCCGTATACATTCCAGGTGTGGAAAACTGGCAGGCGGACTACCTGAGTCGTCCAGATGATGGACCAAGGAGAATGGTCCCTACACCTGGATGTGTTTTCAGCTCCTTTACCAAAGATGGGGCACACCAGACGTAGATCTCCTGGCGTCCCGACTCAATCGGAAGGTATTGAGGTTTGTGGCCAGGTCAAGTGACCCATGGGCAGACGCGACAGATGTGTTAGTGGCACCGTGGAGTCAGTACCGGCTAATCTATGCCTTCCCTCCTCTAAAACTCCTTCCTCATCTGCTTCGCAGAGTGGAGGCAGAGGGGATTCCAATGATCCTAATTGCTCCGGATTGGCCTCGGCGTCCTTGGTACGCCGACCTAGTGCGTCTAGTAGCAGACGTCCCTTGGCGTCTACCGCTGAGAGAGGACCTGCTTTACAGTCGCTGGCTTTAACGCCATGGCTATTGAAAGCCAGGTACTAAGAGAACGGGGCCTATTGGATTCTGTGATTCCTACATAGCTTTTTGTGAGGAAATGAGGTGGAATTCACAGATTTATTTGGTTTCCAGAGTCCTGCTGTTCTGACAGCGCGGGGTGGACCAAATGCTTGCTTTAAGTACGATTAAGGGGCAGATTTCTGCCCTGGCTGTCTTTTTTCAGCAACCCCTGGCAGTTCACTCTTTGGTGAGTACGTTTGTGCAGGGGGTTAGGCATGTGGCCCCTCCGGTCCATCCCCCACTACCTCCGTGGGACTTAAATCTGGTCCTCGCGGTGCTTCAGAAGCCACCGTTTGAGAACATTAGGGAAATTCCCTTGTTGACACTTTCTCAGAAAGTGGTCTTTTTGGTGGCTGTTACGTCAGTTAGACGGGTTTCTGAGCTGGCAGCCTTGTCATGCAAGGCTCCTTATCTGATCTTCCACAAGGATAAGGTGGTGCTGCATCTGCAGCCTTCTTTTCTACCTAAGGTAGTTTCGGCCTTCCATCCCAATGAGGACATTGTACTTCCATCCTTGTGTCCTCGTCCGTCGCATTCTAAAGAGGCTGCGTTGCATTCCTTGGATGTTGTCCAAGCTCTGAGAGTATACTTATCTGCTACTGCTCCATTCCGGAGGTCAGACTCTCTGTTTGTTTTGGTGGCTGGTCCCAGGAAGGGCCTAGCGGTCTCGTCGGCCACCATCTCGAGGTGGATCTGACAGATAGTGATTCAGGCTTACGCCATAAAGGGTCGGGTGCCCCCTTTTCCTGTCACGGCACGTTCGACCAGGGCAATAGGTGGCTCTTGGGCTTTCCGACATCAAGCGTCTGTTTCCCAGGTGTGTAAGGCGGCGACCTGGTCGTCCATTCACACTTTCAGTAAATTCTACAAGGTTGATGTGAGTGCATCTTCGAATGCTTCTTTCGGCCGCAAAGTTTAGAGTTGCAACTCCTCGGTTGAGGAGCTCTGTTTTGTTTTGGGGTGAAGTTTAATTTTATGCTGTTCCCACCCCTCGTTTTTTTACACTGCTTTGGGATGTCCCACTTTGTCAAGATTAAGGCTGTGTCCATGGACACAGCACCCACCCCTCCTTTTTTATGTTTTGTACTGCTTTTTGACGAACTGATCTGCGAGATGCAGAGAGAGGGGTTATACCCAGAGGGACCGCCCCTGATGTGTTTAACACTTTCTATAAGTTTCTGCCTAGTCACTCCTGAATGAAGGCTAATACCCACTTTGTCAAGATTAAGGCTGTGTCGTCCATGAACTCAGAGAAATGGATTTTACGGTGAGTATAAAAATCCTATTTTTTAAGACTCGGAAAAGCATACACACGTCCGGTTTTCTCGTCGGGAAACAGGCCGACGAGAATCCCGACGAGAAAAACGAGAATCCTGACCAGAAATTAGAGAGCAGGTTCTTTATTATCGTCGAGATTCCCAGCAGTTTTCTCGACGAGAAACCATACACACGAACGGTTTTCTCAAAAAAGCTCTGCCAGCAGTTTTCTTGTCGTTTCTTGCCGAGAAACCGGTCGTGTGTACGAGGCTTTACTGAAATCTTGGAAAAAATCTGGAGATTTTGTCAGAATGTTGCCTTTTCAGGAAAATGCATCAGTAAAGTGGTGTTAGCTTAGGACTACACTGGCCATTACATTTTATTGCTACCTACATTTAGGCTGGGTTCACGCTGCCGTATGGAGCAGCTCACAGTAGAGGTCCGGTGCATCCCTGTTCGCAGTTTCAGGTCCAATTTCGGTCCAACTTTTTGTTTGAATTCGGACCTGAAACAGACCAGAAGACGCACAGGACTTCTGTACAATTAGTTGCAGAGTTGCTCCAGGGATGTGTGAACCAGCTCCACTAAGAGCCAGTCACAATCTCCTGACATTAGAATTGGATGCGGGGAAACCCAGTCTTAAAAACCCTGAATTCAATGTGATGCTAATACGACTTTCAGCAAGCATTTAAATCGCCTTTAGTAGCAAATAGATCAAATTTGCAGTGTTATCCTTAGGCTTAAAGAATATGTCAACTCAAAGTTTCATATTTCTGATAGGTGCCTGCCAGTAACGTACTAAGTAGGGGGCGGGCCGCACCGGGTGCCTCCGCAACTCAAGAGGACTTAGCGGAGACAGCGGGCAGCATGGCACGGTGACAGGGAGGCAGCGGCAGCCTAGGTAACATACACAGCAGGCTGAGCAGGGAGCCTGGCTTTGCAAGGTGGGGGTGCGAGCTGCACCCGAGTGATACCCGTCAGCACACCCGGGACCAGGCCGCAATGATCCCCCTCTCTCGTGGCCGTGCCGCGGCTCTGATCAGTCTCAGCTGTGACTGTCACACAGCCGAGCAGAGTGAAGCTGCCTCCCCCTTCTCTGTGTAGTCTACAAGTGCTGTGTGTGCAGTGTGCGCTGATCATCTGAGCCAAGGTGCATTACGGGTCTGAAGGGGGGGTGTCTGCACTGTTGTAGGGGGGTCTCTATGGTGGGGGGGTCTGTATTGTAGGGGGGTCTGTAGGGGGGTGTCTGTATTGTAGGGTGGGTCTGTATTGTAGGGGGGGTCTGTATTGTAGGGGGGTCTGTATTGTAGGGGGTCTGCACTGTAGGGGGAGGGGTCTGCACTGTAGGGGGGTCCAGAACTGTTAGGGGGTGTCTGTGTAACATACAGGCGTCTAGAGCTGTGGGGGGCTGTGTAATGTAAAGGGGTGCAGTTTAATGTAAAGGGATCCAGAGGTACAAGGGATGTGTAATGTAAAGAGGTGCAGGGTAATGTAAAGAGGTCCAGAGGTGCAGTGTGCTGTGTAATGTAAAGGGGTCCAGAGGTGCAGTGTAATGTAAAGTGGTGCAGTGTAATGTAAAGGGGTCCAGTGATGCAGGGTGCTGTGTAATGTAAAGGGGTCCAGTGATGCAGGGTGCTGTGTAATGTAAGGGGGTCCAGTGATGCAGGGTGCTGTGTAATGTAAAGGGGTCTAGAGGTGCAGGTTGCTGTGTAATGTAAAGGGGTCCAGTGATGCAGGGTGCTGTGTAATGTAAAGGGGTCCAGTGTTCTGTGTAATGTAAAGGGGTCCAGTGTGCTGTGTAATGTAAAGGGGTCCAGTGGTGCAGGGTGCTGGGTAATGTAAAGGGGTCCAGTGATGCAGGGTGCTGTGTAATGTAAATGGTCCAGAGGTGCAGTTGTGGAGAGGGGGTACACAGTAGTGACAAAGAGATATTGAAGGATGCAGGGGGCACAGTGGGGTGTTTTTACATTTTACCGTGGGGGGTGCCAGATATAGGATCCGCTTCCGGGTGCCAAATGCTCTAGGTACGCCCCTGGTGCCTGCTGTACTATGTATTTGTAGGAAAATGTATCCTTGTCTCTTTGTATTGCTTCCTTTGTGTGAAATCCCTGGTGTTCCTGCCAGTCCCTCTGCTTTCCTATTAAATGCTGACCACACTAGGCATGAGGGCACAGTGTGCTAGGAACTCAGCCTGCTCTCCTCCAATAATCAGACTCGCCGCTCTTACACCCCCCCCCCCCCCCACACACACACACACAAAGCCATTTACTGGGAAGACCAGTGTGCTGCTGCTTCTCCTTCTACCCCAGCTCTCTAAGATTCGTATGCAGTTCAGAACAGAGGGTATCACTTAAAAAATGCAAACTTTTTGCCTTTCAGTTCTATGTTAAACTGAATGGGTTGTTTTACAAGGTGAGGATTTACATATACTTTAAGCTGGCCATACACTGACAGAACTTTGGCTGGTTCCTGATTCACTCAGTGGGTTGCCGTGGCGGCCCCACTCCATTCGACAATAGTTGATTATTCAATAGATTTTTGTCAAAGGACCTGCTGGAAAAATTTCAGCAGGTCAGCTGTCTGAAAACGATAGCTTATTATGGGGATTTGTCCATCCACGCTTTTTGCATGAATGGAGGAATCTCTTTTCTTTTGTTTAGCTCACAGGCTAAACTAAAGAAATCTAGCAGTGTATGGCTAGCTTTAGGGTACTTTCACACTGGGGTGGTGCTGGCATTAGCAGTAAAGCGCCGCTCATTTTAGCGTGCTTTACCACTATTATAGCACCGCTTTGCTGCTGTTTTTCGAGTGGTAGCGGGGAGCTTTTAACCTCCAAGAAAGGGTTAAAAAGGGGTTAAAGCGTCTATGATGCGGCGCTCCCAAAATGCTTTTCAGGCGCTTTGGAAGCGGTGCCCATTCATTCCATTGGGCAGGGACGGTGTGGGAGCGGTGTATACGGGTGACCCCGCCCCCCTCTGACATCACATGACATCAGATGGGGCAGGGTCACCCAGTTATGTCACTGGGTGGTCCCGCCCTTGCCTATATAACAGATGTCACTGAGGCAGAGCTTTTTTTTAATATATTTTTCGGGTCCGTTTGCTCCGTGATTGAAGACGGATGGACATTGCGATACACTTTTTTTTTTTCTTTTTTTTTTTTATAATAATAAAGGAAATGTCAAAAAGGTCTCCTGTCGTTTTTACATTTTTTACACTTTTTCTGGTGAATGGGTAGGGGTACAATGTTCCGCTACCCATTTACATAGGGGGGGCGGGATTCCAGATTCCGATAAGCCCCCCACCCGCAGACCTTCACAACCACCAGGCAAAGGTTGTGGGGATGAGGCCCTTGTCCCCATCAACATGGGGACAAGGTGCTTTGGGGGGGACCCCAAAGCACCTTCCCCATGATGAGTGCATGTGGCCTGGTATGGTTCAGGAGGGGGGGCGCTCGCTCGTCCCCCCTCTATCCTGACCTGCCAGGTTGCATATTCGGATAAGGGTCTTGTATGGATTTTGGGGGGCCCCCTCTACATTTTTATTTTACATTTTGGCGTGAGGTTCCCCTAAAAATCCATACCAGACCTGAAGGGCCTGGTATGGATTTTGGGGGGACCCCCATGCTATTTAAATAAAAAATTGGCGTGGGGTTCCCTTTTACAATCTCAATGCACTGTGTTATATTTACTACACTGCCTGTATTGACTAAATTGACTAAATGTCTAGTCTACACTAAATGCAGAGTGTGTGTGTGTGTGTGTGTGTGTGTGTGTGTGTGTATATGTGTGTGTGTGTATGTATATATATGTATGTGTGTGTGTGTATATATATATATTGTGAGGGGGTTAACTCGGTAGCGGGTGTGTGTGACCCCCTGGTTGGGCTCCCCACACAAAAACAGGGCCAGCAGACGGAGGTTGTGGTTTTCAAAATCAAAAGGTGCGGTTTATTTCTCTATGTACAGTGACAAAAACACAGCAAAGCCAAAAAGAAACATAAACAAAATAAATCCTGGTCAGTTTGACCTCTGACTAAACATGCAGGTTTCCTAAACTAACAACTGGGATCAGCCTGGTGCTGTCCTAGTCCCTAAGTCCCTGGTTTAGTAAAAGTCCAAACAAATAGCCACACAGGCTTTGCCTCACCGCACAGGGGTTCACTCTCCCTAGACAGTCCACACAGGTCTGGTTCCAGGCATGAGCCAACACCTAATGAAGCTGGGAGTTCTTATAGAGGCCTAAATGAGCTGATAAGCTTCAGCTGGTCTCATCAACTCCCTGTCTGCACGACGCCCCACACTCTCCCTAGAGGTATGAGTCATCCATGAGCCCACTAGCCTCAGCTGGGCTTATACAACTCTCCACCTAGTTGTATAAGTCGGCGTAAAGCCTGAATCTGGGCGAAATATATCTACCCCCCTGGATGCAACCAGGTGACTTTACCTTCCTGCTGTCACATACCCCCCCCTCTTGTTTTAACCTTGGGGTTGGAACACCAGCAATCAGGCATTCATGTACTCGAGACAAAGCATCCACATTCCCCATTTGAACGCCAGGGCGATGCTTTACTGTGAAGTTGAATTCCTGTAGGGCCAGGAACCACCTATTCACTCTTCTATTTGTCTCCTTGTTTTGAGCCATCCACTTTAACGGAGCGTGATCCGTAACCATGTCAAAGTGCCTACCTAGCAGATAGTACCGAAGGGAATCTAGAGCCCACTTCACCGCTAAACACTCCTTTTCAACCGTGGCGTAATTTACCTCATGGGACTTCAACTTCCTGCTGAGGTAAATGACTGGGTGCTCTTCCCCGTTCCAGACCTGGGACAATACTGCTCCTAACCCCACATCTGACGTATCACTTTGTACGACAAAGTCTTTAGAGAAGTCGGGTGAGTACAACACTGGCTGGCTACATAAGGCTTGTTTCAAGAATTGGAATGCTGCCTCAGCCTCGGGGGTCCATTTAATCATGACCGACCCTTTCCCTTTCGTCAGGTTGGTTAGGGGCACAGCCTTAGAAGCAAAGTGGGGAATGAAGCGCCGATAATAACCCGCGATTCCCAGAAAGGCCCGTACCTGCTTCTTGCTGTTGGGACGTGGCCAACTCTGGATGGCCTCGACTTTGTTGAGTTGGGGTTTTATCACTCCCCTGCCAATGGTGTACCCAAGATATTTGGCCTCCTCCTGCCCAATGGTACACTTCTTGGGGTTAGCCGTAAACCCCGCTTCCCGGATAGAGTCTAGGACTGCTTGCACTTTTGGCAGATGTGAGGCCCAATCTGTGCTATGGACAATTACGTCATCCAGGTAAGCCGCAGCATACTTCCGATGGGGCCTCAGTATCTGGTCCATTTTCCGCTGGAATGTGGCCGGCGCATTCTGTAACCCGAACGGCATTCTCTTATATTGGAACGCCCCGTCTGGGGTTACAAATGCGGTTTTCTCTTTGGCCGACTTGGCCAGGGGAATTTGCCAATACCCTTTTGTGAGGTCAAGAGTCGTCATGTATCGGGCTGTTCCCAGCCGGTCGATCAACTCATCTATACGTGGCATGGGGTAGGTGTCAAATTTTGTAACTTTGTTCAACTGACGAAAATCGTTACAAAATCGCCAGCTCCCATCCGGTTTAGGCACCAACACAATGGGACTAGACCAATCACTTTGGGACTCCTCTATCACCCCTAAGTTCAGCATTTTCTGTACTTCCTCCCGTATTGCCTCCCGTCGGGCCTCTGGGATCCGATAGGGTTTTAACTTCACCCTTTCACCGGGCGGGGTAATAATATCATGCTCTACCCCAGATGTTTGTCCCGGCAGCTCAGAGAACACCTCCTTGTTGCGAAGCACAAACTCCTTAACCTCCTGTTGTTGGGGTTGTGACAAGGTGGCTGCTATTCCAACCTCCGGAATCACGCAACCAGTTTGAGCTGGTGACCAAGTTTCTGCGACTAGGGACTCTCTATCCCTCCAGGCTTTCAACAGATTAACGTGATATATCTGTTCGGGCTTTCGCCTTCCTGGTTGTCTGACCTTGTAATTCACTTCGCTCACTTTTTCCATTATCTCGTAGGGGCCTTGCCATTTGGCAAGGAATTTACTTTCAACCGTAGGGACAAGTACCAATATCCTATCCCCCGGGGAAAAGGTACGGGTCTTTGCTCCACGGTTGTACACTCTCTGCTGTGCCAACTGCGCTTGGGCCAAATGTTCCTTCACGATGGGCATTACCTGTGCAATTCGATCTTGCATCAGGGCGACATGCTCAATCACACTCCTGTGGGGAGAACTCTCACTTTCCCAAGTTTCCTTGGCAATATCCAACAGCCCTCTTGGGTGTCTCCCATACAGTAACTCAAAGGGGGAGAATCCCGTAGAGGATTGGGGCACCTCCCTAATAGCAAACATCAAATAAGGAAGTAGACAGTCCCAATCCTTTCCATCTCTATCCACCACTTTCTTCAACATTTGTTTTAGGGTTTTGTTGAATCTTTCAACCAGCCCATCGGTTTGGGGGTGATACACAGATGTACGCAATTGCGTCACTTTGAGCAATTTACACAGCTCTTTCATAACCCGGGACATAAAGGGTGTACCTTGGTCCGTAAGCAGTTCTTTACAAATACCCACCCGGCTAAAAACAAGAGATAGCTCTTTGGCTATGGTTTTGGCCGAGGTATTTCTGAGAGGGATCGCTTCTGGATAACGGGTGGCATAGTCCATTATAACCAATATGTACTGGTGCCCCCTAGCGGACTTGATTATAGGACCTACCAAATCCATTGCGATTCTCTCAAACGGGACCTCAATGATGGGTAGAGGGACCAGCGGGCTACGGAAATGTGGCATCGGGGCCGACCTCTGACACACAGGGCAGGAGGAACAATAATTTTCTATGTCCTTCATCACCCCAGGCCAATAGAATCTCTGTAATACCCTCTCTCGGGTTTTCTCTGTCCCCAGATGACCTCCAAGAATGTGCCCATGGGCCAACTCCAACACCAACTTCCTGTAAGGTTTGGGCACCACAAGCTGCTCAACGGTTTCTTCTGCCCTTTTTGCCACCCGATACAGTAGGTCCTTCTCTACGCTGAAGTATGGGTAAGTGCAGGTATTATCTGGGTTCACTAACTCGCCATCTATTTCCACTACGTTTTCCCGTGCCTTTATTAGGGCGGGGTCTTTTAACTGTTCTGTGGCAAAATTTTCCCTGTGAACCTCCAGATCAGAAAACTCCACAGACGGTAGGTTTTCGTCTGAGGAGGTGGGCTCCTCTCCAGTTTCTTGAGTCTCCCCTGCCAATACTGACAAGGGAAATTCTGGAGAGTCCTCACCACTCTCAGAGGAGTTCTGGCTATCACATTCCTGGTGCATAGGGGCACCAGTGGGGGGCTCAGGATCATCCCACAGTTCCCAGAACTTCGGAAAATCCCTTCCCACAATGGCATCATGCGGTAATTGAGATACTAACCCCACTGGATGAGAGAGGGTACCTTTGGGGGTCTCGAAACACACTGTAGTCACTGGATACTCTCGGGTGTCCCCATGCACACAAATAACAGCTACCTTGCTATTCCCAGAGACCTCTGTTTTAACTAATTCAGCCTTTATCAGGGTCACAAGGCTACCTGAATCCAGTAATACCACAACATTTCTACCATTAATACACATTTTGCATAAATGTTTCTCAGTTCCCCGAATGGCAGTGCATGCGACTGTCGCACACAGCGACTGACGTCTGTCCATCAGAAAGTCACATTGCATGGGTTCCTCCACAACCGGGCAATTTGCTGCAATATGTCCCGCTTGCCGGCAGCGGTAGCAAACAATCCATTTGGCTGCCTCTTGAGCCCCTGACTTCCCAGGCTGTTCTCGCCAAACTTTGGGTAGAGCTCCCACCCTCTCACTCTCTCCACCCTCACCCCTTGGAATCCTCTTATCCGCCCCTGGGGATGGTCTGGTCTTAGGGTGGAAAGTCCGAGAGTCTCTGGAAGAGGCCGTCAGGTTCTCTGTAGCCAAGTATCTCTCTACACGATCCACAAGTTTACCGGCCGTTTCTGGGTCTCCATGGCTTACCCACTTTTGAATGGCGGTAGGAAGAGCTCTCAAGAAACGATCCATCACAACACGTTCCACAATCTCCGGTGCGGACAAAGTCTCTGGCTGTAGCCACTTCCTGCTCAGGTGAATGAGATCATACATTTGAGACCTGGGGGGTTTTCCAAGCTGGAAAGTCCAGTTATGCACACGCTGAGCCCGGACAGCCAGGGTGACACCCAGCCTTGCCAATATTTCAGCTTTTAGCATCACATAGTCTTTTGCTTGGTCAGGCTCTAGGTCATAGTAAGCCTTCTGCGATTCACCAGTTAACAGAGGAGCCACCAGTCCAGCCCACTGCTCCTCAGGCCACTTTTCTCTTTCAGCAGTCCTTTCAAATGTGGTCAAAAATACCTCTGGATCATCCTCTCCAGTCATTTTTGTCAATAAACGACTCACCCCAAAGGACGCGGTATTAGTGGGACGGCTTTCCTCACTGGTCTGCGGACGTTGCTGCATTACCGCTTCCATTTGTTGTAGTCTCTGCTCTTGCTTCTGTAACAGGTCTATGAAGCGGGCCTCAGATTGCTGCTGGGCTTGTTGATGAGCTTGCTGCTGGGCTGCAAGGCTCCTTTGCAAACCTGCATTTGTCTGCTGTTGATTGGCATTTGCTAGAGCCAGCTGTTTCAGTATCTCCTCCATGCTGGCTTAAAAAAAACTGCCACTGGTTCTCCACCAACTGTGAGGGGGTTAACTCGGTAGCGGGTGTGTGTGACCCCCTGGTTGGGCTCCCCACACAAAAACAGGGCCAGCAGACGGAGGTTGTGGTTTTCAAAATCAAAAGGTGCGGTTTATTTCTCTATGTACAGTGACAAAAACACAGCAAAGCCAAAAAGAAACATAAACAAAATAAATCCTGGTCAGTTTGACCTCTGACTAAACATGCAGGTTTCCTAAACTAACAACTGGGATCAGCCTGGTGCTGTGCTAGTCCCTAAGTCCCTGGTTTAGTAAAAGTCCAAACAAATAGCCACACAGGCTTTGCCTCACCGCACAGGGGTTCACTCTCCCTAGACAGTCCACACAGGTCTGGTTCCAGGCATGAGCCAACACCTAATGAAGCTGGGAGTTCTTATAGAGGCCTAAATGAGCTGATAAGCTTCAGCTGGTCTCATCAACTCCCTGTCTGCACGACGCCCCACACTCTCCCTAGAGGTATGAGTCATCCATGAGCCCACTAGCCTCAGCTGGGCTTATACAACTCTCCACCTAGTTGTATAAGTCGGCGTAAAGCCTGAATCTGGGCGAAATATATCTACCCCCCTGGATGCAACCAGGTGACTTTACCTTCCTGCTGTCACAATATATATATATATATATATATATATATTTATTGTGGCAGTGGGACCCTGTGCAACCTTAAAGAGTGTTGGTTTACGCCAGATTTTGTAGAGAAAGACACGTTAATTAAACAACTGTGTGTTGGGCTATTTAGTTCTGACTTGATTATGGCTCAGGGCCCCACCCAACAGGCAGGAAGTCTGTGCATGGGAGTCAGGTGGACTCCCATCCCTCAGAGGAGTCAGAGGCTATCTATGCTGCATGGGTGCAGCCAAAGTGTGCGTGTCTGCAAGAGGCAAATGTCATTGATGTTTGAGCAGCAAAACGCTGACCAGGAGTAAGCGAGGAATGAGCTTATCTCTAGGAAACTCTGTTTGTTCTGAGGAGCAGACTTTAGGCCTAGGCTAAAGGCCTGAGACAGCCGGATCACTAGAATGAAAGCCAGGAGGCTAAACTCTTGAGTATGCAAGATACAGTAATGGTGGAACCCCCTGTGAGGGCTACTGATGTATTTGTGAACGTTTTGTGCTTTTAAATAAAAGTGGGCTACCATGCCTTTAAAAATAGTTCCCGACTGGCTTGAATCACTGGAAAACGCATCTACCACGAGAGCTAACAACCCGCAATCTTACTATTTATATATATATATATATATATATATATATATATATATATAAATTAAATACACTGCCTGCACACCATTAACTAACCTGCCTGCCTAATCTAGCTCAATCTATCTCCGTCCACACACTATAAACGGCCGTTATGTAAGAAGCCTTATATAGTGTGGGGCGTGACTTGGTACCCCTGAGCCATGATTGGCCAAAGGCACCCGATTATGTCTCTCGCAGCAGAGCGTGCTGTGATTGACCAAAGCATGCAGGTCACGTGCATGCTATGGCCAATCATCAGAGGTCAGTGCATAATGTGGCGTTCCGCAGCACTCGAATTGTCCGCGAGCGCCCCTTATGTTCGGTTCATTTTAGAACAAACGAACACCCAATGTTCAAGTCGAACTTACGTTCATCTCGAACCGCGGGCTAATCCCTATGAATGAGCTTTGAGAATGACAAAGTGGCTTGGATAAGGTACAAAGCATCTCCAAAGAGCAATTTCAGTTGAAAGTGACCTACTAACTACTATTGGCTATACCATGATCTGGATAAATGAGAACTTTCACAGACAAATGAGTCTTGCTTGCTCCCTTGCTCCCCACCTTATGGCGAATGTATGAGATATTTGCTCTGCTTTAAAGCCTAACTTAGGGCAACTAAAAAATGATCCCTTGTAGTGGGGTTTAGTCTAGGGCAGGAGTCTCCAAACTGTGGCCCGAAGGCCAGATGTGGCCCTTTACTATACTTTACCTGGCCCTTGGGGCACTATTCCTCTAACTGATATGAGGCACTATTCCTCCCACTGACACCAACAAGGGGGCACTATTTCCTCCACTGATGCCAATGATGGGATACTATTCCTCCTACCAATAGGGGCACTGCTCCTCCTCCTACTGACCACCAACCTTGAGGCCATATTTTTTCTCACTGATGCTGGGCCTGGGACATTTGCTGCCTCCGCTGGCCACAATTCGGCCCTCCTAAAGTCTTAACGACAATAAACTGGCCCTTTGTTTGAAAAGTTTGGAGACCCCTGGTCTAGGGGAACAGTAAAAGAAGACTTGTGTACCAGATCCTCGGAGCCTGCCTCCTCAGCATCTGCACCCCCATGCTCCACTGCCCATTGATCCTGACGTCACCAATGCCAGAACAGGGACCATGGCCCTGCAATGGACACTGAGGAACAGTTCACCACCATCATGGGTGGAGCATCGCCTGCCAAGGGCGCAGAGAATCAGGTAAGTAAAAGTGTTCTCCTCTCCCACAAAATAAACAATTAAGCTTTGCAGTGTGGGCACAGCCCCACTGCAAGGGATAGTTTAACATTTTCCCAGAGTTGGACTTTAAATTAGCAGACTTCCACAGTAGCGCTACCAGAGAAGAGAAAGGTGAAATGTAAGTGCCACTGGTCCATATCACAAGGAGTATGATATAAATAAAATAGGAAAATCTGAAGTGGACATTTCCTTTGGTAACTTCATTGGTAGCACCTAGAATCCTAAAGTATAACTATGCTTTTATGGCTTTTCCTTTAGGCTATATCGCTCATTTACATCCACTCCTCCAAGTCTCATACTTGCCTTCCCCACTTCACTAAGATTGTTGCTGTGAAGTCCCCTGGGTGTTGCATAGCCTCTTCAAATTCTTCACTGTTGTGCCGGCTGCTCCAGTGCATGTGCACCAAAATCCCAGTGCAGTCCAATGGAGACTTCATACTCTACTTCTCCTGACAGAAACAAAAAAAAGAGTCACATTTGCATTATATTACCTTTGCTGTGTTTAGTATGCTACCAACTTTGATGTGAAACCATGTTTCCTGCTGTGGTGCCTTTCTGAAAGTGTATATATTCACTTGCGGCTCCAGTTGGCTTAGGGCTCAGGGCTTATGTGCACAGGCATAGAAATGTATGAAGCATCTTGCTGGCAGCCGTTTAGATTTGAAATGTGTGCCTAAAGTAATTAAATCTGAATTTTTGCAGGCCAATGTCATTATATGCCCGCGCTGCCACCTACACACTTTTGATATTTACAACTCCCCACTGGCCTTGAGTGATTCCAGAGGCAGCAGCAAACATGTCCATTTACAAGTTACGCTTGTAAACGTTATTAATAAAGTTTACATACTACTGAATAAAAAATGGTCAAAATTGGACCTTGAATGCAGCTAAGAACTGTGGATAAATACTGATTAAGATGCTGATGTGTGAAGCTGGCCAGATCGAAATTTGGCTGATTCAGCAGGTACCAGCCAAATTTCAATCCATCTATGGCTGTTCTCATTCGAGAGCAGTTAATTTAAGGACCAGCTGCTTTTCAAAGGGCTTGCTGGAAAGTTTAGCTTTTGATCAATGTATTCTGACAGAAGGGGATTCCCTCATCAGTGTATTCAGTGGGGAGGATTCGCTCAGCCATCTTAAATATGTGGATGGGAAATCAGTTTTTTTATTTTTTTGATCATACGTCTGGCTGTTTAAAAAATAAAAAGATTAATCTATGACCAGCTTAAATAAGCCCATGGCATACAATATTGCTGCATTTAGATCCCTATAAATCTGTATGCAGTACAAATCTGAAAGCCGCTTTTTATTTGCCTGTGTGTACAAGCCCTTATTACAGGGGTCAGCAACCTGTTGATCGTGATCTACTTGTTGACCATAGGCAGATCACAGGTAGATCACAAAAACCTCCTAGTGTTGCTGACCCCAGAGCTGCAGAGCGGCGTAGGTGCACGCTCACCCAATCCTAGGCTGCAGTGGCAGCCACTGCCCCTTGCATCCGTGAGGCTGTGGAGTGGGGAAAGCTTCCAGAATAGCTAGATCATGCCCGAGCTCTTCCCCAGAGTGTTGTGCACGCACCTCCACCCGGACCTCCTCCCCGATCTAAGGGGCTTGTGGGTGATATCATGTGGAAAGGTGAGGGAGGATTGCTGACGGGGATCAGCATCAGAACGTGTAGGTTTGCCACGGCAGCTTCCCTGCGCCACTCTGCATTGAAAAACAACAATACCCTCCTGTCCCCCCAGTACCGTGCCCTCCTGACCCCCCCAATACCATGCCCTCCTGTCTCCTGCCCTACATCCTACTGTACATCGCTCTATATAATAATGACCTCTGTACAGTGCCCTACATACTACTGATCTCTGTACACTGCCTTACATACAACTGACCCCTGTAGACCGCCCTATGTACTACTGACTTCTGTACACTGTTCTGTATCCTACTGACCTCTGTACACTGCCATACATCCTACTAATCTCTGTACACTGCCCTACATCCTACTGACCTCTGTATACTGCAATACATCTTGGTGACCTCTGTACACTGCCCTACCTACTACAGAGCCCTTGACACTGCTCAACATACTACTTACACTGGCCAGAAATAAGAGCAGATAGCCAAGCCTAGAAATTAGTCAAGCAAATCAGCCTACAGTACCAGATGTTCTGCTTTTACGATGGACTCCAGCATCAGCCTTGTGTGAGTGATCAGTTACATGAAAAAAAAATTGAATGAAAGTGAATGCAGAGTTTCTCACTGAAGCTAACTTTTAAGGTAGGCTAAGTTTATACTTTTACAGTGATATTTGTTTTAGTAGCTTTTCCAAAGTTTTCTTCATATAAAAAAAAAAAAGGTGCTTCACCCCGGTGATCTTTGATTTCTTCCATGCTGTCCAAATAGATCTCCACCTCACAAGGGTTGCCTGCCTCTGCCTTTTTGTGTCCAGGAGAATGAGTTTGTATATTTATTGTAGCAGGAACGGGGTATTTTATTGCTACATATTAGTGGTTACATTTTCAAAAATATATATATATATATAACTGTCAGATATTTAGCAGGTCATATTTGGCCTTGGTTTTAAGTGCAAAAATAGTTTACTAGACTATATCCTGTATAACATATTATTTGCATCATACTAATGTCATTGCCATGAATCATGGATGTCTTCCCAATGCTGAAATAATACACATGTACTGTGTTTTTATATATTCCATAAAAAAAAAGTAGGTTGCATAAAGTTACTGAAAAAAAACTTGGTTGTGTGACAATAAATGTGTTAAGATTCTGATTGGACAACCCTTCAGAACAGTATTCTGAAATGCAGACATTTAAAGAAGAACTCCATCTTTCCACAGACTTTACATAGTTGGTTTGGGCCAAGCTGTCCCTCACTAACCTGTGAGGCCGCTGGATGTGCGTTATAACCTGTATGTAGATGTGGTTACCTACAGCATACCGCACTGTGTTTTCCGGGTGCTAGCCGAGAGTTCCTGTCTCATACCTGGAACACAGAAGAGTCTACCGCAGCAGCGCTCAGCCACTCAGAGCAAGCAGTGTATTCTATCAATGAATACAAATATTTCTCTGATTGGCTGAGTCAGAGGTTGTGACATCATCAGCCCGCCTCTTTGACTCAGCCAGGAAAGTCTTGCACCCGGAACAGTGTGGTGTGCTGTATGTAGCCACAGCTACATACAGTTTATACCGTACAGCCATGCCCAAAAGTTTTGAGAATGACACAAATATAGATTTTCACAAAGTCTCCTGCCTCAGTTTTTATGATGGCAGATTGAATATACTTCAGAATGTAATGAAGAGTGATCAGATGTCAGGGTCACCTGTGGCCAGGTGACAGATGCACACCGTAGGGGGACAGGAGTGCACCGCGAGGTAGTGAACCCTATGGCTGGCTTCTGCGGATAGGAAACTGGGTGGTTGTGGAAAGCGGGACCAGAGGAGCACAACCGGGATCCCAACGGAAGCGAGAGCCAAGATTCCCCAGGGCGCGGAGTCTAAGACCCAGCTGGTCTTCTCCAGGGCCTCTAGTGGTGAGGATGTTACGCTGCAGGCTGGGACCAGGTTGCGGCCCCTGGAGTTTCCTAGCTCACGCCCCGTAGGATAAGGGGAAGCAGCAGCACACGATAGAGAGAACCGAATAACAAGCCGAAGGTCAGGGGCCACAAGCAGACAAGGATAACGAAGAACGAGCCGAAGGTCAAGGGTCACGAGCAGACAGGGATGGTCGGGGACAAGCCAATAACGTAACAGAGAGACAGACGTAGCACACGGCAGGCAGGAACCCAAACACACAATGCCTAACAAACACGTTGATCAGCAAAGCAGGCTTGCAGTGCACAGGTTAATATAGTGTTCAGTGATAGGGCCTGGGGTGGAGTCAGGCTGGGAGGAGATTATAAAGGAAGCCAGGTGAAGGAGGTCTGGTCTCTAGATGAACACATGAGGAGGAAGGTAAGATGGCAGACAGACATTAATGCATATCCATGACAGTACCCTCCCTCTTACGAGGCCTCCCCCTTCCCCGCCTGGGCCCAGGTTTAGAGGGAAACTTCAGATGAAACTCCTTTAACAGACGAGGTGCAAAGACCTCAGATGCAGTGATCCAAGACCTCTCCTCAGGACCAAACCCTTTCCAATGAACGAGGTACTGAAGAACGCCTTTACAGAGTCGGGAGTCCAGAATTTGACTGATCTCGTACTCCTGATTATCCTCAGAGACAGGCGCCACGGTAGGGAGAGGACGAGAGAATTTATTGAGGACTAAAGGCTTTAGAAGAGCAACATGAAAGGAGTTAGTGATTTTAAGGCTCTTAGGAATCTGGAGTTTGAAACAAACCGGATTCAGTTTAGCAGTTACCGTGTATGGACCGATGAATCGTGGAGCAAACTTCAGAGAAGGAACTCGGAGCTTGATGTTCCTGGTAGAGAGCCAGACTTTGTCCCCTGGCTGAAGAGAAGGCGGTTTACGCCTGCGGCGGTCGGCAAAGCCTTTGAATTTTTCAGCAGCTGCCCGGAGGGAATCATGAACGTGACCCCAAACGGAATTGAGAAACTCCTGAACCGAAGCCAAAGCTGGAATGTCTGGAGAACAGATCATGGGAAGAGGAAGTTGAGGGTGTTTTCCATAAACTGTGAAAAAGGGTGTCTTCTGCGAACTGGTATTCACATGATTGTTATGGGAGAATTCTGCCCACGGGAGTAGAGAGGACCAATCGTCATGGTGAGAAGACACAAAGGTGCGAAGAAAGACCTCTAACTCCTGATTAACCCTCTCAGTCTGTCCATTGGATTGGGGATGGTAAGAAGAAGAAAAATCCAAGACAATATTGAGGGATTTGCAAAAGGCTCTCCAAAAACGAGACGTGAATTGGACTCCCCTGTCGGAAACAATATGAGAAGGGACCCCATGTAGGCGGAGAATTTCCCGAATGAAAATGGGAACCAAGGCAGGGGCAGAAGGAAGACCAGGAAGAGGAACAAAATGAGCCATCTTGGAGAATCGATCGATTACCACCCAAATGACTGTATTATTCTCAGACAGTGGGAGATCGGTGATAAAATCCATGGCAATATGGGCCCAGGGTTCCTTAGGAATGGGCAAGGGGATGAGGAGACCAGCAGGAGCTTGTGTGGAGGATTTGGACTGAGCACAGACATGACAAGCTTTAACGTAGTCTTTGACGTCTGAGCGGAGATTAGGCCACCAGTAGTGACGACTGATGAGTAGGAAGGATCGGAGGAATCCAGAATGCCCTGCCACCTTGGAATCATGTCCCCAACGAAGGATCTTAGCTTTTAGCTCAGTGGGGACAAAGGTCTTACCAGGCGGAATTTTAGACTTCAGGGTGGTAGAGTGGGCAACAATGCATGAGGTGGGAATGATCGGCTCAGGTTCAGGGGCGGACTCCTCGTCCAAAGTGTCAAATGACCTAGAGAGCGCATCAGCCCGACCGTTGCAGGAACCAGGTTTGTAGGTAATCGTGAAATTAAAACGGGCAAAGAAGAGACTCCACCTGGCCTGTCTAGGATTCAGACGTTTAGCATTCTGTAGATACTGTAAATTCTTGTGATCGGTAAAGATCGTTATGGAGTGAGGGGAACCCTCCAAGAGATGACGCCACTCCTCTAACGCCAATTTAATTGCGAGAAGTTCCCGATCACCGATGGCATAATTCCTCTCTGCCTGAGAATTTTTTTTGGAGAAGAACGCACATGGTTGGCGTCTCTTCTCAAAGATTTGAAGAAGCACAGCTCCCACCCCCATTGAGGAAGCGTCCACTTCAATAAAAAATGCATTCCCAGGATTTGGTCTCCTCAAGAGGGGGCCATAAACAAAGGCCTGTTTCAGGTTGTGAAATGCAGAGACAGCTTCGGGAGGCCAGTCTCTGGCATTCACACCCTTCTTGGTCAAAGCGATAATAGGCGCGGCAATGGAAGAGTAATTCCTTATGAACTGCCTATAATAATTAGTGAAGCCAAGAAAGCGCTGTGTGGCCTTGAGGCTAGCAGGAAGAGGCCAGTTGGTGATAGCCAAGACCTTCCCAGGGTCCATACGAAGCCCCGAACATGAGACGAAGCACCCCAAAAACAGGACCTCAGAACATTCAAAGGAACATTTCTCCAGCTTGGCATAGAGATTGTTCTCTCTAAGACGTTGAAGTACAGTGCGGACATGGTTTCTGTGGACGAGCAGATTTTCAGAAAAGATCAGAATGTCATCCAGATAGATGACAACAAACTGGTACAGCAGATCTCTGAAGATTTCATTGACAAAGTTTTGAAACACGGCTGGAGCATTACACAGACCAAAAGGCATCACCAGATATTCGTAATGCCCGTCTCTAGTGTTAAATGCAGTCTTCCATTCGTCACCCTCCCGTATTCGAATGAGATTGTACGCGCCTCTGAGATCCAACTTGGTGAAAATGGAGGCACCCTTCAACCTATCGAATAGCTCAGATATTAAGGGTAAGGGGTATCGATTTTTAATAGTAACCGCATTTAAACCCCGATAATCGATGCAGGGTCTTAAGGTACCATCCTTTTTGGCAACAAAAAAGAACCCTGCCCCTGCAGGCGATGAGGATTTCCGGATGAAACCTCTCTCCAGATTCTCTGCTACATACTCCGACATGGCCTGGGTCTCTGGGATGGACAGAGGGTAGGTACGACCCCTGGGTAGAGTTGCTCCGGGGACAAGATCAATAGCACAGTCAAAAGACCTGTGGGGAGGAAGCACCTCAGCTGATTTTTTACAGAAAACATCCCGGTAATCGCTGTATGCGGCGGGAAGATCAGAAGAAACAGAAGTGGCAGCAACCGGAAGACTCTCCTTGGGGGTCACCTTGAGAAGACACGACGAGAAACATGAGGAACCCCAGGCCAGGATCTGCCCAGAGACCCAGTCCACATGTGGAGAGTGGAGCTGTAGCCAAGGGAGGCCCAATACAACTGGGGTAGAGGCCTTGGGTAGAATAAGAAAGGATATCCACTCCTGGTGGAGAATCCCTACCGACATCCTAATGGGTAGCGTCTGGAAGCGAATAGGGCCCCCTGGGAGAACAGTGCCATCAATTGCCGAGACTACCAATGGGGTAGTGAGAGGTGAAAGGGTAAGCTTCATAGAAGAAGCAGTTCTCCAATCCATGAAATTGCCGGCAGCCCCGGAATCCAGGTATGCAAGGGTTGACTGAGGAGAAGTGCCTACATGAAGGAACACCGGCAAGAGCAGGCGAGAAGGTGATGTTTCTGGGTCCAATACTCCACCTTCCAAATGTATTAGACCCGAGCGTTTCCCGGACGAAGCGAGCAGGAGTCACGAAAATGACCCTTGCCCCCACAATAGAGGCACAAGCCCAGAGTTCTGCGCCTAGCACGTTCTTCGGGGGTTAGTCTGGTCCGGCCCAGCTGCATAGGTTCTTCAGCAGGTAGAGGATGCTCCACGGAATGAAGGGAGGGGAGCTCAGACTGGCTAGGACCCAGAGAGTGCTGGCGTCTTTTTTCTAAGGACCTCTCTTGAAAACGAATGTCGATCTGGTTGCATAATGAAATTACATCGTCCAGACCGACAGGAATGGCTCTTCCCGCTAATTCGTCTTTCACTCGGTCAGAGAGGCCATGTAAAAAGGTAGCGACCAGGGCCTCATTATTCCAGCTCAATTCAGCTGTGTGGATACGGAACTGAAGAGCATATTGCCCCACTGAACTAGATTCTTGGCGAAGACGTAAGACAGCACTAGCCGCTGAAGAAGCCCGAGCCGGCTCTTCGAAGATATTACGAAAGAGCTTCAAGAATTCGGACAGACTGGAAACCACCGGATCGTTCCTCTCCCACAGGGGGGCAGCCCAGGCCAAAGCTTCACCGGAGAGGAGGGAAATGATATAGGCTACCTTAGCCCGGTCAGATAGGAAGCTTTGAGGCTGAAGCTCAAAATGAATAGTGCATTGGCTGAGAAACCCCCTGCAGGCCTTGGAGTCCCCAGAGAAACGGAACGGAGCTGGCAATCTTAGTGAGTGTGAGGCTGCGACTGGTGCGATAGGTACAGCCGCTGGTTGTACTTGGGGTTGCGGATTCGGGGTTCCCAAGGAGACCTGAAGCTGCTCGAATCGAGAAGCCAGATCCTGGAGGAATCGCATCACCTGGGTCTGATTTGATTCCTGGGTCTCAAGTCTGCGAACTATGCCCTGCAATGGATCATCCGCGGGAAGCGGGATGTCAGCCGGGTTCATGGCTGATCAAACTGTCAGGGTCACCTGTGGCCAGGTGACAGATGCACACCGTAGGGGGACAGGAGTGCACCGCGAGGTAGTGAACCCTATGGCTGGCTTCTGCGGATAGGAAACTGGGTGGTTGTGGAAAGCGGGACCAGAGGAGCACAACCGGGATCCCAACGGAAGCGAGAGCCAAGATTCCCCAGGGCGCGGAGTCTAAGACCCAGCTGGTCTTCTCCAGGGCCTCTAGTGGTGAGGATGTTACGCTGCAGGCTGGGACCAGGTCGCGGCCCCTGGAGTTTCCTAGCTCACGCCCCGTAGGATAAGGGGAAGCAGCAGCACACGATAGAGAGAACCGAATAACAAGCCGAAGGTCAGGGGCCACAAGCAGACAAGGATAACGAAGAACGAGCCGAAGGTCAAGGGTCACGAGCAGACAGGGATGGTCGGGGACAAGCCAATAACGTAACAGAGAGACAGACGTAGCACACGGCAGGCAGGAACCCAAACACACAATGCCTAACAAACACGTTGATCAGCAAAGCAGGCTTGCAGTGCACAGGTTAATATAGTGTTCAGTGATAGGGCCTGGGGTGGAGTCAGGCTGGGAGGAGATTATAAAGGAAGCCAGGTGAAGGAGGTCTGGTCTCTAGATGAACACATGAGGAGGAAGGTAAGATGGCAGACAGACATTAATGCATATCCATGACATCAGATGAATTGCAATTCATTTCAACATCCCTCTTTGCCATGAAAATGAAACTAATCCCCCCCCAAAAAAATTCCACTGCATTTGTGAAGAAGGCTTTAGGGCCCCCAAGAAAGTCCAACAAGTGCCAGGACCGTCTCCCACAGTTGATTCAGCTGGTGGATAGGGGCACCACCAGTACAGAGCTTGCTCAGGAATGGCAGCAGGCGGGTGTGACTGGATCTGCATGCAAAGTGAGGCAAAGACTTTAGGAAGAAGGGCAGCAAAGAAGCCACTTCTATTCTGGAAACACATCAGGGACAGACTGATATTCTGCAAAAAGTATAGGCATTAGACTGCTGAGGACTGGGGTAAAGTCATTTCTCTTATTGTCCATGGACTGACACAGCATCTTCAATCTTGACAAAGTGGGTTATGTTCCTGTTTATAGGGGAAGACTAGGCAGAATGTTAGAGGTTTTAACATACATTCCATTACCAGAGCTGAACAGCCCCGCCAAGGGGGAGGTCCCTCCGGACATAACCCTCCTACCTGCAGCCAGCAGCCTCAGTTTTTTCCTGCCTAGTAGAGGAGAGGACGTGGCTCTCTTCGGAGCCAGTCTCTTGAAGAAATATTTTTATTCTTTTTGAATTTTTATTATTTTATTTTTGAGATTCTTCTATCAACAGTCGGCTGGGCAACAGGTTGGGTAGTTGCTATCCTCGTAGTCTTCCCAGTCCGACTATCGAGCGTGCTGATCCTCGCTCAGTGTGAGATCAGTCCACGACATGCCCCGCGACTCCAGGGGTGGCCGGTAAGCTTTTTGCTCCAGGGTCCACATATGACTGAACAGTTTTGCTGTATCTTTCACAGTGGACCAGGCCGACAGCTACTCAGTACTGCACTGTGATAGGTCTGTCAGGAACACACCAGTGGGTCCTCGCTGGATGGGTAAGTACTGTTTCGCCTGCCTCAGCAGGTGAGTACATACTGTGTGTTCCTATGGTAGGGGGGTTTCCCTGCCCCCCCCTTGTTTTTTGCTACTCTGTCACCTTACTCTGGTATGCGCTGACTGGGGGTGCCTGGGGGTCACTCTGACCCGGAGGGGGTCCGTGGGGGTCTGCCTTATGTGTGGGGTTGCCTTCTGTGTCAGCTTGGGCCTTATGTTATTTTCTCGTGCCGTCGGGCGCCATGTTTTTGTTATTTGTATTACTATGTAAATCTGCATTGGCGGCCATTTTGCCGTGGCTGACCTGTGGCGCGCTTATAATAGCGGCGGCCATTTTGTTGAAGTTGCGCACTTTTCTGGTGCTAGTTTGGCCTCTACTGCTGACTAGGAACGGCGCAATTCTCCTCGGTCTCCTCACAGTTCATTTGCGCTGGGAGCAGACACAGGCAGCGGAGCTGAGCGGTCCTAACCGGGTTGGTGAGTCCCCTGGGTAACCCCCCACAGTCAGTGCAGCTGGAGGGTGGACTTTTCTCCTTATATTGACAAAGTCTCAGAGGTTGCCATTTTATCATGGAGTCAGTGTCACCTGCTTCCCCGTTCATGTCAGAGGCAACAGGCAGTGCTACTGCACCTGCGGTCCCTATGGACCAGTTGTCGGCAGTCCTGGAATCATTTGTTGCCAGGATGGAAGCGGCGTGCGAATGCAAGGGGGCTAAAAAGCGCCCTCTCCCTCTACCATCTCCAGGGGAGTGCTCTGATTCAGATATGGGCCTTGCTGAGGCACAGGACCCTAGTTCTGAAATTTTGGATATGTTTAACCAGGACATTCCTTGTGAGGAAGACTCCTTATCTGGGTCAGTACATGACAGGAAGCTTGTTAGTGAACTCATTGATGCTGTGAGGGACACTCTCAAGCTGGATTCTGCGACTGAGGAACCTCCGGTGGAGGCAGTCTCCTTCGGTTCATTTAGAGCTAATCCTTCTAAAAAGGTTTTTCCCTATACACCTTTCCTTGACAGATTCATAGACCAGGTATGGGAAAAACCGCAGAAGACCTTTGCGGTCTCGCAGCATCTGGCGGTTAGGTACCCCTTTGAGGAGAGCCTGGTTAAAAAATGGGCCTCTCCTCCAGTTGTTGACCCCCCGGTCGCCCAATTGAATAAAGCCACGACCCTCCCGGTTGAGGGGACTCCTGCCTTCAAGGACCCTACTGATAGGAGGTCGGAAGTGGTGAGCAGGGCCATGTTCACCATGCTGGGATCCGCGATACGTCATATTGTAGCGGCGACCCTGGTGTCTCAGACACTCACGGAGTGGGCAAAGATTTTGCATCAGACTGTACAGGAGCATAATCTTCCTCCGGATTGCATCGCGCTGGCTGACCAACTGGTACAAGGCCTGGTGTATGTGTGCGATGCCACTATGGACGCTGCCCCCTTAATTTCTATGGCCTCCGTGTCTGCGGTGGTATTGCGTCGCCTTATCTGGTTGAAATGCTGGTCTGCTGACCTGGCCTCTAAGAAGCTCCTGACGGATTTACCTTTTAAGGGCGGGAGATTATTTGGTGCTTCCCTGGATGACATTATTAAAAATGTCACGGGAGCTAAGAGCACCCTTCTTCCTCAGCCTACTAAGGGGAAGGAGCCACGCCATAAACCGGGCCCTTCTTTTCCCACACAGAATAGTTTTTTCGTCAGTCGGAGTCCACGGGAAAATTCTCCCAGACTGACGAGTGTGGCTGGTGGACAGAAGCATCCCTGGGTGCGTAAGCCGAACAAGCCGATGAACAAGCCCGCCACCGCATGCAGTCTTGCCCCTGCCCAACTCTGGGGTGGGGGGACAACTTTGCAGGTTCATGGATCTGTGGAACTCCCAGATCTCCGACCGGTGGGTATGCGAGATGGTCACCTTGGGGTACAGGATAGAGTTCCTTTCCCGGCCACCAGACAGATTCTTTCCCTCAAATCTCTCTCTCCTTCTAGCGCGTCGGGCTGCCCTATTGGGGGCAGTGCAGGACTTGCTGAGGTGCGGGGTAATTTTGCCAGTACCGTCAAAGGAGAGGTTTCAGGGATTTTATTCAAATCTTTTTGTGGTCCCAAAGAAGGACAGAGTCCGTCCAATTCTGGACCTCAAAGCCCTGAATGCCTTTGTGAAGGTTTGAAAATTCTGCATGAAATCCATTCGCTCGGTGATTGCTGCGCTCCACCCGGGGGATTTTCTGGCGTCCTTGGATATCAAGGACGCCTACTTGCATGTCCCAATCTGCGCGGGTCACCAGAAGTTTCTGCGCTTCGTGATAGGCAAAGACCACTAATCAGTTTGTGGCCCTTCCCTTCGGTTTAGCGTCAGCACCACGGGTTTTCACCAAGGTGCTTGCCCCGATTCTAGGTTTGCTGAGACAGCGAGGCATTGCTATCGTGGGTTATCTGGACAATCTTCTTCTGAGAGCAGACTCTGGCTCAGAATTAGAGGAAAATGTGTTGATAGCCAGTCAGGCCCTCCGAGAATTCGGTTGGCTGCTGAACATTCAGAAGTCGGTCCTGTTTCCGACTCAGCGTCTGGAGTACCTAGGATTGATCCTGGACTCCTCGGAGGCGAGGGTCTTTCTACCCTTGGAAAAATGACAGACTCTTCAATCTGCGGTACGAGTGCTGACGTCCTGCAAATTGTCGTCACTCCATTTTTGCATGAGGGTCCTGGGACTCATAGTGGCTTCCTTCGAGGCTGTGCCGTATGCCCAATTCCACACTCGAGCCTTACAAAAGGAGATCCCGTCTTGCTGGGACAAGTCTCCATTATCTCTGGATCATCAGATCCAGGTGAGTCACCTGGTCAGGGCGTCCCTGACATGGTGGCTGAGATCCCCGGCCCTTCGGTCGGGGAAGTCGTTCCTTCCTGTCCAGTGGACTGTGATCATGACGGGCGAAGTCTGGGGAGTTCTTTCGGCCCAAGGGCTTTGGACTCAGGATGAATCCCGTCTGCCGATCAATGTCCTGGAACTCCGGGCAATCAGACTGTGTCTCTCCTCGTGGTCAAATAAACTACAGGGGCGTTCAGTCAGGATTCAGTCGGACAACGCCACGGCGGTGGCTTGTGTCAACCATCAGGGGGGAACGCGGAGCTCGGCCGCTGCGTCCGGGGCCGCTCACATCCTAGCATGGGCGGAAAGAAGCGTGCCAGCTCTGTCGGCCATTTACAGTCCAGGAGTAGACAACTGGCAGGCGGACTATCTGAGCCGCCAGATGTTGGACCAGGGGGAATGGCCCTTACATCCGGAGGTGTTTCAACTCCTTTGCTGGAGGTAGGGCACACCGGATGTGGACCTACTGGCCTCTCGACTCAATCGCAAGGGGTCGAGATTCGTGGCCAGGTCCAGGGATCCCTGGGCAGACGCATCGGACGCGTTAGTGGCCCCGTGGGGTCGGTATCGGCTGATTTATGCCTATCCTCCTATCCTGAAGTTGCTTCCTCAACTACTTTGCAGGGTGGAGGCCGAGGGGATTCCGGTGATCCTCATTGCCCCAGATTGCACCAGATTGGCCTCGGCGTCCTTGGTACGCCGATCTTGTACGCCTAGTGGCGGACGTTCCATGGCAACTACCGCTGCGGGGGGACCTTCTGTCTCAAGGTCCCATTCTTCATCCTGCTTTACAGTCGCTGGCTTTAACGGCATGGCTATTGAAAGCCAGGTGCTGAGGGACCGAGGTCTCTCGGATTCGGTCATCTCGACCATGCTGAGGGCATGTAAATCTTCCTCCAGGAAGATATACTACCGTATACTGTACCTGGAAGGCCTACATCGCTATGTGCGAGGAGCTGGATAGGCGTCCACGGCCGTATTCCGTTTCCAGGATCCTGCTGTTTTTACAGCGTGGTGTGGTCCAAAAACTTGCTTTAAGCACCATTAAGGGTCAGATTTCAGCTTTAGCTGTTGTCTTTCAGCGGGCCACTAGCAGGCCATTCCTTGATTAGTACCTTCGTACAGGGGGTCCGCCATGTGCTCCCCCCTATTAAACTACCTCTTCCTCCTTGGGATTTGAATTTGGTGCTCTCGGTTCTTCAAGAATCTCCCTTTGAAAACATCAGAGAGATTACTCTCTTAACTTTATTTCAGAAGGTGGCTTTCCTTGTAGCCATTACTTCTGTCAGAAGGGTTTCTGAATTGGCGACCTTGTCTTGCAAACCGCCATACTTTGTCCTCCATGCGGATAAGGTGGTGCTACGCCCTCAGCCTTCTTTTCTCCTGAAGGTGGTCTCGACCTTCCACCTTAATGAGGACATTCCGTCTTTGTGTCCTTGTCCATCGCATCCCAGAGAGTTTGCGCTTCACACATTAGATGTGGTACATGCCTTGCGGGTGTACCTGTCTGCTACGGCTTCGATTCGGAAGTCTGACTCGCTGTTTGTGTCTGTGACTGGTCCAAAACAGGACCTAGCGGTTTTGTCTGCCACCATTTCTCGTTGGATCAGGCAGACTGTCATACAGGCCTATGCCCTTAAGGGGCGGATGCCTCCCTTTCCGGTTACGGCGCATTCAACCAGGGCAATTGGTGCTTCCTGGGCTTTCTGACATCAAGCGTCTGTTTCACAAATGTGCAGGGTGGCGACCTGGTCGTCCGCACATACCTTTTCTACGGTTGATGTGGGTGCATCTTCTGATGCTTCCTTCGGGCCCAAAGGTTTTGCAGGTGGCTGTTTAATGTTGCACCTCCTTCGTTGAGAAGCTCTGCTTGTTTGGGGTGAAGTTTTTTTTTTTTCCTTGATACTGTTCCCACCCCTCCTTCTTTGACACTGCTTTGGCACGTCCCACTTTGTCAAGATTGAAGATGCTGTGTCAGTCCATTGACGGTAAGAGAAAATAGGATTTTTTTTGTACTCACCGTAAAATCCTTTTCTCTGACGTCCATGGACTGACACAGCACCCACCCCTCCTTTCTTTGAGTTTGTACTGCGTTGATACGAACTGAGGCTGCTGGCTGCAGGTAGGAGGGTCATGTCTGGAGGGACCGCCCCCTGGACGGGGCTGTTCAGCTCTGGTAATGGAATGTATGTTAAAACATCTAACATTCTGCCTAGTCTTCTCCTATGAGCAGGAACATAACCCACTTTGTCAAGATTGAAGATGCTGTGTCAGTCCATGGACGTCAGAGAAAATTATTTTACGGTGAGTACAAAAAAATCCTATTTTTCTCTGATGAATCACCTTTCCGATTGTTTGGGGCTTCCGTAAAATAGAGAGCCGGGGAAGGGCCTAAAAAATATGTAAATTATTGACCCCTTCCTTTTCTAAATGAACACAGTGAAAGATAATTGCTTGCTGTGTTTATTTATAACTCAAGCATAGGAAACTGTTTGCTATGCTTCGGTGTGTGAATGAACAGGAAGCCACTCGGCACAGAGCACTTCCGATTTATTCATTGTCCGTGCAGCTGAGACTGCAGAGAAAGGTGTGTGTGTGTGTGTGTGTTTGAGCTTTGACATGCACACCCTAATGCAATAGGCTGTGCACATCTATGGTTTCCATCAGTCCTGTGTCATGCCAACAGTAGAGCACTTAAGAGACCATTCATGTGTGGGGTTGCTTCTCAGCCAAAGGAGTGGGATCACTCACAATTTTGCCTAAGAACACAGCCATGAATAAAGAATGGTACAAAAACATCCTCTGAGAGCAACTTCTCCCAATCATCCAAGAACAGTTTGGTGACGAACAATGCCTTTTCCAGCATGATGAAGCACCTTGCCGTAAGGCAAAATTGATAACTAAGTGGCTTGGGGAACAAAACATTGAAATTTTAAGTCCATGGTCAGGAAACTCCCCAGACCTTAATCCCATTGAGAACTTGTGGTCAATCCTCAAGAGGCGGGTGAACAAAAAACCCTCCACAAGTTCTGACAAACTCCAAGCATTGATTATGCAAGAATGGGCTGCCATCAGTCAGGATGTGGCCTGGAAGTTGATTGACTGCATGCCAGGGCGAATTGCAGGGTTAACACTGCAAATATTATAAACGTAATGTTATTGTCAATAAAAGCCTTTGTCACTTATGAAATGCTTGTAATTATACTTCAGTATACCATAGTAACATCTGCCAAAAAGATCTAAAAACACTGAAGCAGCAGACTTTGTGAAAATTAATATTTGTGTCATTCTTAAAATTTTGGCCCACGGCTGTACATCCAGCGGCCTCACAGGTTAGTGAGGGATCTAGTTCATTTGGGCCAGCTTGGTTCGTCTTTAAGGTTTATGGGCAAGCCAAATTTTACCCTAGCCTTCTCATACTGGAACAATTATTTAACATTTAGCTGACCTCCTAGTATGACTGTATACATCAATAATATCTATATATTATTTTCCTTCTTTTTTTTTTTATTGTATAATTTATTCAATCAAAACTATTTACTGAATCTCGCATTAGCTGGTCAAAACTAAAATAGCCTGGCCATTTTCAGTCTACAGACTAGAATTCTCAAATTATCAAAAATTCAAATGCCACTTCTCTGTAATTTGGAGAGCTGGGAACTTTCTGTCTACTGTGTCCATAAGGCCCCCAAAATTCTAAATGGCTCACTGCTTTTTTAGAAGTATGCGCTCAGATACAACTCAAATTGCAGACATCTCTGCAATAGTAGTTTTGTTTTGGTGAGAAACACAGTAGAGCCTTCTGAAAAGAGAAGGTATTTGATCACATATCCAAAAAATAAGGGATACTAATATAGGATACTGGGAAGAGCAAGGAAAATCATTCCTTTATGCCCCTTTGTGACCAACTGCATATCTAGAACCGTTGGTTTACAGTACAGATACGGCCTAATATTAAGGAGCCATTCATTACAAACTGCATACAGCCGATTCATCATCAGTTCACTTTATGGAAACCATGGTTTCTATTAAGAAGGGCTTATGGACCAGACATGTTGGGGGAAGTGGGCTCTTGCCTGCTTCTAGCCCTCCTCACCATAAGGTGTCTAGTTGTTTCATTATGTTTTCCATCTTGTATTATATACAATGTTAATATAACATATTGCATAGAAATAAGTTTTCTGTAAGATGACTATAAATCACCACGTTCCCTAATAATGTTTTATGTGTAACTTTGTTTGATAAAAATTGCCATTTCTTACTTTGTAAAGGGTATATCTGGGTTATGTGATACATTATACAATCTAGCACTCTTAAAATGGCATTGAACTCAAAATTACAAATGTAATATATTGTAGCCAATACTTAAAGTGGCAGAAAAAAAAACATATAAAAACTTAATATACCACAGCTTACCAATCCTTAAATGTGCTGGCTGCATTACTTTTCTATTTTCCTGTCTTAGGGTGTCTTTACCCTGGATGAAGGCGCAATAGAGACACCTTAGGACATCAGCATTGTCATCCTTGGGAGGGGCTAGTTTGAAAGGTTCTAGCAGATTAGATGGACTTTACTAACACCTCTTAAAGCGGAATTCCACCCTAAAATGGAACATCCGCTCATCTGATTCCTCCCCCCTCCGGTGCCACAATTGGCACCTTTGGGGGGGGGGAGCGACAAGATACCTGTCTTTGACAGGTATCCTTTCCCACTTCCGGGAGTCTGGGGCGTGGCCCGTGACGTCACTGCGGGACTCCCCCCTCCTTCCCCGGCCACCGGGCCAATAGGAGAGGGGAGCGGGGCCTCGCGTATGGGCAGTAGGGTTCCCGGCAGTAGGGTTCCCGGCATGGAAACATCAGCCGCAATGCCGACATCGAGGAACTCCAGGACAGGTAAGTGTCCTATTATTCAAAGCCAGCAGCTGCAGTATGTGTAGCTGTTAATTATATTTTTTTGGGGCGGAACACCACTTTAAGCAGTTACAGCAACAGTTTTATTTGGGATAAAGGTTTTACATTAATGAATAAAAGCTGATAATTGTAAGCACCACTGTCAGTGTGAAATGGTTTGTCTCAATCCTCTAAGGGCTACTTTGTCTGGACAGCTTGTTCTGCTAAAGGAAGTTGAAAAATAACACATTACAAGAAAAAGAAATAATTTGGAGTTATACCACATTTACCAATTCAGCTCCAGAATGACCAGGGCATTTTTTGCAAAATTTTGACACTGCATTACTTTAACTGACAATTGCGTGATCGTGCAACACTGTACCCAAATAAAATTGATGTCCTTTTTTTCCCCGCAAATAGAGCTTTATTTTGGTGGTGATTAATCACCTCTGCGGTTTTTATTTTTTGCCCTATAAACAAAAAAAAGCGACAATTTAGAAAAAAAATGTATTTTTTACTTTCTGCTATTAAACACATCCAATAAAAAAAAGGTTAAAAAATCTAATTTCTTCATCAATTTGGGCCAATATGTATTCTGCTACATATTTTTGGTAAAAAATCCCAATAAGCTTATATTGATTGGTTTGCGCAAAAGTTTTAGCGTCTACAAACTATGGGGTATTTTTATGGAATTTTTATTTATTTTACTAGCAATGGTGGCGATCAGCGACTTATAGCGGGACTGCAACATTGCAGCAGACAAATTGGACACTAAGTGAGACTTAATTAGGGACCAGCCGCTGAGAGGCTGAGATGGCCGCTCCCCGCCCCTCCACAGCTCAGCGCTCCAGTGAGCGCTGGGGGGGGGGGAGGCAGGGCGGAGAGCTGCTGACTGACAGGCAGCAGCTCTCTGCTCGGTGAGCTGTGAGAATCGAGCGATGTTCGATCGCTGGGTTCTCAGTGTAGAGGCACCGGAGGACAGATGCAGCATCAGACGATGCTGCATTCACCTAGGTAAGTATGATTTGGGGAAAAAAACAAAAAACCCATACTTATCTTTTAATTTATTTCAGTCATTCAATTCAAAAAGTGAAACTCATATATTTATTATATAGATTCAATACACACAGAATGATGCCACGCCATTTTGATGCAGTGATTAATAAAAAAAGGAGCCACGGCCAAGTATTGAGTGCATACTATATTGTACATGGACATACTTTTTTTTTTATTGGTGTTCTTATGTAATATTCAAATTTTTTGAATTACTGAATTTTGTGTTTTCACTAGCTGTAAGCCATAATCATAAAATTTTAAGAAAGAAATGCTTGAAATATATCACTCTGTGTGTAACGCATCTATATAAAAAAAAAAATTGAGTTTCACTTTTTGAATTGATTTACTGAAATAAAGTAACTTTTTGATGACATTCACATTTTTTTAGATGTACGTGTGTGTGTGTGTGTGTGTGTGTGTGTGTGTTTAAAGGGTTATATGACAGATAGAAAAATAATGACTGATTGACTTGTGTACAAGCTGCTTGTCAGATTTTTTCAGCTCAATCAGTGCCGCAGGCTATAGTCAGCAGTGCTGATCAGTGTATTCTGACAGCGGGGATGTCTCCCAATGATACCTCAGCGGGAGGATTCCCCCATCCACATCAAATAGAGTAATTTTGTTTCTTTATTTAACCCACTGGTTGAAAAAAAAAAAAAAAGACTAATCTATGAGCTGCTTAAAGTGGATGTAAGCCCTCCATACACCCAGTGAAGTGAACAGCCTCAGATGATACACAGGGATGAACCAAATCTCCCTACATAGGTTTTACTTGTATATTATTATTATTATTATTATTATTGTTTAGGTACTTATATAGTGCCATCAATTTACACAGCGCTTTACATATACATTCACATCAGTCCCTACCCTCAAGGAGCTTACAATCTAAGGTCCCTAACTCACATTCATATACTAGGGCCAACTTTTAGACAGAAGTCAATTAACCTACCAGCATGTCTTTGGAGTGTGGGAGGAAACCTGACTACCCGGAGGAAACCCACGCAGGCACAGGGAGAACATGCAAACTCCAGGCATGTAGTGTCATGGTTGGGATTCGAACCAGGGACCCTTTTTACTGCTAGGCAAGAGTGCTACCCACTACACCACTGTGCCGCCTCTATATTCCTGTCTTCACATTTATATACTGTTTAGAAAGTTCAGATCGTGTTAGGAGATTTCCTCTTCCTGTTTAAGGCCTGGTTCACACTAGTGCGATGTGAGAACCCTGCGAATCCACTGCAGGTTCCCGCATCTCACCCGACTCGCACGGCAGTTCACACTGCCATATGCGAACTGCTGGGGAGTGTCATTATATGTTAACGACACCCCCATTTCAGCTTGCGTTTCGCACTGCGAACTGACAGTTCGGACATGAATCGGATCGCATATGTGTGCACACAAATGCGATCCGATTCTGGTCCGAACAGAAAAAAGGGTCCTGTGCATGTTTGGACCGAATGCGGTGCGATATCAGCCATACTATCTGTATGGCTGAAATCGCACCGCACAGACATTGCATTTAATGTGAACAGCAGTGCGCTGCGAATTACATGCGATGTCTGGCATCGCACAAGTGTGAACCTGGCCTTACAGAGTGTGATGTCAGGGGCGGATCCAGGGGGGGCAACAGTGCAATTGCCCCCCCCAAATAATCACACTGACATGTCACACTCACAGTTGCTCTGCGGCTACCTCTGCTCGAGTCTCTCTCTCACATCAGCTGATCAGCGGCACCGAGAGAGAGACTCGTCTAGTGTGATGAGGTGGGTGGAGCCTCTTCCCTGCTCTCGTTGCTAGCGCCTGGGCCGCTTGGCGTCTAGCAACGAGTGACGTCAGTGAATCACGTCGGACTCGAGTCTCAGAGCCGACGTGACTGTGACAGGAGCTGGACTGGAGCCTCAAATGGGAAGGGGGGGGGGGGATCAGACTGTGTGTTAATCAGTTCCACTTCCAACCTAACTGCACTAAAATGTCCAGCGTCCACAGTCAGTGGCAGTGAGCAGAGTGCCAGCATTCTTCCTTTTCCGCCCCTGACTGTGTTGGCCCCACCCACCGGCACCTCCTCCCTCCATCTTGTTCTCCATCTTCTCCACCTTGCACTGCAGTCTGCAAAGCGCCGTGAATACAGTCAGGAAGAAGACTTATTAAGAAGATTACTGGATTCATCCATCTCCACTCCATTGCTCCTGCATGGGAGCCCCTCCCCCCACCAGAACACCAAAATATTTGACTAAAAGTGAGTAAAAGATTGAATGAATGTCATGTGTCAATCACAAAATACATGTGTGCCATTATGTATGAAAAAAAAATGCCCTTTTAGTCTTGACTTGTTCAATCTTAACCCCTTCAGCTCTGAAAAGTTTTACCCCACCCTTATGACCAGGCCTTTTTTGCGATACTGTGCTACGTTACTTTAACTGGCTGACAATTGCGCAGTCATGCAATGCTGTACCCAAATAAAATTAATGTCTTTTTTTTTCCCCCACAAATAGAGCTTTCTTTTGGTGGTTTTTGATCACCTCTGCAGTTTCTATTTTTTGCGATATGAACAGAAAAAAGAGCGACAATTTTGAAAAAAAAAGCAATATTATTTGCTTTTTGCTATAAAAAAAAAAGGCTTCATCAGTTTAGGACAATCTGTATTCTGCTACATATTTTTGGTAAAAACAAAGTCGCAATAAGCGTATATTGATTGGTTTGCGCAAAATTTATAGCGCCTACAAACTATAGGATATATTTATGGCATTTTTATGTACCGTAATTATTTTTTATAGTATACAAACTGCTTATGATCTTTGTATTAATAATATGATATGTGGTTAAACCTATCCTGTTTGTAATGTAATCTAATCTGGAATGATAAACGTGTCACTGTTTTAAACAAGGAGACTGTACGATACGTTAAATACAGTTCTGTAAGCAACACCTTATTTTCTGGCAGTGCCCCTCCCGAGACTAGACTCTGGATCCGCCTTTGTGTGATGTCTGGGCATACAGCCAAGATAGCTAAATTTGCTGATTGGAAGAAAGGCACACACCCCCTCTCATCATAGGCAGAGACTCTTAGAGGTGTTTTGTAATAGAGCCTGCTCCCTGCTAATCTATTTTAGCAACCTCCCCTGAGAGAAGATTCAAGCTGCTTTTGTCTAAAGTGTCAGAGAATTTGTCAGGAGTTATCAGGCTGATAACAGTGGAACGGTTCAGAAGAGAGCTATGGGACTTAGCTCATAGAATAGAGATAAAAAAATACTGCAGATATATGTGCCCAGCTCAAATTTCATGAATCGTGTTTACTTCCACTTTAAAGTGGAGGTCCACCCTGAAAAAATCTTCACACTTAAAATTTAAAAAAAAAAAAAAAAAAATTTATAGAAAAAAAAATTTATAGAAAAAAATTTATAAAAAAAAATTTATAGAAAAAAAAATTTATACTCACCCTAAATGCCTGTTGCTATGCGGAAGTCCCCTAATCTGCCGCTAATTTTCCTCTTCTCCGTCCGCGGTGGCTCTCCTTCCGCTTCCTCTTCTTGTGAATAGGCCGCACTGCCTTCTGGGAACTGTGTGTATCCCAGGAGGCAAGCCGCCCATTCACAAAGCGCCGTGCGAGTGGCGCATGCGCAGTAGGAAACGGGCAGTGAAGCCGTACGGCTTCACAGCCTGTTTCCCCTACTCAGAATGGAGGAGCCGGGAGCCTGCCAGCAGCGATCGATCGCCGCGGCAGGACCGACATCGCGGGAGAGTAGGACAGGTAAGTGTCCTTGCTAAAAGTCAGCAGCTACACTGTTAGTAGCTGCTGACTTTTTTTTTTTTCCTGCACCACCGCTTTAAGGCTGGCCATACACGGTGTGAATTGCTTTCGTGCTTTCAGCCATCCCCAGTCGGGAGAAGACATCTACTATAGCCACTAGAGAATCCGGCAGGCTGGTTGAGCAATCAATCAATTTGGTACATTCAGCCCTACTGCAATGGAGTCCTCATTTCAAAAAGGTGCACAACTGGAGCCGATTTTCAGGTTCTGGACACGTGATCAGAAACTATAGATAAGGGCCTGGGAGGAAACTGCAAAGAGCAAAGCAGGCCATTAATTCCTTTCCCTGACTTCAGGGCTGCTGCTCCAGGGTCTACCCTTCCTGATTATATTAGAACAGCTGGAGACTGACTAGAAGTTTTATGGCCAGGCACTATCTCCGACAGAGTCCATCTAAAGGTATGGGTCAACATTCACTTTAATAGTAATTAGTGAAATCAATTAATGAGTTGATATTATCTAGGAAACACTGCAGCTGTGTTAAAACAGAAAGTTCTCTAAATTTATTTCAATGCATTCAAGCCAAGATTTAAAGAGCAGATGTGCAAGCAGAGAGAGATTTATCATTGGGTTCGGTAGACAGCAGTGGCCAGGACACTGGTGTTGATTTACTAAAACTGGAGCAGGATCTGGTGCAGCTCTGCATAGAAACCAAATTGGCTTCCAGGTTGTTGTTTTTTTTTTTTGTTGAAGCTTAATTGAACAAGCTGAAGAAGCTGATTGGCTACCATGCACAGCTGCACCAGATTTTGAACTCTATCGTTTTAGTAGATCAATCCCAATGCTTTTTCTTTTACAAATATTTTATTGATAGAAAAGTAGTCACAACAGATTAGTGCAATAGTGCGATGGATACATCAAACATATGATGAAGAGGAGAATCCCAATAACGGGATACTATATACATGGTACAATATTCATTGATACAATAAGGGAAAAAAAGATAAAAAGGAGAAAACAAACAGCAAAAAAATATAAAAGCAAAAAAATTATAAATATATAAAAATAATAAATAATAAAAAAAAGAGGATAAAAAAAAATAAAGACAAAATATTAGCAGTACACCATAATAAAAGTCCATCAATGTCCCGGAGCATGCTGTATGGAAGGCAAAAAGCTCAAAAGCTCCAAGCAACACAAAAAAAAAAAAGGGGGTACATACATTCAGAAATTAACTGCAGAACGATCATGTGGAACAGAGAAAGATAATTTTTGATTTACTTTGTGTGATCTCTTTGTTTTAGGTGTCCTGCATCACTGTAACCATCATCACTAAATCGACTCCATGAAATCAGGAGTTTTAGAGAAAAGTACACAGAAAAAGGAAGAGAATGGGTAGACTACAGGGCATAGGGGGAGGACCTACAGGAGAAAGAAGAAACAAAGGAGGGAGGAAAGAAGGGGGGCAATAGTCCATCAGGTGGGGGGCGCATCCAGAGGCCACTAGATTGAGAGAAGTTGAGTATTGAACCTGGAGGGTTGATTGTTTGCTATCCATGGTTGCCAGACCCTGAGAAATTTGTCGTGGGTGTCAGAGGGGAGGGACGTCAGCTTCTCGTTAATCATTATATCATTTATGAGTATTGAACCTGAAGGGTTGATTGTTTGCTATCCATGGTTGCCAGAACCTGAGAAATTTGTCGTGGGTGTCAGAGGGGAGGGACGTCAGCTTCTCGTTAATCATTATATAATTTATGCGGTTTTTAACTGCCTCAAAACTGAGTACAGGGGTTTTCTATGCCCTCGCAATGGTTAACTTAGTGACGTTGAAAAGGTGCTAAGCTAATTGGCGTTTCGAGCGGAGAAGTTCAAGGATTGGTTTACATAAAAGGGCTTCGTAAGGGTCCCTTTTAAGGTTGGAATGGAGCATGTTACGTAGAAGGGAATAGACCCTGACCCATAGTCTGCAAACCTTAGGACATGTCCACCAAATGTGGGTCATTGTGCCTTCTAGTGCGCATCCCCGGTAACAATTAGAGGAGTAGGAAGGAATAAAACAAGCTATCCTGGCTGGTGTATAATACCATCTATAAAAGACTTTGTATGCATTCTCCAGAGTGAGTCCTGGAGCTCTTTATAAGGGATACTGTCATGATCTGCCAGTCCTCCGGATCCAATTTTTTACCCAGGTCTTTCTCCCATTACGCAGCGGTTTACAATATAAAAGGTACAGTACAGGACAGTACAGCTACACTACAATAGAATACAAGAGGGTTAAGAGGGCCCTGCTCATAAAAGTTTACAATCTAAGAGGGTGGGGCAAGTGGTACAAAAGGTTATAACAGTGGGGGGTGAGCTGATGGAAGTGATAAAAGATTTGTTGGAGGTGTGATAGGCTTTCCTGAAGAGATGAGTTTTCAGAGATCGCTTAAAGGCAGCCAGAGTAAGAGATAGCCAGACAGATAAGGATAGAGAGTTCCAGAGGATGGGTGAGGCTCTGGAGAAGTTCTGGAGACGAGCATGGGAGGAGGAGACAAGGAAATGGCTTTAGATCCCAGAGAACAGGTGAACTCCGTCCAAAAGAACCAAATACACCAGAATTTATCCATATGCTTTAGGTTCCTGTCTTCAGTGGGCCGGAACACAAATTCTGGCAATGTTTAACAGGTGGATCACAAGAGTGTCAATATATTTTTTCCTAGGCAAAGATAAATGGTGGAATGGGTAAGCTGCTGGATCATCGCCTAGGTCAAGATCAGTCAATTGTGTGAAAGTCAATCTCACTTGTGTCCAAAAGTATCTAATCCTGTCACACGACCAAAAAATGTGCAATAGTTTGCCCTCTGTATTTTTACGTTGCCAGCACAAACCTAAAGGACCAAGGATAGATTTTTTTTTGTAGGACCTTTGTGTCACCTTGTCAATATTTTTTACACTGATTCTTGAAACTTACTGTCTCTCAAAGAGTAGTGTGAAAAGTATAAAATGCCATCTCTCTGGGCAGGGGAAAATAAAGTCCCCAGTTTAATTTCCTACTAAAGCAGGAAAGGGATGTAAATGAGTCAGATGGTTGTATGAGAAGTTTATAGGTTGTTATGACTGCATAGGTAGGTGGACTGGTCTCTGAAAAAAGACTTTCAAAGGGTGTTGGTCTGAAAGCAATCAAATATTGTGCAAATCAGGACCTTTACCCCCTTAGATTTAGAATAGGTGCTATGGGAAGCGATGGGGAATCCTAAATTGGAGAATTTAGGCAACCTATTCATTTGGAAATGGAACTCATTAGGTACTGTGGTCCATTTTTTCAGGGTCATTAGGGCCTCTGACATTAGGTGATACAAATTTGCAGATATTCACAATGTAGACTGTAAAGGGGACTAGGGCACCAGCTCTGAATGGTATGTATATATCAGAAACTATAAAGATGGAGGGACACCCCAACACCATAGTAAAAAGGCAAGGTAAGGGTAAGGAAAAGTGGGCTTACTAAGAAATTACAGTAGAAAGGGAAGAGGGAAAGAACAGAAGGGATAAGCATGAGATTGGGTAAAGGGGACAACAACTCCACTGTACTTTTTTTTAGGATTTTCCCCTCCTGATAATCAACAGTATGCATGCCCAAGGAGGCATGCCCATTCGAGCAGTTTAGGGGGGGCATCACCATCTATGGGAGCCATCTTACATTGGACAACCTAAGCTCAAATTAGTAATCCCCTCCTTTTCCTAGGCCAAGAAAAGGAGGCAGGATGAAAGGTCTGATCTCTTCAGGGTAGGCCACCTGACAGGGTTCTACCCCCAAGGGGGAATGAGTGGAGGGGGGCAACCCACAAGAAGGCGCAGGCGCCATATTTTCCAAGTTCAACTTGTGTGCTGTTAGAGTTTGGAGAATGACAGCTGTCCTGTGCCCTGGTATATTTTGCCAGCCTTTTGCAGTCCCCATTACATTAAACTTTCCCCTGATGAAGCCACGAGGTGCGTGACGTAACGGCGTAGGGAGGAAGCGAGGTTACCACAGACCGGAAGTACCTGGAGGAATAGTAAGACGGCGTGTCATAACGCCGCAGTCGGTTTCATACGCTTTATTTTGTGATGTACGAGCATTACCCGTTTTTATTCTTCAGTTCATCTTAACATACTATACTATTGGAGGCCTTTTTCTCTTCCTTACTCCTGGTTTGGTATCCCTGCTGGAGCTATCCCCCCTAGGTGAGTTGACACCTATGTGACGAGTGGAGACGTTGGAGGAGAGCAGTCGGGACATCCATTAGTGGAGACACCGTAGAGGAAGGAGGAGATTACTGACGATGCCTATATTGAGCACATAGAGGTGAGAGTTCTGTGAGACTGTTTTGGGATACCCCAGTGACACCATCATCTCTAGTGGAATCATACTTGAACGAGTTTCTTCTGTATGGCTATGATAGTTGATCACTTCCCTACAGAGACTCATATCTAGAGCCCACTCTTTGTTCACCAGGACTCATTCATTTTAGCACTTTTGTACAGGTTTGCATGCTGTTGCAATCCTGCACAGGCACTTGCTGTATTTGTTTGCATATTGTATTTATTTGCAATTATTTGCTCTTATTAATTCATATTGCACTTTATTTGTTTTGATCACTTTCTATACACGGATCGATTTCATCTATCCTGGTATAGGAGATTGTTGCACTTGAAGTTTGTATGTTTGCTTTTTGAAAGGTTTTGTTCTGTTGGACCTTCTTGGCTCGAGCTGGACTGAGGATCTGTGGAAGTCTCTCTGACCGGTCGCATATTCAAGACACCAATATACAGTGAATGGTATACAGGAATATGGTTTAATGGTCACATGTCCCTTTTTTTATACACAGCAGGAGAATTGTATGGACCAATCAGCAATAAGCAAGAAAAAAATTCGTGAGTTAGACAAAAATAAATTCTAGCAGATGTTTTTACTTCTGCAAAAGCGGCCAGTTAACATACGTCAATTGTGGTCAAACTAGACATGTTCTGACATTTGAAACAGGAAGATAAGAAACGCCAGATGTCAGTTTGGTCAATCTGTCACTTAAAAAGCAGAAGTAAGATAGACTTTTTCCCGGAAAAGGCCTAACCACAAAGTCTAAATATACTTGGCTGTCAGTTACACAGAAGAAAGATTAGTTTGACCACAAAAGTCACATTCTGTTTTACAGTTCAGAAAAATATATTCTGTACTAATACATATATTTAAAGAGAACTCTAATCATGAATATTAGTTCATATTGGTTGATACTTTACAATCCCTCCTTATGATCATGGCTTAAAGAAGTGAAGCCCATAGATCATTAGATTTATTCATTATACCTAGGGATGAGCTTCGCGTTCGAGTCGAACATACGTTCGACTCGAACATCGGCTGTTCGATCGTTCGACGAAGATCGAACGATTTGGGCCGTTTTCGAGTGATGCGAACGGCCCACAATGCACTACGCCATCGCAGTGTCATCCAGGCGCTGTGATTGGCCAAGCATGCACTGTGACCCCGCATGCTTGGCCAATCACAGCGCCGGCAGCGAGGAGAGCAATGATTGGCCACAGGCAGGATGCCTGTGGCCAATTATTGCTGAGGGGGTTTAGTACACGCCCCACACTATAAAAGGCCGCCAGCGCGGCGGCCTTGTGTAGTGTGTTCGGGAGCAGGGAAAGAGAAGCATAGGCAGGGACAGTGTCATTTTTTTCCTTTACTAATCCTGGATTCCTTGTGTTTAGGGACAAATAAGGATAGGTAGGGAGAGTGTCAGTGACAGTGTGTTATTCTGTGCTAAACCTTGTTTGTAGGGACAGAGAGGTACAGTGAGGGAAAGTGTCAGTGTGCTATTCTGTGCTAATCCTTGTTTGTAGGGACAGAGAGGTACAGTGAGGGAAAGTGTCAGTGTGCTATTCTGTTCTAAACCAATCTTGCTGAACCATATTTTCAATCCTTGAGTTTAGGGACAGAGAGGTACAGTGAGGGAAAGTGTCAGTGTGCTATTCTGTGCTAAATCTTGTTTGTAGGGAGGGACAGAGTAGGACAGTGAGGGAAAGTGTCAGTGTGCTATTCTGTTCTAAACCAATTTTGCTGTTCCATATTTTCAATCCTTGAGTTTAGGGACAGAGAAGGACACTCGTGGAAATTATCAGTGTGCTATTCTGTGCTAAATCTTGTTTGTAGGGAGGGACAGAGTAGGACAGTGAGGGAAAGTGTCAGTGTGCTATTCTGTTCTAAACCAATTTTGCTGTTCCATATTTCAAATCCTTGAGTTTAGGGACAGAGAAGGACACTCGTGGAAATTATCAGTGTGCTATTCTGTGCTAAATCTTGTTTGTAGGGAGGGACAGAGTAGGACAGTGAGGGAAAGTGTCAGTGTGCTATTCTGTTCTAAACCAATTTTGCTGTTCCATATTTTCAATCCTTGAGTTTAGGGACAGAGAAGGACACTCGTGGAAATTATCAGTGTGCTATTCTGTGCTAAATCTTGTTTGTAGGGAGGGACAGAGTAGGACAGTGAGGGAAAGTGTCAGTGTGCTATTCTGTTCTAAACCAATTTTGCAGTTCCATATTTTCAATCCTTGAGTTTAGGGACAGAGAAGGACACTCGTGGAAATTATCAGTGTGCTATTCTGTGCTAAATCTTGTTTGTAGGGAGGGACAGAGTAGGACAGTGAGGGAAAGTGTCAGTGTGCTATTCTGTTCTAAACCAATTTTGCAGTTCCATATTTTCAATCCTTGAGTTTAGGGACAGAGAAGGACACTCGTGGTAATTATCAGTGTGCTATTCTGTGCTAAATCTTGTTTGTAGGGAGGGACAGAGTAGGACAGTGAGGGAAAGTGTCAGTGCTATTCTGTTCTAAACCAATTTTGCTGAACCATATTTTCAATCCTTGAGTTTAGGGACAGAGAGGTACAGTGAGTGAAACTGACAGTGTGCTATTCTGTTCTAAACCAATTTTGCTGTTCCATATTTCAAATCCTTGAGTTTAGGGACAGAGAAGGACACTCGTGGAAATTATCAGTGTGCTAGTCTGTGCTAAATCTTGTTTGTAGGGAGGGACAGAGTAGGACAGTGAGGGAAAGTGTCAGTGTGCTATTCTGTTCTAAACCAATTTTGCTGAACCATATTTTCAATCATTGAGTTTAGGGACAGAGAGGTACAGTGAGTGAAACTGACAGTGTGCTATTCTGTTCTAAACCAATTTTGCTGTTCCATATTTCAAATCCTTGAGTTTAGGGACAGAGAAGGACACTCGTGGAAATTATCAGTGTGCTATTCTGTGCTAAATCTTGTTTGTAGGGAGGGACAGAGTAGGACAGTGAGGGAAAGTGTCAGTGTGCTATTCTGTTCTAAACCAATTTTGCAGTTCCATATTTTCAATCCTTGAGCTTAGGGACAGAGAAGGACACTCGTGGAAATTATCAGTGTGCTATTCTGTGCTAAATCTTGTTTGTAGGGAGGGACAGAGTAGGACAGTGAGGGAAAGTGTCAGTGTGCTATTCTGTTCTAAACCAATTTTGCAGTTCCATATTTTCAATCCTTGAGTTTAGGGACAGAGAAGGACACTCGTGGTAATTATCAGTGTGCTATTCTGTGCTAAATCTTGTTTGTAGGGAGGGACAGAGTAGGACAGTGAGGGAAAGTGTCAGTGCTATTCTGTTCTAAACCAATTTTGCTGAACCATATTTTCAATCCTTGAGTTTAGGGACAGAGAGGTACAGTGAGTGAAACTGACAGTGTGCTATTCTGTTCTAAACCAATTTTGCTGTTCCATATTTTCAATCCTTGAGTTTAGGGACAGAGAAGGACACTCGTGGAAATTATCAGTGTGCTATTCTGTGCTAAATCTTGTTTGTAGGGAGGGACAGAGTAGGACAGTGAGGGAAAGTGTCAGTGTGCTATTCTGTTCTAAACCAATTTTGCAGTTCCATATTTTCAATCCTTGAGTTTAGGGACAGAGAAGGACACTCGTGGAAATTATCAGTGTGCTATTCTGTGCTAAATCTTGTTTGTAGGGAGGGACAGAGTAGGACAGTGAGGGAAAGTGTCAGTGTGCTATTCTGTTCTAAACCAATTTTGCTGTTCCATATTTTCAATCCTTGAGTTTAGGGACAGAGAAGGACACTCGTGGAAATTATCAGTGTGCTATTCTGTGCTAAATCTTGTTTGTAGGGAGGGACAGAGTAGGACAGTGAGGGAAAGTGTCAGTGTGCTATTCTGTTCTAAACCAATTTTGCTGTTCCATATTTTCAATCCTTGTGTTTAGGGACAGAGAAGGATAGGCAGGGGACAGTGTCAGTGTCATTGTTGCTAAGCCTCCTGCACAGTATACACCTGAAGCTAGCCCTTATTGCTCTTTTTCCCATCTCCCTGCAGGCCATCCATTAAAATGTCTGGAAGGCAAACAAGGAGAGGCAGACAGTCAGGAGGCAAAAAAAGAGGGCAAGCAGGCTCTGTGTCTGGGGGCAACAGTGCTGGTCGTGGACGCGGTGCATTGTCATCAGCACATGGCCATGGGACACGCTTGTCCTTCTTTTCGGCAGCTGGACATGTCGAGCCACATCATGCCGAAGACTTGGTAGAGTGGATGACCAAGCCCACCTCATCCTCCTCATCCTCTCTCACCCAGGCTCAGGGTACTGGCAAAGCAGCTGCCAAAGCGTCCTCTTCTCTGGTATCATTATCTTCATTAGTCAATCCTTCCCTAGACCCACCATGTCCTCCTCCTGAGGAGTCCCCCGAACTGTTTGAGCACAGTGTTGGGTACATGCTCCAGGAGGATGCCCAGCGTTTGGAAGGATCTGATGATGATACCCAGCTAGAGGAAGGCAGCAGCGTGAGAGCAGAGAGAGGGGATGCTCAAGAAGGACACCAATCTGGCAGTCATGCTCCAGCAGCTGCAGCATACTGCCAGATTGGCTCCAGTGATGAGGAGGGAGGGGATGATGAGGTCACTGACTCCACGTGGGTGCCTAATAGGAGAGAGGAGGAGGAGGAGGAGGATGAGGAGGAGGCACATCTCCAACGAGGCAGGATGCCCTTGAGTGGCCAGCGTATGGGCAGCACACCGACGGAATCACACCGCAGAGCTCCGCCTGTGCAGGGTGCTGCCTCTGCCCGTCATTCAAAAAGTTCTTTGGTGTGGGCCTTTTTTGAGGCGAGTGCATCAGATCGCACAGCTGCTGTTTGCAACATATGTCTCAAGCGTATATCGCGTGGCCAAAACATCAGCCGCTTGGGCACCACATGCTTGATCAGACATATGTTGACCTGCCATGCAGCTCATTGGCAAGCCTACCTTAAAGACCCACACCAAAGAACAAAGCTGACCTCTTCTTGCACCGCATCAGCTGGGATCTCCAACCCCACTATACCTTCACTCCTCTCTGAAACCTGCTCTGAGAGGAATGAAGGTGTAGAATTAGGTGTGTCACAGGCAAGTACTTGCGGGCACTCTGCTAGCAGTACACCAACGTCCGATTCTAGCAGGCAAATTTCCCTGCCCCAGCTGCTGGACCGTCGAAAGAAGTTCACTCCCAGCCATCCACATGCCCAGCGGTTGAATGCTAGCTTGGCTAAATTGCTAGCGCTTCAACTGCTGCCTTTTCAGTTGGTAGACTCGGCCCCCTTCCGTGAGTTTGTGCAATGTGCGGTTCCTCAGTGGCAGGTTCCCAAACGCCACTTTTTCGCACGGAAGGCGATTCCGGCTCTCTACAGGCATGTGGAAGGCAATGTCTTGGCCTCGCTGGACAGGGCGGTCAGCGGTAAGGTGCATATTACCGCTGACTCATGGTCCAGCAGGCATGGACAGGGACGTTACCTTTCTTTCACGGCCCATTGGGTCACTCTTTTGGCAGCTGGGAAGGATGCAGGACAAGGTGCAGTAGTGTTGGAGGTTGTTCCACCGCCACGCCTCCAAAATGCTACTACTGGTTGTGACACACCTCTCTCCTCCACCCCCTCCTCTTCTTCTTCCTCCATGGCCTCTTCCTGTGGTTTGTCCTCGGAACCAGCGGTGCTCCGTAGGCGTTCAAGGGGCTACGCAAGTACGCAGGCAAAAAGATGCCATGCCGTGCTTGCGCTGGTGTGTTTGGGGGACAGGAGCCACACTGGGGCAGAGGTCCTGTCTGCTCTGCAGGGGCAGGCCGAGAGGTGGTTGACGCCACGCCAGCTTAAGCCAGGAATGGTGGTTTGCGACAATAGCACCAACCTCCTCTCCGCCCTCCGACAGGGACAACTGACCCATGTGCCCTGTATGGCTCACGTCTTTAACCTGGTGGTGCAGCGGTTCTTGGGCAGGTACCTGGGCTTACAGGATGTCCTGAGGCAGGCCAGGAAAGTCTGTGTGCATTTCCGCAGATCTTATAATGCCAGTGCTCGCCTGGCTGAGCTGCAAAAGGAGTTGAACCTGCCCAAGAACCGCCTTATATGTGACATGCCCACCAGGTGGAACTCAACGTTGGCCATGCTGCAGCGGCTGCACACGCAGCAGAGGGCCATCAATGAGTACCTGTGCGACTACGGCACCAGGACAGGGTCAGGGGAGCTTGGGTTTTTTTCACCACGCCAGTGGGGCATGATCAGGGATGCATGCACTGTCCTGGCACCATTTGAGGAGGCCACGAGGATGGTGAGCAGTGACAGTGCATGCATCAGTGACACTGTACCTCTTGTCCACCTGTTGGAGCACACGCTGCGTGGAATAATGGACAGGGCACTTGAGGCAGAACAGAGGCAGGAAGAGGAGGACTTCCTTGCCTCTCAAGGCCCCCTTTACCCAGACAGTGTTCCTTCTGTCCCACCCATCGCACAGGAAGAGGAGGAGGAGGAGGAGGAGGAGGAGGATTGTGTCAGCATGGAGGTGGATGCTGGCACTCAGCATCATCAGCAGCAGTCTTTTAGGGATGATTTACAGTCCCAAGAAACCAGTGGACTTGTACGTGGCTGGGAGGAGGTGGCTGCGGATCATGTCGTCCTTAGTGACCCAGAGGACTCCGGACTGAATGCCTCAGCTAACCTACGCTGCATGGCCTCCCTGATCCTGCAAAGTCTGCGGAAGGATCCTCGTATTCTTCGGATCAAGGAGAGGGACCATTACTGGCTGGCCACTCTCCTTGATCCACGGTACAAGGGTAAGGTTGCGGACCTTATCGTACCGTCGCAGAGGGAGCAGAGGATGAGACAACTCCGGGAGGCCTTGCAGAAAGGTCTGTGCAACGCGTTCCCAGAGACTGGGAGGTTACAAACTCCTGGTCCTGGACAACGAGTTGCTGAGGCTTCGGGCAGTCAAAGAAGGAGCAGTGGGGAAGGTGGCCGTCTGACCGATGCGTTCAGACAATTCTTTAGTCCGCAGCCCCAAAGTATGATCGGTTCCAGCAACCATCGCCAGCGTCTGATATACATGGTCCAGGAATACCTAGGGGCAAGGTCAGACTTGGACACCTTCCCCACTGAAAATCCTCTGGCTTACTGGGTCTTGAGGATGGATCACTGGCCAGAGCTTGCACAGTATGCAATTGAGCTACTGGCCTGTCCTGCATCCAGCGTTCTTTCAGAACGCACATTCAGTGCTGCTGGAGGATTTGTCACGGATCACAGGGTGCGCCTGTCCACCGACTCGGTTGATCGACTGACTTTCATCAAGATGAACCAGTCTTGGATCACCACCAGCTACCACACACCAGATGCTGATATAACAGGCTAATTGATTTTAAAATGTCACATCCCTTCAAGACTGATGCTGATGCTGAGTGCCTGTGCTGTTATGTTGACTGGCTATCCTCCTCCTCCTCCTCAATGATACGATTAATGATGATAGCTTGGAAGATCATTTTGGTTTATGGGTGACGCCACCAGTGGCTAAGGCCCAATTTTTCAGCCCCTGTTCAACAGGGGCATGCAATTATAATTATTGATCTAATAATTCACAGCAGGGCCCATTGCTGCGCCCACCAAGAGTAACTGTCAGGCCTTACAGTGTTGTGGCACCAGCACCACCATCACCACCACTAGTGATGAGCCGAACACCCCCGGGTTCGGTTCGCACCAGAACCCGCGAACGGACCGAAAGTTCGTACGAACATTAGAACCCTATTAAATACAATGGATGCGAACGTTCGAATTCTAAAGTGCTAATTATAACGACTATTATGCATGTTATTGTCCTAAAAAGGGTTTGGGAACCCGGGTTCTGCACCAGGGGACATGTATCAATGCAAAAAGAAGTTTTAAAAATGGTTGTTTTTCGGGAGCAGTCATTTTAATGATGCATAAAGTGAAAAAAAAAAGTCAAATATTCCTTTAAATATCGTACCTGGGGGGTGTCTAAAGTATGCCTGTGAAGTGCCACGTGTTTCCCGTGTTTAGAACTGTCCCTGCACAAAATGACACTTCTAAAGGAAAAAAAAGCCATTTAAAACTGCTTGCGGCTTTAATGTAATGTCTGGTCCCGGTAATATGGATGAAAATCTTTAAGAAAAATGGCATAGCTACCCCATGACCCCCCCCTACCCCAGCCCATTACCAGCCCCTTTGGGTCTTGTATGGATATTAAGGGGAACACCGCACACAAAATAAAAAAGGCCCTATATACTCTGAACAGCCGTATACAGGCGGTGCATACAAGACAGGGACTGTAGGTTTGTTCTTATGTAGAATATGTTTGTAATTTTGAACAGGTACATTGTTTAAGTGTAGCTCCAGCCCAAAAATCTGTTTTTAAACTTTTTGGAAAACATAGGTAAGGGTTATCACCCCTGTAACATTTGTTTTGCTGTCTGTGCCCCTGTTCAGAACATTTCACCTCACTTTCCGTCCCAATGACAACTGTTTTTGAAATGTGGTGTTTTTCTTGAAACAAGGATTGGTGATAAAGCATCAGTACAGAGGAGACACCTTTCTCCCATATTAATTCTTACAGGAGAGAATTTTCCTTCCTAGGGGTAGATTTCCTCTCACTTCCTGTTGTCTTCTTGCGTTTGCAAGTAGGAGTCGTTTGTAAGTTGGATGTTTGAAAGTAGGGACCTGCCGTATATACTCTGCAGAAATAGGCCCCTTAGTTGTTGGTGTTGGCACAACACTGTAAGCACTCACAGTTACTCTTGGCTGGTGCTGGAACGCCCTGCTGTCAACTATTATATCAGGAATTGTAATTACATATAATTGTTGAACAGTGGTAGTAAAAATTGGGCCTTTGATGGTGGTGCTGGTGCCACAACACTGTAAGCCCTGACAGTTACTCTTGGTGGGTGCAGCAATGGGCCCTGCTGTGAATTATTAGATCAAGAATTGTAATTGCATGCCCCTGTTGAACAGGGGCTGAAAAATTGGGCCTTTCGTGGTGGTGGTGGTGGTGTTGCCACAACACTGTAAGCCCTCAGAGTTACTCTTGGTGGGTGCAGGAATGGGCCCTGCTGTGAATTATTAGATCAAGAATTGTAATTACATGCCCCTTTTGAACAGGGGCTGAAAAATTGGGCCTTTCGTGGTGGTGGTGGTGGTGGTGGCGTTGCCACAACACTGTAAGCCCTCAGAGTTACTCTTGGTGGGTGCAGCAATGGGCCCTGCTGTGAATTATTAGATCAAGAATTGTAATTACATGCCCCTGTTGAACAGGGGCTGAAAAATTGGGCCTTAGGCACTGGTGGCACAACACTGCAACCCCTCACAGATACTGTACTTGGAGCACAGCAATGAGCCCTGTTGCAAAGTATTGCTTCAAAAATTGTAATTACACGCCCCTGTTAAACAGGGGCTGAAAAATTGGGCCTTAGCCACTGGTGGCGGCACCCATAAACAAAAATGATCTTCCAAGCTATCATCATCAATCGTATCATTGAGGACTCGGAGGAGGAGGATAGCCAGTCAACATAACAGCACAGGCACTCAGCATCAGCATCAGTCTTGAAGGGATGTGACATGTTAAAATCAATTAGTCTGTTATATCAGCATCAGGTGTGTGGTAGCTGGTGGTGATCCAAGACTGGTTCATCTTGATGAAAGTCAGTCGATCAACCGAGTCGGTGGACAGGCGCACCCTGTGATCCGTGACAAATCCTCCAGCAGCACTGAATGTGCGTTCCGAAAGAACGCTGGATGCAGGACAGGCCAGTAGCTCAATTGCATACTGTGCAAGCTCTGGCCAGTGATCCATCCTCAAGACCCAGTAAGCCAGAGGATTTTCGGTGGGGAAGGTGTCCAAGTCTGACCTTGCCCCTAGATATTCCTGCACCATGTTTATCAGACGCTGGCAATGGTTGCTGGAACCGATCATACTTTGGGGCTGCGGACTAAAGAATTGTCTGAACGCATCGGTCAGACGGCCACCTTCCCCACCGCTCCTTCTTTGACTGGCCGAAGCCTCAGCAACTCGTTGTCCAGGACCAGGAGTTTGTAACCTCCCAGTCTCTGGGAAAGCGTTGCACAGACCTTTCTGCAAGGCCTCCCGGAGTTGTCTCATCCTCTGCTCCCTCTGCAACGGTAACATAAGGTCCGCAACCTTACCCTTGTACCGTGGATCAAGGAGAGTGGCCAGCCAGTAATGGCCCCTCTCCTTGATCCGAAGAATACGAGGATCCTTCCGCAGACTTTGCAGGATCAGGGAGGCCATGCAGCGTAGGTTAGCTGAGGCATTCGGTCCGGAGTCCTCTGGGTCACTAAGGACGACATGATCCGCAGCCACCTCCTCCCAGCCACGTACAAGTCCACTGGTTTCTTGGGACTGTAAATCATCCCTAAAAGACTGCTGCTGATGATGCTGAGTGCCAGCCTCCACCTCCATGCTGACACAATCCTCCTCCTCCTCCTCCTCCTCCTCCTCTTCCTGTGCGATGGGTGGGACAGAAGGAACACTGTCTGGGTAAAGGGGGCCTTGAGAGGCAAGGAAGTCCTCCTCTTCCTGCCTCTGTTCTGCCTCAAGTGCCCTGTCCATTATTCCACGCAGCGTGTGCTCCAACAGGTGGACAAGAGGTACAGTGTCACTGATGCATGCACTGTCACTGCTCACCATCCTCGTGGCCTCCTCAAATGGTGCCAGGACAGTGCATGCATCCCTGATCATGCCCCACTGGCGTGGAGAAAAAAAAACAAGCTCCCCTGACCCTGTCCTGGTGCCGTAGTCGCACAGGTACTCATTGATGGCCCTCTGCTGCGTGTGCAGCCGCTGCAGCATGGCCAACGTTGAGTTCCACCTGGTGGGCATGTCACATATAAGGCGGTTCTTGGGCAGGTTCAACTCCTTTTGCAGCTCAGCCAGGCGAGCACTGGCATTATAAGATCTGCGGAAATGCACACAGACTTTCCTGGCCTGCCTCAGGACATCCTGTAAGCCCGGGTACCTGCCCAAGAACCGCTGCACCACCAGGTTAAGGACGTGAGCCACACAGGGCACATGGGTCAGTTGTCCCTGTCGGAGGGCGGAGAGGAGGTTGGTGCCATTGTCGCAAACCACCATTCCTGGCTTAAGCTGGCGTGGCGTCAACCACCTCTCGGCCTGGCCCTGCAGAGCAGACAGGACCTCTGCCCCAGTGTGGCTTCTGTCCCCCAAACACACCAGCGCAAGCACGGCATGGCATCTTTTTGCCTGCGTACTTGCGTAGCCCCTTGAACGCCTACGGAGCACCGCTGGTTCCGAGGACAAACCACAGGAAGAGGCCATGGAGGAAGAAGAAGAGGAGGGGGTGGAGGAGAGAGGTGTGTCACAACCAGTAGTAGCATTTTGGAGGCGTGGCGGTGGAACAACCTCCAACACTACTGCACCTTGTCCTGCATCCTTCCCAGCTGCCAAAAGAGTGACCCAATGGGCCGTGAAAGAAAGGTAACGTCCCTGTCCATGCCTGCTGGACCATGAGTCAGCAGTAATATGCACCTTACCGCTGACCGCCCTGTCCAGCGAGGCCAAGACATTGCCTTCCACATGCCGGTAGAGAGCCGGAATAGCCTTCCGTGAGAAAAAGTGGCGTTTGGGAACCTGCCACTGAGGAACCGCACATTGCACAAACTCACGGAAGGGGGCCGAGTCTACCAACTGAAAAGGCAGCAGTTGAAGCGCTAGCAATTTAGCCAAGCTAGCATTCAACCGCTGGGCATGTGGATGGCTGGGAGTGAACTTCTTTCGACGGTCCAGCAGCTGGGGCAGGGAAATTTGCCTGCTAGAATCGGACGTCGGTGTACTGCTAGCAGAGTGGCCGCAAGTACTTGGCTGTGACACACCTAATTCTACACCTTCATTCCTCTCAGTGCATGTTTCAGAGAGGACTGAAGTTATAGTGGGGTTGGAGATCCCAGCTGATGCGGTGCAAGGAGAGGTCCGCTTTGTTCTTTGGTGTGGGTCTTTGAGGTAGGCTTGCCAACGAGCTGCATGGCAGGTCAACATATGTCTGGTCAGGCATGTGGTACCCAAGCGGCTGATGTTTTGGCCACGCGATATACGCTTGAGACATATGTTGCAAACAGCAGCTGTGCGATCTGATGCACTAGCCTCAAAAAAGGCCCACACCAAAGAACTTTTTGAATGACGGGCAGAGGCAGCGCCCTGCACAGGCGGAGCTCTGCGGTGTGATTCCGTCGGTGTACTGCCCTTACGCTGGCCACCAAAGGGCATCCTGCCTCGTTGGAGATGTGCCTCCTCCTCATCCTCCTCCTCCTCCTCTCTCCTATTAGGCACCCACGTGGAGTCAGTGACCTCATCATCCCCTCCCTCCTCATCACTGGAGCCAATCTGGCAGTATGCTGCAGCTGCTGGAACATGACTGCCAGATTGGTGTCCTTCTTGAGCATCCCCTCTGTCTGCTCTCACGCTACTGCCTTCCTCTAGCTGGGTTTCATCATCAGACCCTTCGAAACGCTGGGCATCCTCCTGGAGCATGTACCCAACACTGTGCTCAAACAGTTCGGGGGACTCCTCAGGAGGAGGACATGGTGGGTCTAGGGAAGGAGTGACTGATGATGAGTCTGACATTGATACCAGGGAAGAGGACGCTTTGGCAGCTGCTTTGCCAGTACCCTGAGCCTGGGTGAGAGAGGATGAGGAGGAGGAGGAGGGCTTGGTCATCCACTCTACCAAGTCTTCGGCATGATGTGGCTCAACATGTCCAGCTGCCGAAAAGAAGGACAAGCGTGTCCCATGGCCATGTGCTGATGACAATGCACCGCGTCCACGACCAGCACTGTTGCCCCCAGACACAGAGCCTGCTTGCCCTCTTTTATTGCCTCCTGACTGTCTGCCTCTCCTTGTTTGCCTTCCAGACATTCTAATGGATGGCCTGCAGGGAGATGGGAAAAAAGCAATAAGGGCTACCTTCAGGTGTCCTTCTCTGTCCCTATACATAAGGATTTCTAAATATGGTTGAGGATGATTGCTTTCGCACAGAATAGCACAATGACAATTTCCCTGACTGTCCAAAAAACAAGGATTTCAAAGATGGTTGATGAGGAATGCTTTAGCACAGTATAGCACAAGGAGAATTTCCCTCACTGTCCTTCCCTGTCCCTAGAAACAAGGATTAGCACAGTAAAACACACTGACACTCTCCCTACCTATAGTTTTCTGTCCCTAGAAAAAATGTTTTTTTAAAGATGGTTGATGATGAATGCTTTAGCACAGTATAGCACAAGGAGAATTTCCCTCACTGTCCTTCCCTGTCCCTACAAACAAGGATTAGCACAGTAAAACACACTGACACTCTCCCTACCTATAGTTTTCTGTCCCTATAAAAAATGTTTTTTTAAAGATGGTTGATGATGAATGCTTTAGCACAGTATAGCACAAGGAGAATTTCCCTCACTGTCCTTCCCTGTCCCTACAAACAAGGATTAGCACAGTAAAACACACTGACACTCTCCCTACCTATAGTTTTCTGTCCCTATAAAAAATGTTTTTTTAAAGATGGTTGAAGATGAATGCTTTAGCACAGTATAGCACAAGGAGAATTTCCCTCACTGTCCTTCCCTGTCCCTACAAACAAGGATTAGCACAGTAAAACACACTGACACTCTCCCTACCTATAGTTTTCTGTCCCTATAAAAAATGTTTTTTTAAAGATGGTTGATGATGAATGCTTTAGCACAGTATAGCACAAGGAGAATTTCCCTCACTGTCCTTCCCTGTCCCTACAAACAAGGATTAGCACAGTAAAACACACTGACACTCTCCCTACCTATAGTTTTCTGTCCCTATAAAAAATGTTTTTTTAAAGATGGTTGATGATGAATGCTTTAGCACAGTATAGCACAAGGAGAATTTCCCTCACTGTCCTTCCCTGTCCCTACAAACAAGGATTAGCACAGTAAAACACACTGACACTCTCCCTACCTATAGTTTTCTGTCCCTATAAAAAATTTTTTTTAAAGATGGTTGATGATGAATGCTTTAGCACAGTATAGCACAAGGAGAATTTCCCTCACTGTCCTTCCCTGTTCCTACAAACAAGGATTAGCACAGTAAAACACACTGACACTCTCCCTACCTATAGTTTTCTGTCCCTATAAAAAATGTTTTTTTAAAGATGGTTGATGATGAATGCTTTAGCACAGTATAGCACAAGGAGAATTTCCCTCACTGTCCTTCCCTGTCCCTAGATACAAGGATTAGCACAGTAAAACACACTGACACTCTCCCTACCTATAGTTTTCTGTCCCTATAAAAAATGTTTTTTTAAAGATGGTTGATGATGAATGCTTTAGCACAGTATAGCACAAGGAGAATTTCCCTCACTGTCCTTCCCTGTCCCTACAAACAAGGATTAGCACAGTAAAACACACTGACACTCTCCCTACCTATAGTTTTCTGTCCCTATAAAAAATGTTTTTTTAAAGATGGTTGATGATGAATGCTTTAGCACAGTATAGCACAAGGAGAATTTCCCTCACTGTCCTTCCCTGTCCCTGCAAACAAGGATTAGCACAGTAAAACACACTGACACTCTCCCTACCTATAGTTTTCTGTCCCTATAAAAAATGTTTTTTTAAAGATGGTTGATGATGAATGCTTTAGCACAGTATAGCACAAGGAGAATTTCCCTCACTGTCCTTCCCTGTCCCTACAAACAAGGATTAGCACAGTAAAACACACTGACACTCTCCCTACTGTGACAGCAGGAAGGTAAAGTCACCTGGTTGCATCCAGGGGGGTAGATATATTTCTCCCAGATTCAGGCTTTATGCTGACTTATACAACTAGGGTGGAGAGTTGTATAAGCCCAGCTGAGGCTAGTAGGCTCATGCCTGGAACCAGACCTGTGTGGACTGTCTAGGGAGAGTGAACCCCTGTGCGGTGAGGCAAAGCCTGTGTGGCTATTTGTTTGGACTTTTACTAAACCAGGGACTTAGGGACTAGGACAGCACTAGGCTGATCCCAGTTGTTAGTTAGGAAACCTGTATGTTTAGTCAGAGGTCAACTTGACCAGGATTTATTTTGGTTATGTTTCTTTTGCTTTGCTGTGTTTTGTCACTGTAAATAGAAAATAAACCGCACCTTTTTTTTGATTTTGAAAACCACAACCTCCGTTTGCTGGGCCTGTTTTTGTGTGGGGAGCCCATCCCGGGGGTCACACACACCCGCTGCCAAGCTAACCCCCTCACAGTTGGTGGAGAACCAGTGGCAGTTTTTTTTTAAGCCAGCATGGAGGAGATACTGAAGCAGCTGGCTCTAGCAAATGCCAATCAACAGCAGACAAATGCAGGTTTGCAAAAGAGCCTTGCAGCTCAACAACAGAACTTCGCAGCCCAGCAGCAAGCTCACCAACAGAGTCTGGAAGCTCAGCAACAAGCCCAGCAGCAATCTGAGGCCCGCTTCATAGACCTGTTACAGAAGCAAGAGCAGAGACTACAACAAATGGAAGCAGTAATGCAGCAACGTCCGCAGACCAGTGAGGAAAGCCGTCCCACTAATACCGCGTCCTTTGGGGTGAGTCGTTTATTGACAAAAATGACTGGAGAGGATGATCCAGAGGTATTTTTGACCACATTTGAAAGGACTGCTGAAAGAGAAAAGTGGCCTGAGGAGCAGTGGGCTGGACTGGTGGCTCCTCTGTTAACTGGTGAATCGCAGAAGGCTTACTATGACCTAGAGCCTGACCAAGCAAAAGACTATGTGATGCTAAAAGCTGAAATATTGGCAAGGCTGGGTGTCACCCAGGCTGTCCGGGCTCAGCGTGTGCATAACTGGACTTTCCAGCTTGGAAAACCCCCCAGGTCTCAAATGTATGATCTCATTCACCTGAGCAGAAAGTGGCTACAGCCAGAGACTTTGTCCGCACCAAAGATTGTGGAACGTGTTGTAATGGATCGGTTTTTGAGAGCTCTTCCTACTGCCATCCAAAAGTGGGTAAGCCATGGAGACCCAGAGACGGCCGATGGTCTTGTGGATCGTGTGGAGAAATACTTGGCTACAGAGAACCTGACGGCCTCTTCCAGAGACACTCGGACTTTCCACCCTAAGACCAGACCATCCCCAGGGGCGGATAAGAGGATTCCAAGGGGTGAGGGTGGAGAGAGTGAGAGGGTGGGAGCTCTACCCCAAGTTTGGCGAGAACAGCCTGGGAAATCAGCGGCTCAAGAGGCGGCAAGAAGGATCGTTTGCTACCGCTGCCGGCAAGCGGGACATATTGCAGCCAATTGCCCGGTTGTGGAGGAACCCATGCAGTGTGACTTTCTGATGGGCAGACGTCAGTCGCTGTGTGCGACAGTCGCATGCACTGCCATTCGAGGAACTGAGAAACATTTATGCAAAATGTGTGTTAATGGTAGAAATGTTGTGGTATTGCTGGATTCAGGTAGCCTTGTGACCCTGATAAAGGCTGAGTTAGTTAAAACAGAGGTCTCTGGGAATAGCAAGGTAGCTGTTATTTGTGTGCATGGGGACACCCGAGAGTATCCAGTGACTACAGTGTGTTTCGAGACCCCCAAAGGTACCCTCTCTCATCCAGTGGGCTTAGTATCTCAGTTACCGCATGACGCCATTGTGGGAAGGGATTTTCCGAAGTTCTGGGAACTGTGGGATGACCCTGAGCCCCCCACTGGTGCCCCTATGTACCAGGAATGGGATAGCCAGAACTCCCCTGAGAGTGGTGAGGACTCTCCGGAATTTCCCTTATCAGTATTGGCAGGGGAGACTCAAGAAACTGGAGAGGAGCCCACCTCCTCAGACGAAAACCTACCGTCTGTGGAGTTTTCTGATCTTGAGGTTCACAGGGAAAACTTTGCTACAGAACAGTTGAAAGACCCCGCCCTAATAAAGGCACGGGAAAACGTAGTGAAAATAGATGGCGAGTTAGTGAACCCAGATAATACCTGCACTTACCCATACTTCAGCGTAGAGAAGGACCTACTGTATCGGGTGGCAAAAAGGGCAGAAGAAACCGTTGAGCAGCTTGTGGTGCCCAAACCTTACAGGAAGTTGGTGTTGGAGTTGGCCCATGGGCACATTCTTGGAGGTCATCTGGGGACAGAGAAAACCCGAGAGAGGGTATTACAGAGATTCTATTGGCCGGGGGTGATAAAGGACATAGAAAATTATTGTTCCTCCTGCCCTGTGTGTCAGAGGTCGGCCCCGATGCCACATTTCCGTAGCCCGCTGGTCCCTCTACCCATCATTGAGGTCCCGTTTGAGAGGATCGCCATGGATTTGGTAGGTCCTATAATCAAGTCCGCTAGGGGGCACCAGTACATATTGGTTATAATGGACTATGCCACCCCTTATCCAGAAGCGATCCCTCTCAGAAATACCTCGGCCAAAACCATAGCCAAAGAGCTATCTCTTGTTTTTAGCCGGGTGGGTATTTGTAAAGAACTGCTTACGGACCAAGGTACACCCTTTATGTCCCGGGTTATGAAGGAGCTGTGTAAATTGTTCAAAGTGACGCAATTACGTACATCTGTGTATCACCCCCAAACCGATGGGCTGGTTGAAAGATTCAACAAAACCCTAAAGCAAATGTTGAAGAAAGTGGTGGATAGAGATGGAAAGGATTGGGACTGTCTACTTCCTTATCTGATGTTTGCTATTAGGGAGGTGCCCCAATCCTCTACGGGATTCTCCCCCTTTGAGTTACTGTATGGGAGACACCCAAGAGGGCTGTTGGATATTGCCAAGGAAACTTGGGAAAGTGAGAGTTCTCCCCACAGGAGTGTGATTGAGCATGTCGCCCTGATGCAAGACCGAATTGCACAGGTAATGCCCATCGTGAAGGAACATTTGGCCCAAGCGCAGTTAGCACAGCAGAGAGTGTACAACCGTGGAGCCAAGACCCGTACCTTTTCCCCGGGGGATAGGATACTGGTACTTGTCCCTACGGTTGAAAGTAAATTCCTTGCCAAATGGCAAGGCCCCTACGAGATAATGGAAAAAGTGAGCGAAGTGAATTACAAGGTCAGACAACCAGGAAGGCGAAAGCCCGAACAGATCTATCACGTTAATCTGTTGAAAGCCTGGAGGGATAGAGAGTCCCTAGTCGCAGACACTTGGTCACCAGCTCAAACTGGTTGCGTGATTCCTGAGGTTGGAATAGCAGCCACCTTGTCACAACCCCAACAACAGGAGGTTAAGGAGTTTGTGCTTCGCAACAAGGAGGTATTCTCTGAGCTGCCGGGACAAACATCTGGGGTAGAGCATGACATCATTACCCCGCCCGGTGAAAGGGTGAAGTTAAAACCCTATCGGATCCCAGAGGCCCGACGGGAGGCAATACGGGAGGAAGTACAGAAAATGCTGAACTTAGGGGTGATAGAGGAGTCCCAAAGTGATTGGTCTAGTCCCATTGTGTTGGTGCCTAAACCGGATGGGAGCTGGCGATTTTGTAACGATTTTCGTCAGTTGAACAAAGTTACAAAATTTGACACCTACCCCATGCCACGTATAGATGAGTTGATCGACCGGCTGGGAACAGCCCGATACATGACGACTCTTGACCTCACAAAAGGGTATTGGCAAATCCCCCTGGCCAAATTGGCCAAAGAGAAAACCGCATTTGTAACCCCAGACGGGGCGTTCCAATATAAAAGAATGCCGTTCGGGTTACAGAATGCGCCGGCCACATTCCAGCGGAAAATGGACCAGATGCTGAGGCCCCATCGGAAGTATGCTGCGGCTTACCTGGATGACGTAATTGTCCATAGCACAGATTGGGCCTCACATCTGCCAAAAGTGCAAGCAGTCCTGGACTCTGTTCGGGAAGCGGGGTTTACGGCTATACCCAAGAAGTGTACCATTGGGCAGGAGGAGGCCAAATATCTTGGGTACACCATTGGGAGGGGAGTAATAAAACCCCAACTCAACAAAGTCGAGGCCATCCAGAGTTGGCCACGTCCCAACAGCAAGAAGCAGGTACGGGCCTTTCTGGGAATCGCTGGGTATTATCGGCGATTCATTCCCCACTTTGCTTCTAAGGCTGTGCCCCTAACCAACCTGACGAAGGGGAAAGGGTCGGTCATGATTAAATGGACCCCCGAGGCTGAGGCAGCATTCCAATTCTTGAAACAAGCCTTATGTAGCCAGCCAGTGTTGTACTCACCCGACTTCTCTAAAGACTTTGTCGTACAAAGTGATGCGTCAGATGTGGGGTTAGGAGCAGTATTGTCCCAGGTCTGGAACGGGGAAGAGCACCCAGTCATTTACCTCAGCAGGAAGTTGAAGTCCCATGAGGTAAATTACGCCACCGTTGAAAAGGAGTGTTTAGAGGTGAAGTGGGCTCTAGATTCCCTTCGGTACTACCTGCTAGGTAGGCACTTTGACATGGTTACGGATCACGCTCCGTTAAAGTGGATGGCTCAAAACAAGGAGACAAATAGAAGAGTGAATAGGTGGTTCCTGGCCCTACAGGAATTCAACTTCACAGTAAAGCATCGCCCTGGCGTTCAAATGGGGAATGTGGATGCTTTGTCTCGAGTACATGAATGCCTGATTGCTGGTGTTCCAACCCCAAGGTTAAAACAAGAGGGGGGGGTATGTGACAGCAGGAAGGTAAAGTCACCTGGTTGCATCCAGGGGGGTAGATATATTTCTCCCAGATTCAGGCTTTATGCTGACTTATACAACTAGGGTGGAGAGTTGTATAAGCCCAGCTGAGGCTAGTAGGCTCATGCCTGGAACCAGACCTGTGTGGACTGTCTAGGGAGAGTGAACCCCTGTGCGGTGAGGCAAAGCCTGTGTGGCTATTTGTTTGGACTTTTACTAAACCAGGGACTTAGGGACTAGGACAGCACTAGGCTGATCCCAGTTGTTAGTTAGGAAACCTGTATGTTTAGTCAGAGGTCAACTTGACCAGGATTTATTTTGGTTATGTTTCTTTTGCTTTGCTGTGTTTTGTCACTGTAAATAGAAAATAAACCGCACCTTTTTTTTGATTTTGAAAACCACAACCTCCGTTTGCTGGGCCTGTTTTTGTGTGGGGAGCCCATCCCGGGGGTCACACACACCCGCTGCCAAGCTAACCCCCTCACACTACCTATAGTTTTCTGTCCGTATAAAAAATGTTTTTTTAAAGATGGTTGATGATGAATGCTTTAGCACAGTATAGCACAAGGAGAATTTCCCTCACTGTCCTTCCCTGTCCCTACAAACAAGGATTAGCACAGTAAAACACACTGACACTCTCCCTACCTATAGTTTTCTGTCCCTATAAAAAATGTTTTTTTAAAGATGGTTGATGAGGAATGCTTTAGCACAGTATAGCACAAGGAGAATTTCCCTCACTGTCCTTCCCTGTCCCTACAAACAAGGATTAGCACAGTAAAACACACTGACACTCTCCCTACCTATAGTTTTCTGTCCCTATAAAAAATGTTTTTTTAAAGATGGTTGATGATGAATGCTTTAGCACAGTATAGCACAAGGAGAATTTCCCTCACTGTCCTTCCCTGTCCCTACAAACAAGGATTAGCACAGTAAAACACACTGACACTCTCCCTACCTATAGTTTTCTGTCCCTATAAAAAATGTTTTTTTAAAGATGGTTGATGAGGAATGCTTTAGCACAGTATAGCACAAGGAGAATTTCCCTCACTGTCCTTCCCTGTCCCTACAAACAAGGATTAGCACAGTAAAACACACTGACACTCTCCCTACCTATCCTTCTCTTTCCCTAAACTAAAGGAATCCAGGTTAAGCAAGAAAAAAAAATGTCACTGTCCCTGCCTTTGCTTCTCTTTCCCTGCTCCGGAACACACTACACTAGGCCGCCGTGCTGGCGGCCTTTTATAGTGTGGGGCGTGTACTAAACACCCTCAGCAATAATTGGCCACAGGCATCCTGCCTGTGGCCAATCATTGCTCTCCTCGCTGCCGGCGCTGTGATTGGCCAAGCATGCGGGGTCACAGTGCATGCTTGGCCAATCACAGCGCCTGGATGACACTGCGATGGCGTAGTGCATTGTGGGCCGCGAATTAGGCGCGAACGGCCCAAATCGTTCGTTGTTCGGCGAACGATCGAACAGCCGATGTTCGAGTCGAACGTATGTTCGACTCGAACACCGAGCTCATCCCTAACCACTACCACCACCACCAAAGGCCCAATTTTTCAGCCCCTCTTCAACAGGGGCATGCAATTATAATTATTGATCGAATAATTCACAGCAGGACCCATTGCTGCGCCCACCAAGAGTAACTGTCAGGCCTTACAGTGTTGTGGCACCAGCACCACCATCACCACCACCACCACCACCAAAGGCCCAATTTTTCAGCCCCTGTTCAACAGGGGCATGCAATTATAATTATTGTTCGAATAATTCACAGCAGGGCCCATTGCTGCGCCCACCAAGAGTAACTGTCAGGCCTTACAGTGTTGTGGCACCAGCACCACCATCACCACCACCACCACCACCAAAGGCCCAATTTTTCAGCCCCTATTCAACAGGGGCATGCAATTATAATTATTGATCTAATAATTCACAGCAGGGCCCATTGCTGTGCCCACCAAGAGTAACTGTCAGGCCTTACAGTGTTGTGGCACCAGCACCACCATCAAAGGCCCAATTTTTACTACCACTGATCAACAATTATATGTTATTACAATTCCTGATATAATAGTTGACAGCAGGGCGTTCCAGCACCCACCAAGAATAACTGTGAGTGCTTTCAGTGTTGTGCCAACACCAACACCTAAGGGGCCAATTTCTGCAGAGTATATACGGCAGGTCCCTACTTTCAAACATCCAACTTACAAACTACTACTACTTGCAAACGGAAGAAGACAACAGGAAGTGAGAGGAAATCTACCCCTTGGAAGGAAAATTCTCTCCTGTAAGAATTAATATGGGAGAAAGGTGTCTCCTCTCTACTGATGCTTTATCACCAATCCTTGTTTCAATAAAAACACCACATTTCAAAAACAGTTGTCATTGGGACGCAAAGTGAGGTGAAATGTTCTGAACAGGGGCACAGACAGCAAAAAAAATGTGACAGGGGTGATAACCGTTCCCTATGTTTTCCAAAAAGCTAAAAAAAAGGAATTTGGCATGGAGCTACACTTAAACAATGCAGCTGTTCAAAATTACAAACAGATTCTACATAAGAACAAACCTACAGTCCCTGTCTTGTATGCACCGCCTGCATATGGCTGTTCAGAGTATATAGGGCCTTTTTTATTTTGTGTGCGGGGTTCCCCTTAAAATCCATACAAGACCCAAAGGGGCTGGTAATGGGCTGGGGTAGGGGGGGGGGGGTTGATGGGGTAGCTATGCCATTTTTCCTAAAGATTTACATCCACATTACCGGGACCAGACATTGCATTAAAGCCGCAAGCAGTTTTAAATGGCTTTTTTTCCTTTAGAAATGTTATTTTGTGCAGGGACAGTTCTAAACACGGGAAACACGTGGCACTTCACAGGCATACTTTAGACACCCCCCAGGTACAATATTTAAAGGAATATTTGACTTTTTTTTTTTCACTTTATGCATCATTAAAATGACTGCTCCCGGAAAACGTCCATTTTTAAAACTTCTTTTTGCATTGATACATGTCCCCTGGTGCAGAACCCGGGTTCCCAAACTCTGTTTCGGACAATAACATGGATAATAGTCGTTATAATTAGCACTTTAGAATCCGAACGTTCGCATCCATTGTATTTAATAGGGTTCTAATGTTCGTGCGAACTTTCGGTCCGTTCGCGGGTTCTGGTGCGAACCGAACCCGGGGGTGTTCGGCTCATCACTAATTATACCATTTTTGTTTAGTATGTACCGTGGACATCATCAAGATTGTTTCCTTAAAACCCTGTCTCTTTTTACTAGAGATCTTTCCTATTACCCAGACAATTAATTTAAATACTAAATATAACAGTAGAATGAAGATTAACACCATTACTACTGTTATAGCCATTTGTCTGAGAAATGAGAAAATACCTGTGCCCCCGAATCCTCCCTCTCCAAAGGGGCTCCATGTTTTCGCGATATCCCTCGCCTCCTGTTGCAATTTATTTACCTCTTTCCTATGTTGGGCAATTACATCATAGTAATCAGGAATCTCAACAGATGTGTTGTGGATCCAAGTGCAGCACTCATAATCCTCCGTAACTTCACACAGGCCAGTGAGTTCAGCACTCATGCTTTCAATAGCAAGATCATGAAGTTCTAATTGTTTTCTGATTGCTCTAGTTTCAATGTTTAAACTAGTAATATCATCAGAGTTCTTTACTAATACATCATCTATAATATTTGTATAATTATTAAGCCTTTTCATTAAATCTATCCCCCAACCTGTCCAGGAAGGGAACCAGGCCCAAGCCATATCTTTTCCGAAAAATAACTCCCTTTTATTTCTGTGTTTGAGGGGATACCTAGGATGCATGCTAGCTTCAAGGAGGTGTGTTCCCTTGCTATCTCCTACTATGTCCATAATGGGGACTAGGGATGCAAGATAACACCATCCTTGGGGTTCAGTGGGGATCCAAGGGTGACAACTTTTTCCACAACAAATATAAATACTGTCTCCTAGAGCTAAAGGTCGTTTGTTAAATATTGTCATCATTTCATCAGAAAAACCAGAAAAGGTTAAACTTGACAATAATTTTCCTACTGTGGAAGTGGAACTGGAGTTAAGAAAGTTTATTAGAGTGGTGTTTAGGGCAGGTTCTGAAGTGTGAAAGAAAGGGCTTTCAATTGAAGTCATTGAAAAGTTAATTGTAGCTTGTTGGCATACTTCAGCTCCCTTTGTGGAGTTTCCCAACCTAAAACACCAGTCTGGGGAATGACTTCTACCAATAATTTGGAAAGTAAGGTTATTATCTGAAAACGTTCTTGTGACTTTTGTAAGGACGACAGGTGGTGTACCGTTTAGGAGAGGGGTGAAGTTTAGAGGTACTGCCATTAGGGGGATCCTAGCAGTGCTAGGATGGAGTTTACTACATATCCAACATTTTTCATATCCTGATTTTTGAGCATAAGCATACTTAAATTTAAGCAGCAGCATTTTACCACTAAAATTGTCTTCCATACTTCTTTTTGGTCTGTTAGAATTATCTGACCAACAGTGTCCTACGATTATGAGCATTAAAATAAACAATGTAATCATTAAGGAAAAAAAAGAAAAAGTTTTGCCGAAGTGACCCCTCCTTTTTGACCATTAGTGTCTATGGGTATGGAACTCTGAGTTTCTTGTTTTTTTTTATGGTCCACTAGGGAGTATGTTCCGGATCCTTTTCTGGAATACTCTCCAGAACAGAGGTCTTTGTCTTCTCCTTCACCTTCTTCCAGTTTCCCTTCGGAAATGTCTTTAGTCTGGATGCATGGATCCATTGTGGTCCTTGATCTGTAAGAACAGCTGTTCTGGCAACCTTCAGAATTTCAAATGGTCCTTGGAAGATAGGGCCTGGTTGTTTCCGGACGGCAAGTTGTTTTATCAATACTTTGTCTCCTGGGATATACGGATGTGTAGGCTCTGTGGAGAGAGGAGGAAAAGTGACAGCAACCTTGTCCTCTGTTTCACTAAGGCTACTTACCAGATGTTTCACGTACTCTTCCTGTAAAGAATAAAGATTAACCTCCTCTCCCTCATCAGGTTTCCTCTGTGCTGGTCTACCCATAAGTATTTCAAATGGTGACAATCCTGTTCTAGAATTAGGGGCTGTCCTAATTTGAAACAAAACTGCTGGGAGGTAATCAATCCACCCTTTCATGGTTCCTCCTGTTGCCTTTTTAAGTTTATCCTTTATATTTCTGTTCATTCTTTCCACTATTCCTGCGCTTTGTGGATGATATGGAATATGTAATTTCCATTGAATGCCCAGGAGTTTTGCAAGATCCTGGGTAAGAGCAGCTGTAAAAGCTGGACCTTGGTCTGACCAGATTTTGGCTGGTAACCCATACCTCGAAATCCAGTGATTTATTAGTGCTCTTGATGCTATTTTGGCTGTCTCTCCTGTAGTTGGGATAGCCTCGACCCAAGAACTAAACTTGTCCACTATAACTAAAAGATATTCTAAATTGCCCTTCTGTGTGGGGACTTGTGTGTAATCTAGGGATTCTATCATGTGGTGCACCCCTTTTATTCCCTATTATTCCCTCCTTGGTTGACCAAAGTCCAGTAGGATCTTTTGTCAACCCGTGTACCCATATCTGCTGTTAGTGTAAATGTTTACATGTTTTCCTTCAAAAATCTGACAAACCATAGTTATAGCAATGAGTTCTGCAATCTGGACTGAACTAGCATTCAGAGATTTGGCTTCAATCATTACATCTAGCAATTGAACAATGGCATAACCAGTTTGATAAGTTTTGTCATCAGGTCGGGAGCAGCTGCCATCTACATAAACATTTTCCGCATTTGGATACGGAACATCTGTGAGGTCTAGTCTAGGGAGGGTAGTTTCTGCAAGTACCTCAGTGCAATTGTGTTCCTGAGTGTAATAACCTAATGGGCTTTGAGGTTTCTGAACATGATTTTATGGTTAGATTATGTGTTTTTAGCAAGATAATCTCATAGCCGCTGCACCTTTTGCATTGTCATGTGTTGTGTGTTCATGTTTGTCATGAGATGTGTAGTATACAGTGTGAGGTCATGTCCCAGAACCACCTTTGAAGCCTCTTGTACGGCCATTGCACAGGCTGCTACGGCCTGTAAGCAATGTGGCATACCTTGAACTTGATCTGGAAGTTTCTTTGAGATGTATGATACGGGTCTCAGAGAATTCCCATGTGATTGTGCTAGGACCGCTGCAACCATAGGTCCAGATACCACACAGTACAATGAAAAAGGCCCTGCGCACTCTATAAGTCCCAATGCAGGGGCTTGCCTTAGAGAGCTGATTAATGCTGTGAAAGCCTTAACCCTCTCTGTTGTCCAATCAATAAACTTTGGGGCATCCTGCAGGGTAGCAGACCTTAGGATAGAATCATAATAAGAGCAATCAGGTATCCACTGCCTGCAGTATATTATGGACCCTAGGAAAGAGAGAAGCGCTGACTTGTCTCTTGGTGGACTCCAGGAGGACAGTGCCTTGACTCGAGCTGGTGACACCAAACGTTCGGTTCGGATTATACACCCCAAGTACTCAACCTGCGACCTGCACCACTGGATCTCTTTGCGAGACACCAAGTGACCTTTTGAGGCGAGGTGAGTTAGTAGGTGCTCTGAGTCCTCCGCACAGCTGACCTCATTTTCATTACACAGCAATAGGACATCCACATACTGAAGCAACACTGAGCCTTCTTTTGGTACCCAATCGCTCAAAGATCGATTCAAGACCATGGAGCACGCTGCAGGACTGTTCGCAAAGCCTTGCGGGAGCCTAGCCCAGGTTTAAAGTAATTTTGGGCTTCCTCTGCAACAGGTATGGAAGAGAACGCGATACTTAAATCAATGACCATGTAGATCTTGGACGTTGCCGGTATCTCACAAAATATTGTAGCAATATCCGCAACAAAAGGTGGAAGGGGGACAATAGCTTTGTTCAGGGCCCTTTGGTCCTGTGCAAGGCGCCATTCACCACTGGCTTTGACTGGGTGAATGGGGGTGTTCCAGGGACTGATTGTATGTTTCAGTATTCCTTCTGACAGGGGATATTGTTTTTGGTAATGTACTACTGCTCCTTCCCCATTGATGGGCTTGTATGGTGTACAATGTATGCAGTGCCCATATAGGGTGTGCTTTAAGGTGTGCCGGTAGTAACATAAAGTACCCTCTAAAATCCTGTCTTTTTTGGGTTAGACAAATCACAGATTTCTGATGTAGCTAGCCGGCCCCCATCTTTTGTAAATTTGATGTGAATGTTTAAACTTGACATTAAGTCTCTTCCCAGAGGAAGTGGTCAGTCAGAATGGCAAAACTCATTTAAAAAGATGTTGGTCATGAACTGTACCAACGGGCAATCTGCCTCTTCCCATATTACCCCTGCGGTTAGCTGCCCTACTTGTTCCTCTCCTAAGGGGGCATTCTGACTTCCAATGTCCCATGTCCCTGCATGTGAAATAACCCTGCTGGTTATCCTGGGGATATGCTTGCTATTGTGCTTGTTGGGATTGTTGGGGAACTGGTTGTGTATAAGGGACAACCATTTGTGCAGCAGCTAACTGCGGGCTTTCTATCTGTTCGGGGTTAAATGAGGGAAATACCCCTCCTTTTGTAGTGAATAAGCCAGAGGATGCACGCTTTTTTAATGTCTTTGAGAAAGGCATCAGGTTTTAATGTTGACCAATTGGGGGTAATTAATTTAAGTAACTGTGTTGTTTTGGGATCTCCCCCGGACATGACTGTGCTCACATACAGTTCAGGGTTCTCCATTCCTGTATCTTTGTATAACTGGTGTACCCGTTTACAAAATGAATAAAAGTTTTCTCCCGGTCCCTGCTTTGCAGTGCACATTATCTGCAAAGTGCTCTCTCCTTTGTAACTTTTCTGCCAAACAGCTGCCACAGCTGCCCAAAATGATTCCCATCCCTTTGCATTTTTAAAGGGGTCATTATCAGCAAATAATGTCTTAACTTCTACATCGCAGATGGGATCTGGATCCACTGTCTGTATTATTATTGCACAGTCATCGGCATTCATGCCAGTGCCCGCGCAATGTCTCTGTAAGAACAGAGCTGCCTCTCTGGGGTGTTTGCGTGGCTTTGGGCAAAGATCTTTAATATCCCTTAACGTCCCCAGGGGGAGTGGGATATGGACCGGGGTTTCTCCCATGTGAATAACTGGGAATTTGAGGGCTTCTATCCCCGAGGTCAAGCCACCCACTGCCTCATCATCCTTATCCTCCTCAGCTTTCCTTCTATCACTTTTTCTTCATCTTCCTCTTTTTTTAATACACTGTTCTTCCTCCTTTACTAATTGACTTAAACGTTCCTTTATCTGTCTTCTATCTTCCCCCTCCCGTAACCAATTAGTTCCCTTTTGTTTAGCTATGGTTAATACTCCTGCTATAACATTTGGATCTAACGAGGGGTATATTTTCTTTGGGACAAGGGATTCATCTTTTACCATAGCATATGGAGGGGGTTTTTCTTGATAAAAATTAGGGGAAGCTAATGGACTTCCTATTGCCTCTTCTAATTGCTCTCTCTTTTCCATTTTTACACTTGTATATTTCTTTCTATATTCCTTCATACCCTTTGCCCAAATCTTACAACATTTAGTCATGTAATCTTTGTCAAGGTCTTTTATGGGATAATTATACTGTTTATGTTGGCCACATATTCTGGTCACTTCCTCCCACTCTCTTCCTCGGAACATGGTCCGTATTCCCCCAAACAGGCCCCTCCGGGCAGAGCTGTAAGATCCTGACGTCACCACGCTCCAGCTGATCGGATTGTACCGCAGCTGAGAATCCTTTTTTTCGTTTGAAAATTTTTTTTTGCCGCTTTTATGTATAATGCCCAGGATTGCAAATAAAGGGTATCTTCTTTTTAAAAAGAATACTGCACCATGAAGCGTTTTTTTTTCCTTTTACTTCCACTCTACAATCTAATACGCCTGGAGGGGGATTTAATAAGCTGAGCAACAGAAAGGTGGTTCGGCTTTTCCTGCTTCCGTAGACGTGTTCCTTGGAGTTCCTGCTGGATGCGCTGCTGGGTTCTTGATCACCTGAGTGATCCGTGAAGGAATATCGAGCCTTAAAAGATCCCTGTAATGGGGATCCGTCTGATCCGGTAAGCAGTTCGTACATCTATTTTCTACCTGAGCAAGTTGGAAAGTGTTGAATCCTTACCTGCATCCATCCCTAATGTGGGGAACATAGGATAATATTCCGAGTGGCTATCCCTCTCATGAACTTTGTTGTTTTTTTATGACAAGTTTTTTTTGTTGTTTTACACACACAAAATTGCAGCACTATGTTAGCTGCAAACTTATAGCATTGTATTTGTTACAAATAGGTTGCACATTTATTCTCTATTTTTCATATATTTGTAACTGTATATTCCAGTCACTTATTTGCAGCACCTGAATATAATAGAAATAATTTCACTTTCATGTACACCAAATCATATACATGATATCCCTCACTTTTTTCACCTACTCCTTTACCTCTTATGGTTTTTGAGTATTCACATGATATTAGAGTTAGCGCGGATTACCCCCCTTTTTTTCAACTGTGGAGGAGTCGGCCATTTTGGAAGAGTGTGCTCCAGTCCAAGGAAGAACCGAGGCACTTACCACCAGCCGGCGGAAAACTTCAGAGGGCCCCGGTGAAGGAGTCAGCCGGGGGCGCCCACTATTTACAGAAAGCTCCAAAAAGATCCAAAAGCCAGAAAAGGGAAAGAGAAACAATGCCCCTCCTAAAATACTTGATGCCGCTAGTCAGGAGTTGAAATCTAACAATCTAAGGGAAATCAATGCATACCAGGCCCAACAAGGGTTGAGATCCAGAAAGAAATGGAAGAAAAAGAAAACCTCAAAAGGAAAGTCCAAGAGTCCAAAGAAAGAGACCTCTCAGAAGAGTTTTCCAGCCAAGTTAATAGGGCCCTCCCGCCTAGTTCCCATTCAAGTGGAGGGAGTCTACACCAAAGCCATCCTGGACACAGGAGCCCAAGTGACCCTTTTGTATAAAGACTTTTACCAGAAACACCTGAGTCACGTGCCCCTACAAAAGCTGGAAGACTTAGAGATATGGGGAATTGGTACTCACAGGTTTCCATATGACGGTTATGTTTCAATCAGGCTGGCCTTCGACCCCTCTGTGACAGGTAAGGCAGAAGTCTTTGACACCCTGGCAGTAGTTTGCCCTCGCCCACCAGGAGCCAACGCGAGTTCTCTGATCATAGGGACCAACACTGATCTGGTCAGGAGACTGCTAACTCCTCTAGCACAGGAGCAGGGTACTTCAGGAGACAGGATCCACCCCATGCTGCAGCAGGTCTACCGGAAGTTGGTACTGGAACAGAAGGCCCCAGAAGAGGGGGTGGGGAAAGTCTGGAGACTGTCAAGGAAGGAGAAGATGTTGCAGCCTGGTGAGATGACCTGCCTGCAGGCTACTGTGAAACTCTGATGGGAGCAGCCTGGCCCATTTGTGGTCCTGGAACCAGACCCCCAAGACACCCACCCAGGGTTGGAAGTGATCCCCGAAGTGGTCCCGTTGAGGGCATTGAAGAAGGCGAAGGGCCAAATCCCAGTGAGCATCAGGAATGTCACTAGTTCTCCCATGAAGATTCCGGCCCGGATGTTGCTGGGAAGAGTAAACCCTGCCACCCCAGTGGCCCTGTCCGACTTAGAGAAGGCTGAGGGAGGAGAACACACTATAGAGAATCTCTGCATAGAGACCACAACCCTACCACCAGTGTGGAAGGAGAGAGCCAAGGTCCAGCTGACTAGATGGAGAAAAATATTCTCAAAGGACGAGTTCGACGTAGGGTGTGCGAGGAGTGTCGCCCATAAGATCCGTCTGCAGGAAGACAAACCTTTCCGGGAGAGGGTCCGGTGAGTCCCCCTGGCTGACTTAGAAGACTTACGTGAACAGTTGACGGAGCTTAAGAGAACTGGGGTTATTCGGGAGTCCAGAAGCCCATATGCCTCCCCTATCGTGGTAGTCAGGAAAAAGAATGGGTCGCTGAGACTTTGCATAGACTACAGGACTCTCAATAGAAGGACCATACCCGACCAGTATACCACCTCCAGGATAGAAGATGCCTTACAGAGTCTGTCTGGATCCAAGTGGTTCAGCGTCATGGACCTGAAGAGTGAGTATTACCAAATCCCAATGCACCCTGATGACAGAGAGAAGACAGCATTCATCACCCCAGTGGGATTCTATGAGTTCAACAGGATGCCTCAGGGCCTGTCAGGGGCCCCTGCCACTTTCCAGAGGTTGATGGAGAAGACAGTGGGGGACATGAATCTTATCGAAGTCCTGGTGTACCTAGATGATATCATTGTCTTCGGGAAGACTCTGGAGGAGCATGAAGAAAGGCTGGAGAAAGTCCTGAAGAGACTCAGTGAAGAGGGACTTAAACTATCCAGGGAGAAGTGTCAGTTTTACCGGTCCTCAGTCCACTATCTGGGACACATAGTGTCTGAAGAGGGAGTGTCTACAGACCCTGACAAACTGGAAGCAGTTACCTCGACCCACTACAGTGACTGAGCTCAGATCCTTCCTGGGGTTCTGCTCCTACTACCGCAGGTTTGTGGAAGGGTTTGCAAAAATTGCCAAACCTCTGAATGAGTTACTGAAGACAGAAGGAGAGGAGGATGATACTGGCACCAGGAAGCCCGGAGAGTCTGTGGAAGACCAGTGGACAGAGAAGTGTGAAGAGGCCTTCGAAATGCTAAAAAAAAGTCTGACCACTGCCCCGGTCTTGGCGTATGCTGACACCAAGAGACCATATGAACTACATGTGGATGCCAGCCATGATGGTCTGGGAGGTGTACTGTACCAGGAGTATGAAGGATAACTCAAGCCAGTCGCCTATGTAAGTAGGAGCCTAACACCAGCGGAGAATTACCCCACCCACAAATTGGAGTTCCTGGCCCTGAAGTGGGCAGTTGTGGATAAACTCAAAGACTACCTGTATGGAGTGGACTTTACAGTAAAGACAGATAATAACCCACTCACCTACCTTTTCACCACAGCCAAGCTGGATGCCACTGGCCACCGTTGGTTGGCCGCCCTCTCTGGATTCAACTTTAGCCTCAAGTATAGGCCGGGAACTGGAAACAGAGATGCTGATGCATTGTCCAGAAGGTCTCATGCCCCCACTTACCATACAGAAGACTGGACCCAGGTAACCCCAGATGGGGTGCGGGCTTTGTGTCAAGGAGCACAACTTCAAGATAGTGGCGGATCCAGGGCAGAAGAAATTGGAGTTTCAGTAGTGGGGGTGCCCAAATGCTATTGTGATGTTACCCAGATTGACGAAGATGACTTGCCAAAATTATCCAAGAAGGACATAAGAAGAGATCAGTTGGAAGACCCTTGGGGAAGATTGGCTTTGGAAGCTCTAGGAGACCAGGATCCAGACAGGCTCTTGCAAGATCCTTCAAAGGAAGCTCGGTTAATCCACAAAGAATGGGACAAGTTACAGGTGCATCAAGGGGTGGTCTACCAAAGGGGCCCCTCTGATGACCTAGAAGAGAAGTGGCAACTGTTTCTGCCAGAAAAGCACAGAAAAACTGTCTAAGCTGCTCTACATGACAATCATGGCCATTTAGGGGCCGAACGAACCTTCCAGCTTGTAAGGAAAAGATTTTACTGGCCTTGTATGCGAGCTGAAGTGGAGGAGTACTGTCTGTCACTCATGTGCTCGCTGCATACAGAGGAAGACACTGCCACGTCAAGGGCCCTTGGACTTGGTATTAGACATGTGCACACTGATATATTTTGTTTCGGAATTTCGTTTTCGTCCGAAAAATACATTTATTTAGTTACTCCCAAAATTCGTTTTTATTTATTTCGTTTTTCGTTAGAAATTGCGTTCTTCCGAAAATCTGAATTAATTAAGGTCAAATCTGTCATTGAAGGCTTATGGAGTCTGTCGAATGTTCAAAGAAGATTCGACGGAGCAGCGAAACTGTACAACGCCGCAATCGTACATTTCCGGTCGAATGTTCTGCCTACAAGCTATAAAAGAATTCTAATGTTATATGACTAGTAATAATTATATTTATTAATTATTATTACTAGTCAACCAACATTAGAATTTTTCTATAGCCTATGGGCGGATGCATTTGACCGAAAATGTACGTCGTACAGTTTAGCTGCTCCGTCGAATCTTCTTAGAACTTTTGACAGACACCATAAGCCTTCAATGACAGATTCGACATTTGTATGTTTTTCGATGCTTTGTCGAATCTTCGTCATTCATGTTGAATTGTCAAGTTAGCTCTAGCTATTTTACTGCTCCTCCTCTTTGGTTGCAATCAGCCAATAACATTCATCATCATCATTATTTTTATTTTACTTTTCCCACCCAATTCCAGCAGCGATCTTTTCTCTCTATAATGTCGAATCTTTTCTCTCTATAATGTCGAATCTTTTCTCTCTATAATGTCGAATTTTTTCTCTCTATAATGTTGAATCTTTTCTCTCTATAATGTCGAATCTTTTCTCTATAATGTCGCATCTTTTCTCTCTATTATCTAATCTTTTTCTCTCTATAATGTTGAATCTTTTCTCTCTATGTCGAATCTTTTCTCTCTATGTAGAATAATCTTGGACTAATAGAGTTAAGGTTAGGCACATTCGACCACAGGTTCGATAGACACAGATTGTTATTGTCAGTGTCATGTCGAATCTCCTATCTATATGGAACTGTTGTCGCAACGAAAACGAAAATAAAGCATTTGTTTATGTCGGATCTTTCGGTTTTCGGATTCTGCGCTTTTGTTTTTGTTTGTTAAAACGATAACGAAAATACCTGAAATTCGGACGAAAATGCATTCGGACGAAAGCGAATGCACATGTCTGCTTGGTATGCATCGACTTTCTCTGTCTGGAACCTGACTTGAGTGGACACGGAAATGTTCTGGTAATAACCGACCATTTCACCCATTATGACCAGGCCTTTCCAACTAAAGACCAGAAGGCCTCCACTGTAGCCAAAATCTTGGTGGAGAAGTACTTTGTGCATTACGGGTTACCTCAATGCCTTCACTCAGACCAAGGGAGAGACTTTGAAAGCCGACTAATTCGGAAGTTGCTGGACTCTTTAGGCATAAAAAAAACTTGTACTACCCCTTATCACCCTCAAGGTGATGCTCAACCAGAAAGATTCAACAGGACTCTGTTAAATATGTTGGGGACTCTGAACAGTGAGGAGAAGCAACATTGGAGCAAGCACATAGCTGCCATAGTGCACGCCTATAATAGTACAGCCAGCGATGTCACAGGGTATTCCCCTTACAGACTTATGAATTCGGAGGCTTGGGAGCGGTAATTTCTTTTCCTTACAGACTTATGTTTGGAAGAGAGGCCAGACTACCAGTAGACTTGGCCTTTGGCACCTCCATGGATCATACATCTGTCGCCTCACACAAGGGATATGTGGACAGACTGCGGAAGAGCTTAAGGCTGGCCTATGAGAAGGCCCAATCAACTTCTGATCAGAGAGGAGCCCGGAACAAACTGAACTTTGACCTTAGGGTCCATATTCAAGATTTACAGCCTGGAGACAGAGGGTTGCTGAGGAATTTAGGAGTCCCAGGGAAGCACAAGCTGGCAGACAGATGGAAGTCAGAACCTTATGTGATTTGTAAGAAGCTGCCTGGGTTGCCCGTGTACCAGTTGAAGCCTGAAGGAAGAGCGGGGCCACTGAAGACCTGGCACAGAAACCATCTGCTGACCCTTACTGAAGCAGTCAGGATGCCTCCTACTCTGGATTCCTCTGAGTTACCTTCCACTCCTTGTACTCCTAGACCCAACACCAGGTCTCAGACAACTCTATCAAGGGAGGAAGAAACTTTAGACCAAAGTGAAGAAGAGGAAATAGAGCTCAGTTGGCTGTGGCCGTCTCAGGCGCCTGAACCCCTAACAGTGGATCCTTTGTTACCTGAATCCCCCATAAATGACAATTTGAATGCAGAAGCTGCAGAGTTTATTCCTTCTAATGCACAGAGTGATGAATGGGAAGATGCACTGGAATCCGTCCCGGATGAAGATACAAGAAACTCTCTATACCTCCCTGCACCTGAATCGGATGTCTTGGAAGAAGAAGGTCCCATTGTACCGGTCTCAGTGGAGACACCCCTAGAGCCAGAACCCATAACTCCCAGGAAGTTAACATACACACAGATGGGAGAAAGTTGTGGGGACACAGTGACTACCGCAAGAAGGACAATTCAAAAGCCTGGCCCCTCCACTGTGCATTTTGGTGGAGGGCAACCCCAGCTCACTTTCTGGCACAGTTAGGCAGGTCACTTCTGCTAATGTGGCCTGTGGTCAGAGCAACCTCCCATACCAAATTTGGTGGGAGGTTCCCCTGCCAAATTCTTTTGCCATGGTCAATTGCATTACTGTTATATAATGTTTATGTTATCTTTGGGGACCAAGGATTTTAAGTGGGGGGAGTGTGTAGCTAGGTATTGCCTTTTTAATCCCTCAGAGACTACATTACCCAATACACTTTTAGGCACCCAGGGTGCATTGCCCCACGCAAGGACTGCTGGGGCGGACTTTATAAGGGAGAGGCGGAGCCCACTTCTTTCTCTTTGGACACCGCCCGCCCAGCAAGTTAAACGGCTGCTTGAGCTCCTGTGACTCTAGGCCAGAAGCCTGGGCCTTTTCTCCAAAGACCCTTCCGCGCGCACCGAGGAACCTGAGGGAAGTCTCTCCTTTAACACTGCACCTTTGCCAGGAGGACCGAAGACCCGGATGTCGATGAATCGGTGTACTTAGACACCGCAGCGGAAGAAGCGGATTGGCGAAGATTTCCCTACAGAACTTCCCCTTAATTCAGTCAGGCCTGACTGGGTAGCGTAGACATTCCTGGACGCCATATTGTCCACGGGCGGAAATAGCTGCCAAGGGGACTATTAGAGTTGCATAGCATTGTATACTTGTCTGCTTGTTTAACACTGTTTATTGCAGGGCTCTGCACATGATATGTACCCACCTGTTTTACTGCTTACCCACTAATCTAAGTAAACATACAAGGGTTAAGTATATTGGTGCCTGTGTTCTTTACTTTACGGAAGGGATAGGTAAAGGAAGTTTTAAAATATCACTGTGTGTTCTTGTCATAGGATTGTGCCGCTGTGAGTTACAGGCCTCACAATCCTATCATCCCTTACTAACTGTGCCAAGGGAGGTTAGAGCCGATTGCCAGGGGTTGACAGCGGTGCACTACAGGGCCCAAAATCATACAGGCAGCCCTCTTAATTGGGGGTATCGTTACACACGTAAATGCCAAGATTTAAAGCACTGAACAGGAACTAAATGCCCAGCGTGCATGAGGCCTGAAGATTGCTGCTTAAAGTATAAAAATAAAAATGTTACATATTGTGGCTTACAGGTCCTAAGATGTGGTGGCTGTATTCGTTTTTTTTTTTTTTCAGGCTAAGAACATTTTGATCTGACAAAACTGTAAAACATGGGAATCCCACCTACTGAGACAATGTAGTACTCACCGAATAAATATCGGGGGGTGTCGTCAAATATATAGTAGAACAACAAAAATAAAGAAAAAAAAGCAAGGACTTCTACACACCCTAAAGAGTTAACTACAAAAATTAGTTTATTAATAACATATACAATAAATTACTAGCACTTTCAATGGGTCCCCCTATATACCAATACAAGACTCCCTATGTCAAAGGGAGTTTTATATAAATTAGTTCCCTCCCCAACAAATTCCTCTAAAAGAATCAAGTATACTGTGTAGGGCAAAGATGTACCCCTAGTATATCTAAGGGGCAAGAAGCACAATCCCCGCAGTCAGCAAACCCGCCCGCCCCAATATAAACACCCCCCTAAATACCTATTTAGTGACTCTAAGCCAGCTGTTACAGGTCCTGGCTGCTCGATTAACAAGCAGATTATAGATGTGAACAAAAAGATATATAAACACTAAAACGATCAGCATAAAAGGCACTGCATTGATCCAATCTGTTCATCTTACTGGAGATTTCTGATGAAGTTCTGGGTACATAGGAATGAAACAGGTTAACGCTGGGACGTGCACCCCCTTGTTCCCTATTCTGACTCAGCCACTAAACTTTCGGGGACACCCTATTCAAACATTTGATGCACTGACCGGAGGAGTTTATCTGACCGGTTAAAGGGTTTGTAAAGGTTCATGTTTTTTCACCTTAATGCATCCTATGCATTAAGGTGAAAAAACATCCGACAATACCAGCCCCCCCGTTTTACTTACCTAAACCCATTCACCTGCTGCGCTCGCCCCCCCTGATGTCCTCTTCGCCACTCAGCCTGGCCGTTGATTGGCTAGAGTGGATGGCTTGAAAGCAGCACAGCCATTGGCTCGCGCTGCTGTCAATCGCATCCAATGACGCAGCGCGCCGGGGGCGGGGCCGAGTGATACATTGAGCGACTATAGCCGCCGGCTGTATCACGGGAGCGCGCCTGCAAGAACTAACCACCATGCGAGAGAGCTCGCATGAAGGTGGTTAGTTCTTGCGGGGTGGAGCCGAGACAGCCGCAGAGGGACCCCAGAAGACCAGGTTCAGAGGGGCCACTCTGTGCAAAACGAGCTGCACAGTGGAGGTAAGTATAACATGTTTGTTATTTTAAAAAAAAATTGCCTTTACAGCCCCTTTAAATCCATCTTAACCACCTCTAAGCACTCAGGAGGGTGATTATCACTGATTAAACACTGAACTTTAACACTGATCGCTATGAACATCACAGAAAAGGAAAATACCTGCTCGAGAGGTACCAGTAATATATTGTTATAAAAAAAAGCTCTAAGTGAACACATGAGGAGGAAAGATTTTATCCTATTTACTGAGGAACATCCACTCTGATCTGCCAAGAGTGTGTCTACTTCCTGTTCCGGCCAGGTGTCCAATCAACGTCTCTGGAGACTCTCCCATCGTGGATGAAGCGTTCCTGCTGAATCATTCTGTTTTCCACTGAGTAAACATCACTCTACTGAGCCTGTTTTGACCCCCCTGAGAAGGGCGGTCGCAGGCTGTCTGGTAAGCCTTCATTCTTCACCTTGGTGGCGGGATCTTTATTAAGTGTTGGAGCATTATCCCCATGATTTTCATCGGATACCTGCACTCTGTAGAAGTCTTTATCATCTTTAAATAGAGGAGAAGATTTCATATATTTTTCACAGACACATATGAACTTTAAAATGTTTATTTGTAGTATTCACTCATGTTTTTGATACTTTTTCATATTTTTTATTTCACTGTATAGCTATACACAGTTTTGCATATCCAGCGCTACAACTTTTTGTATATTTATTTACCAGTAATATATTGATTGACTGGCTCACTTAACTACATGTGGAGATTTGATTACAGCAACCAGCGGGACCTGTGAGTAACTTAAGCATATTGAAGCAATGAGAAGTCTCAACTACAAACTGTGAGTGTAAGGATTTACCTGCAGACTGCGGGAATCCCTTCAAGCTGTTATGCTTGGCTACATCTATATCTGTGGTAAATCTCCAGTATGATGAACAGATTGGATCAATGCAGTGCCTTTTATGCTGATCGTTTTTAGTGGTTACATATCTTTTTGTTCACATCTATAATCTGCTTGTTAATCGAGCAGCCGGGACAGATCATATCCTTGGTTGAACTCACCTGCTTGTCAGGGTGTTTTCACTGAATAATGGATTAAAAATATTTTGAACTGTTCCCAATGTGATCATCTTCAACTCCTTTGCCCTACAGCCCCATCGACTGACTGACATCTGACTGGGATAATTGTTGTGGGTACTAGAGTGTGGTTATTATACAGTGTATCTTTCCATTGCGGGATAGTGTGAGATATGTCATTTGTGTCTATATAGACATACACTGACCCGTTTTAGGAACAAACTGCAGGGGTCCTGTAACAGCTGGCTTAGAGTCATTAAATAGGTATTTAGGGGGGTGTTTATAGGGGGGGCGGTTTTTCTGACTGTGGGGATTGAGCTTCTTGCCCCTTAGGTATACTAGGGGTACATCTTTGCCCTACACAGTGTGTTTGTTTTTTTTAGGCCTCGTGTACACTGCTGCTGGTAAACGGATGTTTAGGAGCAGTTATGCATTTTTTTCAACTGCTCCTGAACTCTCCTCTGTTATCTTATCAGAACATGTACACAGGGTCATTTATAGTCGTTTCTAGGCAGTTGAGTTTAGAGGCTTTTTCTGGAACTCCAAAAAATGCGTTCAGAAGCTGTGTTTAGAGGCATTTTAAGCGCCAAACACGGTTCAATGTGGTAACTCGTGTTGAGCAGCGTTTTGTTTACAGACGTTTTTAATTTTAACCCAAAAAATAAAAAAAAATTCAAACATTTCTAGATTTCCGCAAACGCGGCTAAACGTGGCTAAACGCAGCATGTAAACGTGGCTAAATGGCCGTTTTTAGATGCCGGTTTCTAGCTGTCAAGTTAAATCGTTCAGGAGAGGTTGAACAACGTCCCGTGTACATGAAGCCTTAGAGGAATTTTGTTAGGGAGGTAACTAATTTATATAAAACGCCCTTTGACATAGGGAGTCTTGTATTGGCATATAGTGGGCCCATGCAAAGTGCTAGTAATTTATTGCATATGTTATTAATAAACTAATTTTTGGAGTTAACTATTTAGGGTGTGTAGAAGTTCTTGCTTTTTTTTTTTTTTTTCTTTTTTTTTTTTGCTCTAAGAACATTTTGAGCAAGTACAGAAAATATCTGTGATTCTTTCCAAAATTTTAGTGTCCATGACACTTCCTATGAGCTGAAAAGACAGCACAAAGAATATTTTTCCTGTAAACTACCAAACCCTTCAGAACCCCCCCCCCCTCCCCCCCACATAAAGGAAATGAGGGTCCCTCCTCAGGTACAGTGGAGGCATGCACGTAGCCACACTGGGACTAGTCGTATGTTATTCACAGGACTACTAGGTGAATGTAAAAGGGAATAGCCCAAAAAAAAGAAATCTAATGTTGCTGCATCTAAGGGCTAGTAAGCTGCATTAACGAATAGGCCAACCAGCTCACAAACTTTACAGATTAGAAATATGAGTTATTCTTGATACAGTTTTATATGAGCCACTGATTTTATCAACCAATTCCTCGTCTTTAGGGCACAGTGAAAATTATATCCAGACATTCTTTAACAAAATTGTTATCATTGCTATGGCTTCAGCTAAAACTAATTTTGGTTGCAAGTTGCCTTACAAAGATTGTTGGCCTTCAATGTTTTTTTGTAATAAATAGATTTTATCAGTTCTAAACTGACCTGATAAGCAGTCATGTGTCTTTGCATGTTTTCTTGAATAATGCCTCCTGACACTGTACACTAAATATGCAGACGATACGATGCTAAGCAGGGCAATAACTTCTCTGCAGGATGTGGAAACCTTGCAAGGAGATCTGAACAAATTAATGGGGTGGGAAACTACATGGCAAAGGATATTCAATGAAGAAAAATTTAAAATAATGCATTTGGGTGGCAAAAATACGAACGCAATCTACTCACTGGGGGGGGGAGAACCTTTGCAGGAATCTAGGATGGAAAAAGACCTGAGGGTCCTAGTAGATGATAGGCTCAGCAACGGCATGCAATGCCAAGCTGCTGCAAGCAAAGAAAACTGAATATTGGCATGCATTAAAAAGGGGATTAACTCCAGAGATAAAATGATAATTCTCCCACTCTACAAGACTCTGGTTCGGCCTCACCTGGAGTATGCCATCCAGGTCTGGGCACCAGTCCTCAGGAAGGATGTTCTTGAACTGGAGAGAGTCCAGAGAAGAGCAACAAAACTAATAAAGGGTCTGGAGGACCTTGGTTATGAGGAAAGGTTACGAGCAGTGAACTTATTCTCTCTGGAGAAGAGACGCTTGAGAGTGGATATGATTTCAATGTACCGTACTGGTGACCCTACAATAGGGAGAAAACTTTTACGCGAAAGGGAATTTAATAAGACACGCGGCCATTCACTAAAATTAGAAGAACATTGGTTTAACCTTAAACTGCGTAGAGGGTTCTTTACTGTAACAGTGGTAAGGATGTGGAATCCCCTTCCACAGGGGGTGGTTTCAGCGGGGGAGCATCGATGATTTCAAAAAACTATTAGATAAGCACCTGAACAACCACAACATACAGGGATAGACAATGTAATAGTGACACAAAATCACACACATAGGTTGAACTTGATGGACTTTTTTCAACCTCGCCTACTATGTAACTATGTAATAATACAGTAATTTATTGTTGATTTAATGGACATAAAGTATAGACAATGTGCTTAATCCCAAACATAGTTATTATTCTTGCAACTTTTAAAAACCCTTCATTCACTTTACATTTTTTCCAGCGATCATTTCAGTAGGTCTCCATCAAACGGCTGTCCAGGGCTGAACACTTCCCAGTGCGGCATATTTCTGTAACCGGTTCAGCAAGGTATTTGTGCAGTACATCAGCACTGGACAGGAAGCCTGTACAATCCAGAACAGGTTGACACTATAGCAGAGTTTGTAGAGTAATGCGATGATCTGTGCAATGTATGACCTTGGAGGGCCATGCGAATGAGCCCTAAGGTGTTTTTAATATTTTTGTTCCTATAACTTATGGTTTTATAATAAATTTTCTGTCAATCTTTTTAGACATATTTTATGGTTTTAAAGTTAAATCCAAGCTGTTGTTCATATTACATTAAATATTTACAGCAATGTACAAAAAAGTCTATTAACAACAGAAACAAATTCACTAATATTCCCACCATGTTCTCTTTTGTGTTATCGTTTGACCTTGGAAATGAATTGTGAAGACTCTGAAATAATTTGTTTGTGTGGAGTTACACATATCAGTACCCCTGCAATTATAAGGGGAAATTAACCAATAAGCATTCACCATTTGAGATAAGAAGCCTACCCCTTCCTCCCTTATCAGTTTTAGACACATGCCATGTCCTTGAAGTTCTGAGAAATAAAGGGGCCAAAATGCTATTCAATCCTATGCCAACACAGAAGTCAAAATTAATGTGATATATATTTTGTAGCAAAAGCAAAAACATAGTTGTGCAAAGTATTTTGCTAATTGGGGTAGAATATGAATGCCAACTTGCTGGTAAGGGCTTTGATGGTAGAGTCTTTACACCCTATATAACTGTGCTCCCTAATTAAAGCCTGGCAGCACTAGGGTTGTTGGTTTGAATCCCAACCACAGCACCACCTGCCTGGAGTTTGCATGTTGTCCCTTTGCCTGCGTTAGTTTGCTCCAGGTGCTCCGGTTTCCTCCCACACTCCAAAGACATTCTGGTAGGTTAATTGGCTCCTGTCTAAATTGACCCTATGTGTATGTATGAATGTGAGTTAGGGAGCTTAGTATCAGGGACTGATATGAATGTATAATAAATATGTAAAGCGCTGCGTAAATTGATGGCGCTATATTAGTACCTGTAATAATAATATTAAAGAAAAGCTCAGAAATGACAGCAGTATTTTAATTTATGTGACTTTTTTTGTTTGATGACTTTGAAGGAGGCTACATCAATGCCCATAGGACACCAGTGATTGTCATTTGTAATCATCTATATACTAAAATTGAACATAAGCATCTGCAAGAAATTTAAAAAAAATTATGCGTCTGCTTCACAGTATGTGCGTCAGCAAGTATTTAAAGCATTTAAAGCTGAGTGGTCATCAGCTCTTCCTGTGACCTGACCTTTGCTTCTATCCTAACTGTTTGACCCAACTTGCCTCCTGACTAGGTTTGTATTTGTGTCTACAGCTACTAACCTTCGCTTGTGTCCTGACTTCACTTTTTGCCTGCTGGCCTGCTGTTTTGGTACCTTTGCTGCCCATCTGATCTCAACCATAGCCCAGATTTTTACTTTGCACAAGGCAGAGAAGAAGAAGCCAGCTTTTAGATGCTGCAGAGAGAGCTATACAGGGCTTCGGTAACACATATGATTCACCCAGCTGCTGGGGCTCCCTTGCTGGCCTGGGCCCCTGTACAGGAAGTCCGGTGGTACCCTCTTATCCGCGGCCCTGGATATTGGAAAGGAGATGTAAGGTAAGCCCTTTCATCAATTTTGCCTCCATCACTATTTCTAAATTTGTGTGGCTGCCAGAAAAAAAATGCTGTCCTGATCATATATAAAAAAAAACTGCATATAGGTATTTGTTTTTATCTTTAAAATCATCATCAAGTATTGGGACACCTGCCTTTACACGCACATGAACTTTAATGGCATCCCAGTATAGCGCTTACCACCCTCTCCTCCTTGTCTTCGACTCCTCGCAGGAGGAAAGGGCACACCCAGCTCTATATGCCCGTACCCTCCTGTGTGAAGAGGTTGAGCGGTGTTGTGATGGGTCTCCACAGCCAGATTCTCCAGAGAATGGTTCTTATCTCTATAGTCAATAAAGACAAGTCTCTATTTCCCCCAATGACTTCAATGCTCACACCAGCTGTAACTCCAACCTAGAGTTTATTTCTCTTTAAACGACAGTCTCTGATAGGAAAGGTTGGAGAGAGAACAGGACAGCATAAGCTGTGGGAGAGGTCCAGGCACAAACATAATACACTTCACTGATTGGCTTTTCAAGCAGACTTAGCCCATTTGGATAGTCTCCCTAGATAGGGACTAGCAGCCAAATGGTACTCAAACTAACCGCACAATCACTATACAAACTGGTACACTAAAGCCCTGTACACACGATCGGATAACCTATGGATTTTCGTCCGATGGATTTGACCATCGGAAATCCGATGAAACTGTTTTTCATCAGTCTTGGCCACACACCATCAGTTAAAAAACCGACGGCAAGAAAACGACGGCACGTACAAAACATACGACGCGCTATAAAAGGGCTGAACAAATCTAATGGCGCCACCCCTTGGGCTGCTTTTGCTGATTTCGTGTTACCGCGTGTTAGTAAAAGTTTGGTGAGAGCCGATTCGCGCTTTTCAGTCTCCGTGCTTTGCAGATCGTTTCCTGGTGTTCAGTTTGTGCTTGTGGGTTTGTATTTGTGATTCAGTGCGTGCAGTCAGGTCGTTACTGCCTTGCAGTGCCTTCTTGGCCATTTGTTTACTGTTTTTCAGGTCGTTCTTCTCAGGCCTTGCTGTTCCACGGTGCGTTCTGTTTGAGTGCGTTCTGACCAGCCGACCGGTTTAAAACCATGTTTGAAGTGCATTCTCGTTCTCGAGCTCGTGCTGGCTTTGGGCTTGGTGTTGCAGTTAACACTGTAACCCGAGTTCAGTCTGTGAACAGGGTGAGGAGGAGTTCATGGACTAAGAATTGGTTGCTCCAGCGGGACCAATTCTCTCATATGCCTCTGCTGCGGGAAATCAATGAGAATAATCCTGATGATTTCAGGAATTATCTCAGGATGACGGACCCCGTACTTCACCGTCTGTTGGATTTGCTGTCCCCCTATATCACGAGGCAAGGACACTGTGATGCACCAGGCCATCACTGCCGAGCAGAGGCTTATTGCCACGTTGAGATACCTGGCGACTGGGAGAAGCTTGCAGGACCTCAAGTTCTCAACAGGCATCTCCCCCCAGGCTCTCGGGATCATTATCCCTGAGACGTGTTCAGCCATCATTCAGGTCCTGCAGAAGGACTATATGAAGGTAATTTTGCTCCTTTAACCTCACATTATATGTTTTTATTGTTTTAGAATCTTCTTATTTTTCCCCTGCTAACCCAAATTTGCCTTTTTGTAATATCCTGGTAATGTCCCCATTTTCCCCATGCATGTTTTTACCTGTATAACACAAGTAAAAAATGCGCATGAGTCCAAAGTCACTAATATCTCAAAGGTATATAATCAAATGGCGCATGTACAAAAAGATGTACAGTCAGTGAACATGGGGTCCAGGCTCCGGGGGGAGAGGGATGAAGCGGAGGCTGGAAGAATAGTAATAATAATAGGAGAAGTCACATGTGCAAGCTCAGGGCTGCCATTCAAGGTGAAACAGAAACCATGTTCCAGGGTACTGTAAAGAAAAGCAAGGGAGAGGCGCCTCTGAGTGCAGACGTTTTAAAACAATTTAATAAAAGATAGTGCTACAAGCAACTCACATTTGTATGGTTAAAAACGTGCATTGTACGAAATCCAGTTAGAAGAGGAAGATGTCATCAGGTCTGTCACGGAGTATCTCCTCCTGCTGGGGCACTGTGCTGCTGATAGTCAGTTCACTGCTGTAGATGGTATGGATACGGCCGTCAGCGGTGAAGAAAAGCAGTGCAGGGCCTTGGAGATGTTGATTGAATAGCAGGCGAGGGCCGATGACGTCACTGGCGTGCGACGCGTTTCCCGAGCCGGCGTACTGCGTGTAGTGTGGCAGTCGCGCTCCTTTGTCAAGCTAGTGAATGGGTTGGAGGAGCTAGTATTTGATAGACAAGGCAGTGGGCGGACGGAAGCGGAGGGGGCGGAGATAGAAGAGAGACGGAACTGGGGCGGGGGAGGGGGGGGGTTTGTTTGGAAGTGTCAGCAGAGACACCTTCGGCATCCATATGCACATACACCATCCGCTGCTGGTCACTATACCAATCCTTTCCCCCCCCTTTCCCCCCCCTCCCCATATAAATATAAATACAAATATATGTGTTAGCTAATATAATACAATAACATAAACAGCCCCCTAATAACCCACAAACATCCCCCCCCTCAAACCATTATTATGCACAGATTAATTTTTTTTTTTTTTTTTTCTCATCTACCCCAGCTGGCCCCTGCTATTCCCCATGAATACATTTGTATCTGTATATTTCCTGCCCTCCTCCCACACTATCAGTTCCCTCTCCATTTCCGTTTTTATTTTATATATATTTTTTTTTTTTTTTTATATGTCAATTCATGTTCAATTTGTCCCCATACTACCACCTTCATCTGGTCCCATTATCTAGAGCTCTCTCTGCTGACACTTCCAAACAAACCCCCCCCCCTCCCCCGCCCCAGTTCCGTCTCTCTTCTATCTCCGCCCCCTCCGCTTCCGTCCGCCCACTGCCTTGTCTATCAAATACTAGCTCCTCCAACCCATTCACTAGCTTGACAAAGGAGCGCGACTGCCACACTACACGCAGTACGCCGGCTCGGGAAACGCGTCGCACGCCAGTGACGTCATCGGCCCTCGCCTGCTATTCAATCAACATCTCCAAGGCCCTGCACTGCTTTTCTTCACCGCTGACGGCCGTATCCATACCATCTACAGCAGTGAACTGACTATCAGCAGCACAGTGCCCCAGCAGGAGGAGATACTCCGTGACAGACCTGATGACATCTTCCTCTTCTAACTGGATTTCGTACAATGCACGTTTTTAACCATACAAATGTGAGTTGCTTGTAGCACTATCTTTTATTAAATTGTTTTAAAACGTCTGCACTCAGAGGCGCCTCTCCCTTGCTTTTCTTTACATGTTTTTACCTGTAAAGGCCTTTTTGGGCCCTACATGCCTATTTCCCTTCACTAACCTCTCCAGCATGCTATCCTGGGCGCAAACCCAGCTAGCCTTCTACTTTCCTTTTCATTTTTTTACGGTCATTGCCCGCGTAGTTTGACAACCCCCCCCCCCCCCCCCCCCCAAAGATGTTAAAAATTTTAAAGTTCTCAATCAAGCTCAGCAGAGTGCTTTTGCCTTTTTTTGGATCCCCCACAATCACCTTTAGGCCCCCCCCCCCTTAGTTTATTTTAGAATGTCCACTCAGCGGGGGTGAGGCATCTGCTAAGTGGGCCTTTGTTTATTGGTAGGAAATACTCCCCTAAATAATAATGTTAGAATGATGTTGGTCAACAATGTTTTTTGGTGTGTCATCTGCTTGCACTGTAAACATAAACCGTACTAATGTCTTCTTTTTGTTTGACTCCACAGTTCCCTAGCACACCACAGGTATGGCTGACTGTGGCCTCCCAATTTGCCCAGCGGTGGGATTTCCCCAACTGCGGAGGGGCAATTGATGGGAAGCACGTCCACATAGTGCCGCCACCCCCCGTTCGGGGTCATACTATTTCAACTATAAAGGTTTTAATAGCATAGTGTTAATGGCGGTGGTGTCGGCACGGTACGAGTTCCTATATGTGGACGTGGGGAAGAACAGCCGGATGTCCGATGGCGGAGCATTCGCAGAGACGGAGTTCAATCACCGTCTGCAGGCTGGGGGTCTTGCACTGCCTCCAGATGCAGAGAACGTGGAAGGGCTACCGTTCGTTTTCATTGCGGATGAAGCTTTTGGACTAGGACCACACCTCATGCGGCCGTTTCCCCAACGCACCCTCACCCCGGAGAGGAGGGTTTTTAATTACCGGCTGGCCAGAGCCCGGAGAGTTATGGAGAATGCCTTCGGGATAATGGCCAGCCGGTTCCGCCTGTTCCAGACAGCTATAAATTTGGCGGATTATAAACTCAACAACATTGTGTACTGCTGCTGCTTGTTGCACAATTTTTTACGGAAATTCTCCACAAGTTATGTGTCATCAGTTGGGCCTGAGGCCGGTCCCTCTGAACTGATAAATCTGACCGGCCTCAGCACTGCCCGTACTGGCTTGGCCCCCCAAAGTGCCCGTGAAGTACGTCAGAAATACGTTGAGTACTTCACGGGTAGGGGGGCCATCGCAATGCCAGACCACTTCTGACCTTTGATTTTACCTTTTTAAAATAAATAAAAATATTTGATTTACTACTAACTTGTGTTGTCATTCTTGTATTTGTGGTTTACGTGTCTCCCAGGTTCTAGTAGTGCCAAGTGTATTTGTCCTTAGTAAATAGCCTCAAATCTCAGAGGTAAAAACACTCTTTTTGCATCTTCCGAACTGCTATAGAGCATAGAAAGAAAAAGGCACACCTTGTTTAGACTTCCCGAATGTTTTTATTGATTGCACCACAGTTTTGGTTGTTTTTCGAAAAAAATAAAAAAAATTTGTGCGGCTTTTTTGGCAGAAACATGCATGGGTCAAAAGCCAAAATTTTTTTAGTAAAAAAGTAATAAAATAACACAGTGAAAAAGACAAACAGGAGATGGGGTGATGTTACCCCTGATCCATCCCAAATGTGAAGAACCACACTTTATTTTTGGGGCTCAAATGGGTATCTTCAACATGATCCCATGGCTAAGGTAAACATGTGCTATCTGCTATCATGGGGGATCAATGGACGTGCTTTGGGGGTGAAAACCCTTCCTCTCCCCTACTTGAGGAGGGAGGAAGAGGTTGCACCCCCAAAACAGGGACATAGATATCCTGTGACGGCAGATAGCACATGTTGAGTCTTCAGTGTGTGCATCTTCACATTTGGGCTTGTGGAAATCCCATAGAAAATTTCGGACGCATAACAAAAAACACAAAAAGGGGAGGGGTTCACACTATTCTCCCCAAAATATCTATCATGTTTTTATATTTTTGCTCAATCACAATCATTCTCTTTCTCATAATGTCCATTTTGCTACTGCATTCCATGATTTCCTGAATGATTATTTTGGCACTGGCACTCAAGAATGGAGGATTTGGACTTCCTGACACACCCCCACGTTCAGTCCCTAAAAAGAAACAAATATTTTAAAACTATGCAGGCCTACATCTGTATTTACCTTGAAGTTGTGGTGACAGACACTGACCTGTTGTGCTGATAAGCTCCACCTCTCCTTCCTCCACCTCCCCTTCCTCCACCTCCGCCTTCTCCCCCTCCGCTTCCTGAACCTGCTGAACTTGGTCTGCTTTGGGATCTTCGGGGAGTTTCTGTGGTGTTGGGTTCCTCGTCTCCTGAGCATGGTGTCCTCCCACTCTCCTCTCCCCTATGGGAATTGAAAAAATAATGTATCCTTTAGCACACAGACTTTTTAGGCCTGAAAATGGATTCTCAATGTTTTAAAGTGGGGTCCAATTGATATTTGGCCCTGAGTTTCAAGATGAACATATGAGATCTTGCAAACTCAAAAAAGCAACATGTTATTTTTGAGGACACTCACAAATACACTTGGATAACCACCAAGGTATCCACTGGAGCACCTGTGTGTGACACAGTTAAGAAATTTGGTCATGTGGCCCAGAGTATAGTATCTTGATCAAGAACCAAAAAAAGTACACAACTGCTGGAGTGTCATCTCCTTTACCCAGAATACAGTTTATCCTTTCATTCACATTCGAATTTTCCTTACAACACATCATCTTGCCAACAATGTGTAGATAAACATTGTTGAAGTAAAATGAGGCATGCCCACATGTAGTTTACGTGGATATGTGCCAAACATGTTTGGGGGAAGAGCAGCAATATTTTTATCCACACATTTAGCAAATAAGTGGACTCTCCACTTAACAGAAAAGTTAAGATTTTAAAATGTGAAACCAGTCAAGCCAAGCACATGTTGCAAAACATGGAAGAATACATATTACAAGGTGAAAGAACACAGTAAAATAAACTTACCGTATTTATCGGCGTATAACACGCACCGGCGTATAACACGCACCCCAAGTTTAGGAGGGAATTTTAAGGAAAAAAACTTTTAGGAGGGAAATTCAAGGAAAAAAAACTTACATTTAAATGCAGCATGCAGCCTTGCCCAGTGTCCATCTGCAGCCTTGCCCAGTGTCCATCTGTCCATCTGCAGCCGTGCCCAGTGTCCATCTGTCCATCTGCAGCCGTGCCCAGTGTCCATCTGTCCATCTGCAGCCTTGCCCAGTGTCCATCTGTCCATCTGCAGCCGTGCCCAGTGTCCATCTGTAGCCTTGCCCAGTGTCCATCTGTCCATCTGCAGCCGTGCCCAGTGTCCATCTGTCCATCTGCAGCCGTGCCCAGTGTTCATCTGTCCATCTGCAGCCGTGCCCAGTGCCTTTGCGATCGTGTCAGTCCCGGCGGTTTTTAAAATTTGGCGCCGATTTCTGTGGAGAGGAGCGAGCGGGGCCGAGTGTACTTCGGCTGGACTCGGCTCCTCTCGCAGTTCCGCCCATCTCCACTGACTGCGCCGCTGACGGAGAAAGCCGAGTGTACTTCGCCTAGACTCGGCTCTGCTCACAGTCACAGGCAGGACTGCGAGAGGAGCCGAGACTAGGCGAAGTACACTCGGCTTTCTCCGTCAGCGGCGCAGTCAGAGATGGGCGGGACTGCGAGAGGAGCCGAGTAAAGCCGATTGTACTTCGGCTTCGGCTCCGCTCGCTCCTCTCGCTCGTTTTCAGCAGGGGAATACGGAGTATCGGCGTATAACACGCACCCACGATTTTCCCCTGATTTTAAGGGGAAAAAAGTGCGTGTTATACGCCGATAAATACGGTACATTTTTCAATGCTTTTTATAAGCTTCCTATACTGCTCCGGCTCCCTGAGCTTCAGGTCTGACCACCTTTTACGGAGTTGTTCCTTGGATCTCCTGACCCCATATTTTTTATAGAGAGTCTTCGCAACTTTGTCCATAGTTTGTGACTTCCGGAGATTAGGGGTGTCGTATGGGCCATGCTTGCCGTCGTAATCCTTCCTCCGCAGAATGTCCACCATCTCCGCCATCTCAAAAATACATATTAGTCGCCTTGTATCTTTTTTCACTGGATCGTGACGTTTCCGCCTCCGGGCTTTCCTCGTCGGTAATTTCTAGTAAAGAAGCCACCTGTGTCTGTGACATGTCGCCGTCTCACACTGTGCGCCGTTCGTTAAGGGGCGGGGAAATGCTGAAAAAGTCCGTCATGGGCGGGCGACGAGGGCGGAGTTACACGCATGCGCAGGGTATAAAAAGGGGAAAGAAGTTATTAGGGATGCGCGGAGTAAGGACGACCGGAAGTGAACCAACGAAGTGAACTATGGTAAGAAGGGAACTCGGGCCTGCAGTGGCCTATATTGGTTCATGATTGTAAAGGGCAATATTGTGATAAGTTGAGGAGAATCAATTCTGATTCTTTTCTTTTTTTTCTTTTGTTTTTTACTTGTTGTTCCAAAAAGATGCATAAACTACGAGAGCCGGAGGTGATGCTTATTTTTATAGAAAAATATAAGGAACAGCGCAACCTGTGGGAACTGAAACACCCTGCGTACCACAAGAGTGATGTACGTCGGGCAACTATTACCAAGTTAGCAGAGGATATGAAGCCATGGATCCCAGATGCAGACTACACTATGATCAATAATAAAATCAACAACCTGCGTAATTCCTATAAAAAAAAATACAAGGAAGTGCGCCAGTCAAAGAGATCAGGAGCAGCAGCCGACGATGTAGTAAAGCCCAAGCTGTGGTACTACAGACATCTTCAATTTCTGGATGACCAGATCGAGGCCAGGGAATCTATTTCCAGCCTTCCCTCAACCCTTCCTTCCACCCTTCCCTCCAGCGTTCCTTCCACCCTTCCCTCCAGTGTTCCTTCCACCCTTCCCTCCACCCCTGCAGAGGCGGAGGAGGAGCCTCCCGAGCTTGAAGAGCCAGATCTTCACATCTTCAGCCAGGTATAGTATTTTTGATCATAATTATTGTCCACTAAGTAATATTGTGTTGAACTGTTTGGATTAGCCATAAATGATATCACCCCCCCCCCCCCAAAAAAAAAAAAACAGGAAAGAGATCAAAATTGTGTGTGATAGATTCCCCAAATAATCCAATTTTTCATTTTATTTTAAAAACAGGATGAGGCAAGCCAGGAGGAAGAGGGTCAGGAGTGTGGCAGGCAGGAGGAGGCAGGGCCAAGTGGGACTCAGCAGGTCCCCAGGCCTAGTGGCAGCACCGTCTCCCAAGTGGCTGCCCTCCACGTCAGACCGCCAAAACAACGGCGGATGACACAAGTGGAGGAGGAGTCACTAAAGATGATTCAGGAGGCTGCTGCCATTATGAGGGCCCCCCTCAACCCTACGGAGGGCTTTAGCACATATCTGGCGGATAAGTTGCTCAGAATGGAGGCGGGACAACGGGCCCTTTGTGAGCACCTCATATATATGGCCGTACACATGGGGGCGAGGGGGCTGCTGACTGAGGCCACCCATATCTCGCAGCAGGCCAATCCCTCTCCTCCTTCTCCTCCTCCTCCTGCCACATCACCACCCACAGTGGCCCAGCCTGCAAGGGTGCGTGGACGGGGCCGTGGAGAGAACGCTGCAGAGAGGCATGGAAGGAAGGCTACAGGGAAGAGCAGGAGGTGATTCTCTGGCCTCGAGCTGCTCATCCAGAAATTGAAGGTTGATGGAGTACCACAGCTTGGGATGATGTATGTCTTTGGCTGCTGCTCCTGATTTCATGCTGTTGTTGATTTTATTATTGATCATAGTCAGGTCTGCATTTGGGATCTAATGACTTGATATTCTCTGCTAATTTCTGAATAGTTGCCCTTCGGTTTTTGGGTTTTTTTTTTACGAAATAAAGGGAAATTTGATTTCAGCCAACATACATGCCTGATGTGTTTTTTTTTGGAAGTAGCAATAAGATTTCATAAATACAATGTGTAATTAATAACAAGGGACACCAACCTCCATGAGTAAAAAAATAAAAAAAATATGTTGTTCTGAGAAATTGACACACCAAAAAATGCACAACAAATTTAAAGACAAAAACAAAAAAAAAGGTGTAATTTGGGAGGTCGGCCTTGAAGAATTAAACAAATTATTCCTAAGATCACAAGAAAGAAGAAAGACATACGTTTCTCAGAACTCATGAGAAAGATCTGCTGCCAAAATGACATTTTAAAGACCGTTCTAAAGCAAAAAAACATACGCTGCATTAAACGAAGCAATAACTTGCAGAATGACGAATGTGCTCTCTCCATTAGGAACGCTAGTTTTACCAGAACGAGCGCTCCCGTCTCCTAATTCAGTCTGAGCATGCGTGGGTTTTTTAACCGATGGACTTGCCCATAGACGATCGGAAATTCCCATCGGTTTTTTATCCATCGGAAAATTTTAAAACAAGTTCTATTTTTTCCAACCGATGGAAAAAAGACCGATGGGTACCATACACGATCGGTTGGTCTGATGAAAACCATCCATCAGTCAAACCAATCCTGTGTACGGGGCTTTAGTCTCTGCCACAGACCTGATGAACTTGGTCTCTGCCACAGACCTGGTGAACTTGGTCTCTGCCACAGACCTGGTGAACTTGGTTTTCAAAGCTTGGCCTCTTTGTAAGGAGAAGACATCCCTCCAGAGAGTTACCGGGCCCCTTCCTTCACTGTGACTTCTCACCAGTCCCTCGGAACGGTCTTTTCCCGGCCTCCTCGTCTAAGATGCGGGTCCCCTCGCAAGGCGGCATACTGAGATTCCTCGATCCTTGACGGGCCCCAGCCAAAGGTGCTGGGCCCAAGGCCTTTAGTTGCAGCCCCAGGGCTGAAGGTGCCTAGGACTGATTCACCGACCACTGCCCCTGGGCCAAAGGTGCACACACTCCCTGGGAGTAGCACTCCCGACGACGAACCCACCCTGAACAGGCAGCGTCTGCCCCTTTTTTTATCCTCCCCCAGCATACACAGCAGGCCGACCACTCCCACTGTATGGTTGCCGAGAGGGGACACACAAGGCACAGCACTGTATCAGCAGTTCAACCCTGGCCCACTATGGCAGCGCCACGTGCAGGCCACAGGGAACGGTACACCGATACTCTCCCTGCAGACAAAAAATGGTTGATAATGTCCTAACAATTTAGGTGTTTGAGCATAACTACCACTCAAACACTACCCCTAAATTGAGGACCCCGCTACACCAGTGTAGCGGGTAGGTACTTTTCAGTATGTTGATTCGGGTGGAGACATCAGTGGTGTCCAGTTCCCTGCGGCCCAGCAGGTGGCGCTGTCACTTTGGGCCGGGGTTGAACCATCGCTGGAGTGCCGTACTCTTTTTGGTCTCTCGCAGCGGTTGTACGGCGGGGCGGGGAACCCGCTGTGCTAGCTGGGAGAGGCTATAAAGGGGGCGGACATCTTTGCCACGAGGTCCGAGTCCCAGGCACCTTTAGCCTGAGGGCTGCTGTCCAGCGGTCGGTGTCCAGACGGCCTAGGCCTGGACACGTGGAGTTCGGGAGTCACCCCAGACACCCTCAGTCTGGGGTGAGGTGCATCGTTCAGGCCTGGGGCCCAGCTTCTTCCACTGGGATCCGCCCGGGAGGAACCATCCTAAGGCACCCACAGAATCGGGTGTCTGAATCCAGGCGTAAGGGACCGCGCAGGTGACCTTCCCGTAGATCTGGTGCAGCAGATTGCCAGTGCTGGGACAGGGCCTCCGGAGACCGTTGGGATGGATGTCCTCGCCAATGTTCTAAGGTCGGTGGCAGAGACCGTTACTCTAAGGTCGTGACAGAGAACGGTACTTAGGCCCGTGACAGGGGCTCCAAACAGTTCACCCGGTAGGTAGCAGCTACCAACTTCACGGTCGGTGGCAGAGACCGTGCGCCAGGCCTATCTGCACGAGAAACGGATAGGAGAGTTCATTGTGCCTGGGCCTACTCGTATCCACACCCCTGTCTGTCTGTTATGGAAGTTCAACTGATTATGTTCATTCTGGCATTAAAGAAATAATGGAGTGTTGAACTTTTAATGGTGTGGGGCTCTATTACTGGCAGATACACCTCCACGGAAGAAGCGGAGGCTCCATATGCAGGATGAAGACCCGAAGGTAATTAAAAAAAAAGACTTTGCTCAAACTTCACAGTTACGGAGGGTGAGAGCTTGGCGTAGTGACCTGAACTCTCTCCTCCAGAGTACCCCTAGACAACAGCCACAAACAACCAATACAAGAGAGAGAGAGAGTGAGGCCGCTACACCAGTATTAGTCCATAGGGTTCAATATGAAGTTGGCTCACCCTTTGCAGCTATAACAACTTCAACTCTTCTGGGAAGGCTGTCCACAAGGTTTAGGAGTGTGTCTATGGGAGTGTTTGACCATTCTTTCAGAAGCACATTTGTGAGGTCAGGCACTGATGTTGGACGAGTAGGCCTGGCTCTTAGTCTCCACACTAATTCATTCCAAAGGTGTTCTATTGGGTTGAGGTCAGGACTCTGTGCAGGTCAGTCAAGTTCCTCCACCCCAAATTCGCTCATCCATGTTTTTATGGACCTTGCTTTGTGCACTGGTGCGCAGTCATGTTGGAACAGGAAGGGACCATCCCCAAACTGTTACCACAAGGTTTAGGAGTGTGAATGTTTGACCATTGTTCCAGAAGCACATTTGTGAGGTCAGGCACTGATGTAGACGAGAAGGCCTGGCTCGCAGTCTCTAATTCATCCCAAAGGTGTTCTATTGCGTTGAGGTCAGGCCAGTATAGTTCCTCCACCCCAAACTCATTCATTCATGTATTTATGGACCTTGCTTTGTGCATTGGTCCAAATAATTTTGTGGAGGGGGGATTATAGTGTGGGGTTGTTTTTTAGGGGTTGGGCTTGCCCCCTTAGTTCCAGTGAAGGGAACTCTTAAGGCATCAGCATACCAAGACATTTTGGACAATTTCATTCCCAAATTTGGGGGAGCAGTTTGGTGATGGTCCCTTCCTGTTCCACAATGACTGCGCACCAGTGCACAAAGCAAGGTCCATAAAGACATGAATGAGCGAGTATACAGTTGTGCTCATAAGTTTACATACCCTGGCAGAATTTATGATTTCTTGGCCATTTTTCAGAGAATATGAATGATAACACAAACACTTTTCTTTAACTCATGGTTAGTGTTTGGCTGAAGCCATTTATTATCAGTCAACTGTGTTTACTCTTTTTAAATCGTAATGAAAACATAAACTACCCAAATGACCCTGACCAAAAGTTTACATACAGCAGTTCTTAATACTGTGTATTGTCCCCTTTAACATCAATGACAGCTTGAAAGCTTGAAGTCTTTTGTGGGATTTGTGGATGAGGCTCTCTTTATCTTCTCATATTGTAAAGCTGCCCATTCCTCTTGGCAAAAAGCCTCCAGTTCCTGTAAATTCTTGGGCTGTCTTGCATGAACTGCACGTTTGAGATCTCCCCAGAGTGGCTCAATGATATTGAGGTCAGGAGACTGAGATGGCCGCTCCAGAACCTTCACTTTTTTCTGCTGTAGCCAATTACAGGTCGACTTGGCCTTGTGTTTTGGATAATTTTCATGTTGAAATGTCTATTTACGTCCCATGCCCAGCTTCCTGGCTGATGAATGCAAATGTTCCTCCATTATTTATTGATAACATTCTGCATTCATCTTGCCATCAATTTTGACCAATATTCCTGTGCCTTTGTAGCTCACACATCCCCAAAACATCAGCGATCCGCCTCCATGTTTCACAGTAGGAATGGTACCTTTCATCATAGGTCTTGTCGACTCCTCCAAATGAAGCTGTGACGAACCCTTGTCCTCAACAGAACTTTGTCCGCCGTAAATGCTTCCTCTGTCCAGAACCAGCAGTATCGAAACCTCTTTAGCCCACCAGTCACCAGACAACACCAGTCTTGGAGTACATCAGGAATAGCCTTTTTATTTGAGATCTCACACAAATATATACACAAGGATGACAATACAAACTGTAACCAGAAACCTAATTAACATGAGCTAATTATCTAATCCTTTAGACAGCCTAGGTGACTCAGAGGTGTGACCTTTAGGACAGACTTGCCGTTTTTTTAGCTCAGAAGACACAATCAACATTATCATAAATAGAAACACAGAAAACCTTCTCACAATAGCAGAAGCTAATTACAATTAACAATACAAACAGTGATCTCCCCCTCCTCAGCATAGTAGGCAACAAACTATAGTAGAAGTAGACTGTCCGGCTCCTACCCAGTTCTAGAGGTCTGTGATCAGCTCTTATATATATATATATATATATATATATATATCTCCTGGGAGATATTGTGGATAAATATTACGGTTATATTTATGTAACCACCTTTTCATTGTCCATTAAACAGACACAGGGTGATTTACACATAAGATGAGTCCAGGGAAGCTGGATACAAAGTTTCCAGAGCTCTCCAAGGTAAGCTGAGTTGCACAAACCCCCCACTTAAAGTGACTACTGTCACAGAAGCGTTTATGGTTGTGGCTAAAAAGCTAAATTTTTGTCTCATAACTCCAAAAGACTTTGTGCCAGAAGGTTTGAGGCTTGTCTCTGTGCTGTTTGGCGTATTATAAGCGGGATACTTTGTGGCATTTGCGTAGTAATGGCTTTCTTCTGGCGACTCGACCATGCGGCCCATCTTTCTTCAAGTGCCTCCTTATTGTGCATATTGAAACAGCCACACCACATGTTTTCAGAGAGTCCTGTATTTCACCTGAAGTTATTTGTGGGTTTTTCTTTGCATCCCGAACAATTTTCCTGGCAGTTGTGGCTGAAATTTCAGTTGGTCTACCTGACCGTAGTTTGGTTTCAACAGAACCCATCATTTTACATTTCTTGATTAGAGTTTGAACACTGCTGATTGGCATTCTCAATTCCTTGGCTATCATTTTATATCCCTTTCCAGTTTTAAACAGTTCAACTACCTTTTCCCGCAGATCCTTTGACAATTCTTTTGCTTTCCCCATGACTTAAGCCCCATACACACTATCAGTTTTCTTGCAGGTTTTTCTCTTCAGGTTTACCAAAACCATGTAGTGCAAGGGCCTGCCTGATTGCATACGAATTGAAACTCTTAAGGTTTGACCTCATATTAGATGGTTTTGGTAAACCTGAAGAGAAAAACCTGCAAGAAAACTGATAGTGTGTATGGGGCTTTAGAATCCAGAAACATCAGTGCAGCACTGGATGAAAGATGCAAGGGTCTCTCAAGAGTCAAACTCATTGATCTTTTATACACACACTAATTACAAGCAAACAGATCACAGGTGAGGATGGTTATCTTTAATAGCCATTCAAACCCATTTGTGTCAACTTGTGTGCATGTTATCAGGCCAAAATCACCAGGGTATGTAAACTTTTGATCAGGGTCATTTGGGTAGTTTCTGTTTTCATTATGATTTAAAAAGAGTAAACACAGTTGATTGATAATAAATGACTTCAGCCAAACACTATCCATGAGTGAAAGAAAAGTTTTTGTGTTATCATTCATATTCTCTGAAAAATGGCCAAGAAATCTTAAATTCTGCCAGGGTATCTAAACTTATGAGCACAACTGTATATAATCTAGTGTGGATGAGCGAGTTTGGGGTGGAGGAACTTGACTAGCCTGCACAGAGTCCTGACCTTTGGGATGAATTAGAGCGGAGAATGAGAGCCAGACATTCTCATCCAACATCAGTGCCTGACCTCACATATGCACTTCTGGAAAAATGGTCAAACATTCCCATAGACACTCCTAAACCTTGTGGACAGCCTTCCCAGAAGAGTTGAAGCTGTTACAGCTGCAAAGGTTGGGCCAACTCAATATTGAACCCTACAGACTAAGACTGGGATGCCATTAAAGTTCATGTGCGTGTAAAGGCAGGCGTCCCAATACTTTTGGTAATATAGTGTATCTGCACTTTACTCTGCACCGTGGAAGACGGCACTATATAAATCAGTAAATAGATGCACAATGGCTATTCCTCAGAGAGCACATCTGTACACAGTTTGGGAATAGTGGGAGTTTGTGTGCACAGTGCCTGATGAATTTTTGGCCTGGTGTAACTGTGCTGGCTATTGCCTCAGCAAGCTGCTTGCAGTTTCGTCAGCCTTGCTGCTTCCCTTGGGATGGCTTCCACTGCTCATTAACTCCAGGCTCTTGTTATCTGTGGGTATGAATGGATGCATGGCTGGCAACAAATCCTTTTCTCTTTTTTTTTTTTTTTTTCTTGGTTAGTTATTAGCTGTGTATGTCTGCATACATGCCTCCCCTTCTCTATATTCTCATTATATCTCTTATTTAAAGCCATGATAAAAAAAAAGCAACATAACTAGTGTTTGCCAAAAGCATATATGAAGCAAATAGAAGTAACCAGGAACATGAAGAAGATAGATCTGATTATAAGTATCGGTTAAAGAAAAAAAAATTCTCCAACAAGCTGTTTGAAAGTCATATGTAATGCCGCGTACACACGGCCGTTTTTCTCGTCGAAAAAAATGAAATTTTTCCCATTCGACGAGAAAAACGATAGTCTGTGGGCTTTCTGTCGTTTTTTTCGACGAGAAAAACGGCATTAAAAACGACCAGAATAATTAGAACATGTTCTAATTTTTCTCTTCGTTTTTTTCGACATGCTTTCCGCGGCAGTGTTTCCCATAGGGAAACACTGCCGCGGAGCCCACAGACGGTTGTTTTTCTCGACAAGAGAAAAAAACGACGTGAAAAACGACCGTGTGTGGGGAACAAGCTGTTCCCTCGTTTTTAATGACATTATTCACGGCGGTTTTTTAACCGCCGTGAATAATGATCATGTGTACGCGGCATTACTGTTGGTTATATTTCATGTTGCACGCTGCATACACTTTATCACCGGTTTATTACTTATCTATTTTAACACAGTTCTCATAAGTATCAAAACAAGCAACAATATACAGGTGGCGGTCACAGGACAGGGAGATGGGCGAAGTTACCCAGCAGACACACCAATTAAACGTGACAGATTATAACCCTCCCCAATGTATCCAAAATAAGGAGAAAAAAAAAAGTTTTACTTTCATGTCAACAAAAGTGTTGTCTGTCATACAAATCGGTCTTGTGCTTTAAACCTACAAGCCTATTTTGTTGAAAATATTTTTGAGAAAAAGAGTTAATAAATATGCAAAGATACACATGAACGTAAGGAGCAGAGAGCCTGGTTATAACTATGTGGAGGTTAAAGAGCAAAGGCCTTGGATAGGGTGCTGGTGGAGGGAATTGGGCTTAATAAGCATAACTATAATATTAATATTATTAATATTATTATTCAGGATTTATTTAGCGCCAACAGTTTGCGCAGCGCTTTACAACATCAGGGAAGACAGTACAATCACAATAGAAGTATAGTCATCCTTAAGGATACATTATCTCTGCTGGAAATAATTCTCTTTGACCATGCAGACTAGTGAATCCTTTAATGTGTCTGGCCTGTATTATCTCAAAGAACGTATTTAGCACTCCATATCTTGGACTACAAGTAAATTAGTGCCTGTGTTTTGGAGCTGAAGACAGTAGGAGTAGTTGAGTAGTTTAACAAAAGACAATGGGCAGGGCTGACACCACTCCATTATTATTATTTTACAGGTTTTATATAGCGCCAACAGTTTGCACAGCACTTTGCAACTTGAGGGCAGACAGTACAATTCAATACAGGAGGAATCGGAGAGCACCGCTCGCTAGAGCTTACAATCTAAAGCCTCATACACACGATCGGACTTCCATCTGACAAATTCGTGGATTTTTGTCCGAAGGGCGTTTTCCGTGAACTTGTTCTGCAAACAGACGGCAGAACATTTTCAGCCAACATACACCAAACTACGTGGTTTTTCAACTCTTTACCGCCACCCTTTGGGCAACTTCTGCTATTGTTGTCTGATGTTTAGCATTGGTTCAGAGCATGCGTGTTTGTACTTTGGATTTTAGTCCGACGGATTTGTGTACACACGATCGGATGATCTGACGCAACACATTTGTTCTCGGAGAATTTGAGAGCATGCACAGCCAGCATTTGTTGTCGGAAATTCCGAAAACAATTGTCCGATGGAGCATACAGACGGTCGGATTATCTGACAAAACACGTCCGTCGGACAATTGTTGTCGGAAAATACGATCGTGTGCATGGGCCTTTAGAGGGATGGTTAAGTGATACAAAAGGTAATAGCTGTGGGAGATGAGCTGATGGAGAAAATAAAAGTACAGTTGTTAGGTGGGGGCAGGATATGCTTCTTCGAAAAGAAGGGTTTTCAGGGATCTTTTTAAAGCAAACAGAGTAGGAGAGAGACAGACAGATTGGGATAGGGCGTTGCATAGGATGGGAGAGGCTCTGGAAAAGTCCTGGAGGAGAGCATAGGAGGAGGTGACGATGGAACTAGAGAGCAGGGCGTCTTTGGAGGAATGCAGAAAACTCTTTGGTTGGTATTTTGAGACTAGGCTAGTGATGTAGCTGAGGGCTGAGTTATGGATGGCTTTGTAAGTTGTTGTTAGTATTTTGAATTCAATTAATTTGGTGAGCGGAAACCAATGGAGGGATTGACAGAGAGGAGTAGCAGACACTGAACGGTTGGTATGGTGGATGAGTCTGGCGGCAGCATTCATGATGGACTGAAAGGGGGATAGCTTGCGTAAAGGTAAGCCAATCAGGATGGAGTTACAGTTGCAGTAGTCGAGGCGAGAGATGACCCGGGAGTGAATTGGTAGCTTAGCTGTGGGATTGGTTAGGAAAGGCCGTAATTTGGAGATGTTGCGGAGGTTGAGGCATTTTTATGAGTCCATAAAAAGGATGTGTTGTCAGCCCACTATACGCTATAAAGATATGAGTGCATGTTTCGCAGATCAATGGGTTTTATTCTGCTAGCCATACAGTGCAAATATTATTTCAATATGACAGAAAAGTTGACCATTTGCTTACAGTATATTCCTTTTTTTTAATCTTTTACAGACAGATATTAATTTTCAGCACCCTTATATAATGAAACTTTTGTGTTTTGTGTCTTGAATTTGCATTTACACACACACTAACCTAGATATAACACCCCGATGGATGCAGAACTTCTAAGAGTCGAAGACCTGAAGTCAGGGGCGTAACTAGAAATCACAGGGCCCCATAGCAAAATGTTGTATGGGCCCCTCCCCCACAAAAAAATGGCGGACTTAAATTAAATAGTGGGCGTGGTTTAAAGGGCGTGTGGTTCGAGTCTGAGATGAAAGAAAGAAAGAAAGAAAGAAAGAAAGAAAGAAAGAAAGAAAGAACCCAGATCCTACACCATCCAAACACCTGGTGTTAGCGCTTCAATAATCCTCACCTATGCCCAATGCAGCGTGGTCTGCCCGTGCCCAATACTGCCTCACCTGTGCCCACTTGTGCCCAATGCAGTGTGGCCTGTGCCCAATGCAGCATGTCCAGTGCCCAGTGCAGCCTCACCAGTGCCCAATGCAGCGTGTCCTGTGCCCAATGCAGCCTCACCTGTGCCCAATGCAGCCTCACCTGTGCCCAATACAGCCTCACCTGTGCCCAATGCAGCCTCACCTGTGCCCAATGCAGCGTGACCCGTGCACAATGTAGCCTCACCTGTGCAGTGGAAGAGGCGAGGCAGCACAATCTCTTGCAGTCATAATGCCATTACTGTACCTTGTGTCTTTGTTACACCATGCATCAACTGTATACCCCTCCAGTGTCGCTTTGTAAAGCTGGGTACCGACCGGTAAATAGTCATGGTTCTGTCAGGTTTTATCACCGGCTGTTCTTGATGTCTCTGTGGGTGTCAGACTATGAAGTCCCAGCTTCCTCAATTCTGCTCTTTAAGCAGTGGCGAAACTACCGGGGAGGATGAGGAATGCATACTGCAGGCCTCAAATGGCTATTGGCGAGCATGGGGTTGCCTCAGAGTGGGGGGGCGAGCACCGCCCGCACGGTCCCCCAGCCAGAGGAAGTGAGGAGAGCAAGAGGCGCGCTGTGCGTACAAGCAGAGAGCTGTAATAGCTTTCATTTGAATGTCCTGCGTTCCCGGGGGTCACCGTCACATAGCCCCAGCTCTTGGCCTTTGATGACGTCACATGTCCCGCATTGGACCGGCGTTCTGTCTATCAAAGGCGCCGGGCCAAGAGGTGGGGCTATGTGACGGTGAGCCTCGGGAACGCAGGACATTCAAATGAAAGCTATTACAGCTCTCTGCTTGTACGCACAGCGCGCCTCTTCCTCTCCTCACTTCCCCTGGCTGGGGGACCGTGCGGGCAGTGCTTGCCCCCCGGCAGTATGCATTCCTCCTCTTCCCCACGGGCCCCTCTCGGTTGTGGGCCCCATAGCGGCCGCTTGTGTCGCTATGGCGGTAGTTCCGCCACTGCCTGAAGTCCAATGAATTAACGGGGCCGGACAGGCATAGTCAGACTGGGGAAGAAAGTGCTTGAAGATGCTTGGGGTCCTCCAGGTAGAAAATTAGGCCGACTTTGACTTTTTGCAGCATTTAATGCACACTGTAAGAAGCTCACAGTGTGCAGTGAAATCAGAGTAAGCTATTTCAGTACAGGAGGGGAGCATGTACGATTGTGCAAGACTAAAGGTTAGGCTGGAATTGAGCTTTAAAGGATGAAGGATTTCCAGCATCCTGAAAGGCTTCTACATCATATGCTACATTCTTTTAATTTGACACCTATACATGGTTATATAGAGATGCTCTGCTATTTGGAACCATAGCCATGCGCACAGAGTGCGCCGGATGTGCCTGGGCACACCCTAATTACTCCTTGTGCCATTGGCTCCAGGGGGCCCAGGCAGCATAGGAATCGGATCTGAAAAAAAAACACTGATTCATACTTTAAAAGTCACAGCACCCATGTGAATGAGCCCCAAACCTCATTTACACACAGAGCTTTATTTATTAACTCAATACAGTTTTATCTTTTAGATTTAGCAGGAATTTTCTCTGTGTGTGTATATATGTAATATAGATATATATATATATATATATAATCTATCTAAGTATATTTGAGCTTTGGGATGCACACCCTAATGCAATAGTCTCTGCACACCTACTGTATGTTTGGAAAGTTAACCACTTCACACAAATTGCCATACCCACTAGCTGCGATAACCCTGGTATTTTCAGGAACAATGTGCGCTTCTCTTTAGGATAAAAGTAGTCTCTGCAGCGGATTCGCCACGACATTACTTTTATCGGTGGCGGGAGAGGGCCCCTCCCTCCCGACGCGCTACGGTTGTCTCCGCCGCGTACCGGAGGCGATCGCTTCCTCTCTCCTGGATTCCTGAATGCCGAGTGAGGGACAGATGGCCCCAACTCAGCTCCATAGCATTGGAGGGTGAAAGCTACGTCAAACGTCACTTCCGCCCATTGCTCTTAAGGGAGAGATTTTTTTATTTTATTTTTTTGCATTTTAATGTAAATATGAGATTTGAGGTCTTTTTGACCCCAGATCTCATATTTAAGGGGTCCTGTCATGTTTTTTTTCTATTACAAGGGATGTTTACATTCTTTGTGATAGGAATAAAAGTGACCCAATTTTTTTTTTTTTTTTAAAAGGACAGTGTAAAAATAAAAAATAAAAGGTAAAATAAATAAGAAAAACATGTTTTTAAAGCGCCCGTCCCGCCGAGCTCGCATGCAAAAGCCAACGCATACGTAAGTCGCGCCATGCATATAAAAACGGTGTTCAAACCACACATGTATCACCGCAATCGTTAGAGTAAAGCCTAGTACACACGGCTGAGATTCTCGTCAGGAAAAAAAATGTTGTTTTTCCTGACGAGATTCTTGACAAGAATCTTGTGCCGGCCGAGTGTACACACACTCCATTCCAAAGAACCGCCGTTCTTTTGAATGAAACGAACGCGGTGACGTCATCGACTACACATTCGATGCCGTCGCTGCCATCTTGCTACACCCTACCTATGCCTAGGAAGCTACCGCACATGCGTCAAAGTCATTTCGAGCATGCGTGGGTTTACCGGAGGACAGGTAAACTTGTTGCCGCATACACACACACACAGTTTTCTCGTCGGGAAACAGGCAGGACGAGAATCCCGACGAGAAAATAGAGAGCAGGTTCTCTATTTTTCTCGTCGAGATTCCCAGCAGTTTTTTCGACGAGAAAACATACACGACCGGTCGTGTGTACGAGGCCTGAGAGCAATAATTATATCACTAGACCTCCTCTGTTACTCAAAACTGGTAACCTGTAGACATTTTTAAACGTCACCAATGGAGATCTTAAGTACCAAAGTTTGTCGCCATTCCACGAGCGGGTGTAATTTTGAAGCGTGACATGTTTGGTATCAATTTACTTGGCGTAACATTATCTTTCACAATATAGAAAAAAATTGGGCCAACTACTGTTGTCTTGTCTTATTTTTTTAACTCAAAAAGTGTATTTTTTCCCCAAAAATTGCGCTTGTAGGATCGCTGCGCAATACTGTGCGACATAAAGAATTGCAATGACTGCCATTTTATTCTCTTGGGTGTCTGAAAAATGTATATATAAAGTTTGGGGGTTCTAAGTAGTTTTCTAGCAAAAAAAATAAAAAATGTTTACTTGTAAACAACAAGTGGTTAAGTAATATACATCATTCATTCTTATGAAAATATTTTTTACTGGTTATGGTTTTGTCCTAGGAAGTGGTATACAGTATATTCTCTTTTCTAGGCACTCAGGCAGCTTTAGAATTATGGCACATTGTATGTTAGTTTGGATGCAAAGATCATGATGCAGCACAAGCGTATATAAATCACAATAGCCAGATTCTGCAAATGGAAAGGAGGCCAACAAAACAGTTTGTAGATTAAAATCATCCCTGGAGGTATCCGTATCTGGATCCTGCAAGGCAGCAAGCCCAAGGGATGAGTAGTGCCAGCATCAAGCTAATGAGACAACTGATGTAAGAAGAGCTTCAAATTGCATAACTAGACAGACTGCAGCACAGATATAAATATTCCGGAGGTGCACAAATAGTAACCGGTGTGCAGTTTACACACGAGGACAGTCATGCTGTAAAATACAAACTGTTCATTAGACAATGAAATATATTCGATGAACCTGCACTTTAAACTTATTGAGAAGACATTTCTAAGCAGCATCTTATTTATTGTATACATACAGAATGCTGTATTCATTCCTCCCAGTGTGTTTTCTATATAGCAGACCTTCGTTCTTTTGTGTTGTGCTACTTGTAAATTATAACTCTCATTAAATATGTCTTGATTCATCTTTTTCCAGCTATTCTCCAATGTACAGAAATAATGGGGAATTAAATACTGCATCTGCCTCATTTCACTGGGACTGGAAGCCCGGATATCAGATTAAATCTCATCATCAAAGCCACATTCAGATAAAATCTATTATTACGAATGAACAGTTCAGATGACTTGCTACACTCCAGTGATAAGCAACCTGGGGACTGCTGGTTGACTGCAAGTCCCAGCAGGCCATGTAGCTCAGAGACTGTTTGTATGCATGCAAGAGGTTAACAGGGCATGCTGGGGCAGATACCATAAAACAGTCTGGACTGAGCTGTGCTTAAAATGATATTAAAGTCTTGTTTTTATTTTTTATTTTATAAAAAATAAAAATAACAAACGTGGTATACTTACCTGCTCTATGCAGTTGGTTTTGCACAGAGCAGCCCAGATCCTCCTCTTCTCGGGGTCCCTCGCCGGCACTCCTGGCCCCTCCCAAAGGCCAATCAGGAGTGCGAGTCCCCAGGGAGGCAAGGCTCTCGTGAACATCGCTGGATGGAGGAGGGGCACAGGTAATTATTACAGAGGCTGGTGCACAAAGAAGGTTTTTTACCTTCATGCACAGAATGCATGAAGGTAAAAAACCTTGTGCCTTTACAACCACTTTAATACTGACCACCAAGATGGATCCTTGGTAGATATCCATCTTGGATCCTTTGCAGATATTTAAGTATGTACTAATCAAAAGGCCTGGATGGGATAAAGACTCCATTTCTAGGTCCACATCTTACCTGGTAGCCAGACCAGTGGCGGCTGGTGCTCAAATTTTTTTGGGGGCGCAAACAAACTGAAAAAAAACCCATCAATTGCCGCCACTGTGCCCATTAAACGCAGCCACTGTGCCCAAACGCCACCAGTTTGTCCCCTCAAATGCAGCCAGTTTGTCCCCCAAATGCAGCCAGTTTGTCCCCCAAATGCAGCCAGTTTGTCCCCCAAATGCAGCCAGTTTGTCCCCCATATACAGCCAGTTTGTTCCCATATACAGCCAGTTTGTCCCATATACAGCCAGTTTGTCCCCCATATACAGCCAGTGTGTCCCCCATATACAGCCAGTGTGTCCCCATATACAGCCAGTGTATCCCCCATATACAGCCAGTTTGTTCCCATATACAGCCAGTTTGTCCCCCATATACAGCTATTTTGTCCCCATATACAGCCAGTGTATCCCCCATATACAGCCAGTGTATCCCCCATATACAGCCAGTGTGTCCCCATATACAGCCAGTGTGTCCCCATATACAGCCAGTGTGTCCCCATATACAGCCAGTGTGTCCCCATATACAGCCAGTTTGTCCCCAAATGCAGCCAGTTTGTCCCCCATATACAGCCAGTTTGTCCCCCATATACAGCCAGTTTGTCCCCCATATACAGCCAGTTTGTCCCCCATATACAGCCAGTTTGTCCCCCATATACAGCCAGTTTGTTCCCCATATACAGCCAGTTTGTCCCCCATATACAGCCAGTTTGTCCCCCATATACAGCCAGTTTGTCCCCCATATACAGCCAGTTTGTCCCCCATATACAGCCAGTTTGTTCCCCATATACAGCCAGTTTTTCCTCATATACAGCCAGTTTGTTCTCAAATGCAGCCTGTCCCCCCCCCCCCCCAGCCATGCACTTACCTTCCTTGGGTCCGCGCTGTCCTCGATGTCTTCTCCCGCCCTCGATGTCGCTTCAGCCAATCAAGTTACCGGTAACCAGATCCGGTGAACCTGATTGGCTGAAACCCCCACAGTCTTCTCCAAGGAACGCACCCCCGTGCGTACCTTGGAGGAGTTTTTGGAAGCCGATTACAGCGTGAGAGCTGTATTTGGAAAGCCTATCAGAGCCGCTGGCTCTGATAGACACTTCCAAGTCACACCCACCGCCGGCCACCGCTCAAATTCATATGGCCGGCGCTCACCAGGAGGCCGGCCATATGAATAGTGGGCAGCGCGGCAGCGGCGACAATACACAGATTCATGCAATGCATGAATCTGTGTATTGTCTTTCAGTGGCGGCGCAGGAGCGAGAGGGGGCGGCGCTCCGGCGCCCTCTATGGACGCACCGCCACTAAACCAGACATTAATATTAGTCTCAGATGTCCACAAGCCTTTATACTGTATATACAGGTGTGCGCAGCCTGTTGCATTAGGGTGTGCACCTGAAAGCTCAAAAACACAGTATCGATCTCTCACTGTGTTCATTCAGAAAGGGAAGGGGCCGGTAAATGGCATTACCCTTTCCCCCACTCATCCTGAAATATCATCTATGTGTGCCCACTGCAGTAGCCAATGGGAGAGGAGGGAAGCCAGCCATGCTGTGGGAGGGGACACCGGGCAGCAGGGAGAATCTGCACTGCAGGGAGTGATTAGGGTGTGTCTTGGCACACCCTGTGCGCACGCCTATGACTGTATATGTGAGCTAACTGATGCCTTGCTGTTGGGAGTCTACTGCTAGGTGAAAAGGCTGAGTGCTGACAGAACACTAAAAAGGTACAGTAAGATCCTGTTTGTTGTGGAGACCCATTAGGCTGGGTTCACACTAGAACACGCAGCGGCTCACAGCAGGAGTCCGGGGCGTTTCCATTCACCATTTCAGGTCCGAATTTTGGGCTGAATTCAGACCTGAAATGGACCAAAAAGACGCACAGGACTCCTGTGCAATTCGCACTGGAGCCACTGCGGAACAGTGTTATTCCGGATACATAGAGAACAGGTCTTAATCTCTTGCTATGCGAATTGGATGTGTAGAAACCCACATCCAATTCGCATAAGTGTAAACCCAGCCTTTGTGAGAATTCTGTTAGTCAGGGACTGACCAGGATTTATTTAGTGCCTCAGACAAGCAGATCTATTGTTTATTTTATGCTATGGGCTTGCTGTTAGACACGTGCGATTCGTTTTGTTACGAATCAAAACCTGGTTGAAATTTGTATGATTTTGATGTCACAATAGTACCAAAGCTCAACTAATCTCAAATAAATTATAATGAAAACAACAAGTTCATTTGTTTCATTCGGATGACATGATGCAATAGTTTGGGCCTTTTGTTAATGTTTGAAGCATCCGAAATAAAGTAACGACATAACGAGAGATACAAATTGATTCAGATCCATTTGTTTTTATCCTAGTGAGCGTATTGTGAACATTCTAATAAGATTATTTTTGTATTGGGGAGGAGAGACCCTTCTTTTCCGTGGTGCACATCTCTACTTGCCTTACAAAGCCCCTCCCTGACTCTGACCGCTTTTTGAGCTGCATAGGGGGGAAACCAGTTCATTGGCATTAAAATGCCAGGATACGCAAATCCTGACTGATATTTTATAGCATAAATTGTCTTTAATTTGAATATAAAATTATATTTTTAAAATCATTTTGGGACAAGACAATTATGAATGACTGGATTAGGCTCTATCACTGGTGGCAACTCACCAGTAACAGGAGAGCAAAGATATTTCTCATCTGTCGATGGCATTACTGCATTGCTGGCCAGACTAGTGAGATGTTGCTCTGTCACTCCTCCCTTTTTGATGATGCGCAGTGGCCCCCCAAAGCTACTCATCATAGATACTCATCAGTCATCATAAATAAATAAAAAAATACTGACCCTTGACGTGCTGCAATCACAAAAAAAAAAAAATGAAAAAAAAAAAATAACGTCCCATTAAGTGTGCGCAGGGCGCCGGACACACAGCTGCTATGGGAAGCCTGACGTGTTTGCAATCACGTGATTGCAAACAAGAAGCTATATTGGCTTTTAGAAAGTCCTCGGGGTGCTGAGCTCTATAGCATTGTTCCATGCAGTGGTGTGTGATTGGCGGGTCCTGTGTCTTTACTTCTGGTTTCTCTGACTCATCCCCGCAGGTCCGAAGGTGGATGACAGGCAACTTGTGTGAGAGCTGTGAGTACAAGGGGGGGGGGGGCATCTGATGTAAAGGAGGACTCTGATGAGGACATCTAATGTAAAGGAAGACTCTGATGGGGACATCTAATGTAAAGGGGGACTCTGATGGGGGAAATCTAATGTAAAGGGGGCTCTGATGGTGACATCTGCTGTAAAGGGGGACTCTAATGGGGACATCTTCTGTAAAGGAGGGCTCTGATGGAGACATCTAATGTAAAGGAAGACTCTGATGGGGACATCTAATGTAAAGGAAGACTCTGATGGGGACATCTAATGTAAAGGAAGACTCTGATGGGGACATCTAATGTAAAGGGGGACTGTGATGGGGGAAATCTAATGTAAAGGGGGCTCTGATGGTGACATCTGCTGTAAAGGGGGACTCTAATGGGGACATCTTCTGTAAAGGAGGGCTCTGATGGAGACATCTAATGCATTAGAGGGACTGATGGGAACATCTGGTGTTAAAGGGGGGCTCTGATGGGGACATCTAATGTAAAGGAAGACTCTGATGGGGACATCTAATGTAAAGGAAGACTCTGATGGGGACATCTAATGTAAAGGGGGACTGTGATGGGGGAAATCTAATGTAAAGGGGGCTCTGATGGTGACATCTGCTGTAAAGGGGGACTCTAATGGGGACATCTTCTGTAAAGGAGGGCTCTGATGGAGACATCTAATGGGGACATCTTCTGTAAAGGAGGGCTCTGACGGGGGCATCTAATGTAAAGGGGGGCTCTGATGGGGACATCTAATGTAAAGGGGGGCTCTGATGGGGACATCTAATGTAAAGGGGGATTCTGATGGGGACATCTTCTGTAAAGGGGGGCTCTGATGGGGACATTTGCTGTAAAGGGGGACTCTAATGGGGACATCTGCTGTAAAGGGGGGCTATTATGGGGTCATCTAATGTAAAGGGGGGTTCTGATGGGGACAGCTAATGTAAAGGAGGGCTCTGATGGGGACATTAATGAATTGGGGGGACTCTGATGGGGACATCTGCTGTAAAGGAGGACTCTGATGGGGACATCTGTAAAGGGGGGCTCTGATGGGGACATCTGATGTAAAGGAGGGCTCTGGCGGGGACATCTAATGTAAAGGAGGGCTCTGGCGGGGACATCTAATGTAAAGGAGGGTTCTGATGGGGACATCTAATGTAAAGGAGGGTTCTGATGGAGACATCTAATGTATTGGGTGGGCTCTGATGGGGACATCTAATGTAAAGGAGGGCTCTGATGGGGACATCTAATGTAATGGAGGACTCTGATGGGGACATCTAATGTAAAGGGGGGCTCTGATGGTGACATCTGCTGTAAAGGGGGGCTCTGATGGGGACATCTAATGTAAAGGGGGGCTCTGATGGTGACATCTGCTGTAAAGGGGGGCTCTGATGGGGACATCTAATGTAAAGGGGGGCTCTGATGGGGACATCTAATGTAAAGGGGGGCTCTGATTGGGACATCTAATGCATTGGGGGGACGCTGATGGGGACATCTTCTGTAAAGGGGGGCTCTGATGATGACGTAATGTAAAGGAGGATTCTGATGACGCCTAATGTAAAGGGGGTCTCTGATGGTGACATCTGCTGTAAAAGGGGACTCTGATGGGGACATCTGCTGTAAAGGGGGGCTCTGATGGGGACATCTGCTGTAAAGGGGGGCTCTGATGGGGACATCTGCTGTAAAGGGGGACTCTGATGGGGACATCTGCTGTAAAGGGGGACTCTGATGGGGACATCTGATGTAAAGGGGGTCTCTGATGGTGACATCTAATGTAAAGGGGGGCTCTGATGGTGACAACTAATTTAAAGGGGGGCTCTGATGGGGACATCAGTTTAGGTAGGCAGTTTTTAAAGCTTGAACTAACTTAATTATGTATGTGCCAAATTTGTGGGATCCCTGTGGAAGCTGAAAATCACTGAAGCAAGACACTTCTACTACAGTGATCATGACTATCTTCCGGGTCCTATGCCAAGCGGCTGCCCAGTGAACACAGGAGATTGCTCGCTAGGCACATGCACCATTCAGAGAGCACCTTGCATTCTCTCAATGAATGGAAACTTTTCTCTGGATGAAATGGAGATTTTGACGTCACCACCCCACCTCTACTGCATCCAATCGGACAACAATTTTCATTCATTGAAAAAAACGCAAAGTATTCTCTGAATGGTGCCTGTGCCAAGCAAACATCCACCTGTGTTCATAATGCAACAGGGCAGGAGCTCAACTCTGGACCCGAAGCTAGTTTAGATCACTGTAGTAGAGATGCTTACTACAGTAATTTCCTGCTTCCACGTGGATCCCACAGGCATAGCACATACATAGTTACATTGGTCCAGCTTGGACCAATGTAATTATGTAAAAGTTGCAATACTTAAGCCTCACATTTTAAGGGCATATATACCGGTACACTTTTGCGTTGCAACATTGTAACATACAGTACGGTACAATAGACAGCAATGCACTGCAACACAACTCACAATCTATTTTGTCTGTTAGGATGCGTTGGCATCTATAATGAATGGATTTCCAGATGCAACACAAGGGAACTCTTAGGCCCCTCTCACGTGGGGCGGATTACGCCAGGAGTCTTCTTGTTCAGAGGGGAATCTGTCCACTGATCTTTGCTGAGCAGGTCGGGTGGCTTGTCCGTGTCCAGTCCATTTATGCAGAGCAGATACAGACCTAGCCCGCTCTCCTCTATGGGCTGTTGTAGGTTTGCACAAGACAGCAATCCGATCCATCTGTTTTTAGCGGATAGGATGCGAACAGCGGCATTTGGTTCCTAGGACAAAGTAAGAGGAACTGATATTGTTCCCCCCACTGTGTGACATCAGACAGTTTTGGTTTACTGTAAACAAGCTGTTACCGGCTTGAACAAGCATGTGATCAAACTGATCTCGGTTCGATCAGATGCTTTGGAGAGCAGACAAGAGATCTGGAGTCTTATAGACCCCAGATCTCTCCATGAAGAGGACCTGTCATGGCCCATGCTATGACAAGGGATGTTAATGCTTTCTAATGCCGCGTACACGCGTCCGTTTTTAATGTCATTTTTTAAACCAACGTTTTTCTCGTCATTTTTTTTCTTGTTTCCTCTCCACCCTGTCTTGCGTACACACGATCATGAAAAAAAAACGCTCGAGTAAAGCGCAGTGACGTACAACACGTACGACGGCACTATAAAGGGGAAGTTCCGTTCGAATGGCGCCACCCTTCATGTTAGTAAAGTTTGTTGAGCGACGATTCGTGCTTTTCAGCCTCGTGCTTTTCAGTCCGTTACAGCGTGACGAATGTGCTATCTCCATTACGAACGCTAGTTTTACCAGAACGAGCGCTCCCGTCTCATACTTGATTCTGAGCATGCGCGTTTTTTTTCCCCTCGTAAAAGCATACACACTACCGTTTTTCACGTCGTTAAAAAAAACGACGTGAAAAAAAAGAGCAGGTTCTAATTTTTTAGGCCATTTTTCACGTTGTTAAAAATGCTCTGGAGCCTACACACGATCGTTTTTAATGCCCAATTTAAAAAATTGCATTTTTAACGACGTGAAAAACGATTGTGTGTACGCGGCATAATAGTAATAAAAGAGATTAAAAAATTAAAGATATAATAATAAATAAATAAATAAAAATAATAAAGATAAAAAAAATGTAAGCGCCCCCGTTCCCCCATGTAAATGTGAACGTGCATGTAGCTCCCGCACGCATACGTAAACGTGATCGCACCACACGTGATGCGAATGTCAGAGTAAGGGAAATAATTTTAGTGCCAGAGATCCTCTGCAACTCTAAACTGGTAACCTGTATAGGCGTAGCCTATGGAGATTTTTAGGTATCATAGTTTGGCGCCATTCTACGGGCAGACACAATAAGGCATGACATGTTTGGTATCTGTTTACTCAGCGTAACATCATCTTTAATATTTTACCAAACAATTGGTTTTTATATTATGTTTTCGTCCATTACAATTCATTAAAGTATATCTTTCCTAAAAAATTTGCGTTTTAAAAAAACTGCGGTGCAAATATCGTGTGAGATAAAAAAAATACGCAACACCCACCATTTTATTTCCTAAAAAAATATATATAATGTTTGGGGGTTCTAAATAGTTTTCTAGCAAAACAAAATGCAGTTTTTTACAAGTGGTTAAGTGGATAACCGAGGAGGGAGTAGGGAACGCCGTTCTGCCCAGCATCCTGTGCGGCATGATGACGTCACCGTGAAAAACAGAAATTCTGTAACTATAGAAGCAAACAAACATTCAGAGATCTCTCCTGATGTCACCCCCATAAAGGGAACAGAAAAAACTTATAGAAGCACCCTCCAAACTGGAGCCTGAGAGCAGATGCAAAAGTATAGCATAGTGCAAATATTGACAACATGACAAAATAACACAAAATAAACATGAAAAAATGTATTAACATGACACGCAATTAATTCTCACTACAACGGTGCTGCAGGGATTAGTTCTGTATGCATATACTGGATCAAATATAGCTATCTAGAAAAATATAAATATCAAAATACTTTTTAAATAATCAAATAGTGCCTGAAGGACAGTTGTGTGTTGCATACAGTCTGACACATCCTAGTGTGTTAGTTCATTACAATATTAGATATGTTCACAAACATATTGCAGAAATTTTGAGAGAATATCCAAAAATGATATAGTATTTCACAAAAGTGAGTACACCCCTCACATTTTCTTTTAAATATTTTATTATATCTTTTCATGTGACAACACTGAAGAAATTAAACTTTACTACAGTGTAAAGTAGTGAGTGTAAAGCTTGTATAACAGTGTAAGTTTGCTGTCCCCTCAAAATAACACACAGCCATTGCCGCTGGCAACAAAAGCGAGTACACTTTCCAAATTGGGCCCAATTAGCCATTTTCCTCCCCGGAGTCATGTGACTCGTTAGTGTTCCAAGGTCTCAGGTGTGAATGGGGAGCAGGTGTGTTAAGCTTGGTGTTATCGCTCTCACTCTCTCATACTGGTCACTGGAAGTTCAACATGGCACCTCATGGCAAAGAACTCTCTGAGGGTCTAAAAAAAAAAGAATTTTTGCTCTACATAAAGATGGCCTAGGCTATAAGATGATTACCAAGACCCTGAAACTGAGCTGCAGCATGGTGGCCAAGACCATACAGCGGTTTACCAGGGCAGGTTCCACTCAGAACAGGCCTCGCCATGGTCGACCAAAGAAGTTGAGTGCACGTCATATCCAGAGGTTGTCTTTGGGATGTATGAGTGCTGCCAGCATTGCTGCAGAGGTTAAAGGGGTGGGTGGTCAGCATGTCAGTGCTCTTACCATATGCCGCACACTACATCAAATTGGTCTGCATGGCTGTCGTCCCAGAAGGAAGCCTCTTCAAAAGATGATGTACAAGAAAGCCCGCAAACAGTTTGCTGAAGACAAGCAGATTAAGAACATGGAACCATGTCCTGTGGTCTAATGAGACCAAGATAAACTTATTTGGTTCAGATGATGTCAAGCATGTGTGGCGGCAACTAGGTGAGGAGTACAAAGACAAGTGTTTCTTGCCTACAGTCAAGCATGGTGGTGGGAGTGTCGTGGTCTGGGGCTGCATGATTGCTGCCGGAACTGGGGAGCTACAGTTCATTGAGGGAACCATGAATGCCAACATGTACTGTGACATAATGAAGCAGAGCATGATCCCCTCCCTTCGGAGACTGGGCCGCAGGGCAGTAGTCCAACATTATAACGACCCCAAACACACCTCCAAGACGACCACTGCCTTGCTAAAGTATGTGAGGGTAAAGGTGATGGACTGGCCAAGCATGTCTCCAGACCTAAACCCCATTGAGCATTTGTGGGGCATCCTCAATTGGAAGGTGGAGGAGCGCAAGGTCTTTAACATCCACCAGCTCCGTGATGTCGTCATGGAGGAGTGGAAGAGGACTCCAGTGGCAACCTGTGAAACTCTGGTGAACTCCATGCCCAAGAGGGTTAAGGCAGTGCTGGAAAATAATGGTGGTTACACAAAACATTCACCTTTTTCTCCTTCAACCACTGTGTGGTCATATTTGCTGTGGGCTTTGGGTCACTGTCATGTTGGAAGGTAAATTTTCTTCCCATGAAAACTTTCTGGGAAAGGGCAGCAGATTTTCCTCAAGAATTTGATGGTATTTTGCCCCATCCATTTTTCTTCTATCCTGACAAATGCCCCAGTCCCTGCTGCAGAGAAACACTCCCATAACAGGATATAACCATCTCCATGCTTTACTATGGGAATGGTGTTATTTGGATGGTGAGCTGTATTTGATTTCCGCCAGGCATATAGTTTGGTGTTAAGGCCAAATAATTGAATTTTAGTCTCATCTGACCGAAACACCTTTTTCCACTTGGCCGCTGAATCTTCAAGGTGCGTTTTGGCAAAGCTCTTTTGTGATTGCATGTGGCCTTTCTTGAGGAGTGTGTTTTTTTTTTCTTGCAACACTCCAAGCCACATTTGTGGAGAATTTGTGATATTTTTGTCACATGCACATAATGACAACTCTTTGGCCTCGTACACACGACCGATTTTCTCGGCAAGAACCAGCAAGAAACTTGCTGGCAGAGAGGTCTTGCCGAGTAAATCGGTCGTGTGTACGCTGCTAGCGGGTTTCTCGTCGAGAAAACCGACAAGAAACCTCGACGAGAAAATAGAGAACCTGCTCTCTATTTTCTCGTCGAGATTCTCCTCGGCGTGTTTCTCGACGAGAAAAGTGAGTGTGTGTACACTTACCTGTCCGCCAGGAAGCCCGCGCATGTTCGAAATGAATTCGACGCATGCGCGGTAGCTTCCTAGGCATACGTAGGGTATACCAAGATGGCGGCGACGGCATCGAATGTGACGAGCGCATGCTCGACGTAGTCGATGACGTCACCGCGTACACTCCTTTCAAAGAACCGCGGGTTCTTTGAAACGAGCGTGTGTACACTCGGCCGGGACAAGTTTCTTGTCCAAGAATCTCGTCGAAAAAAACGACATGTTTTTTTCAACGAGAATCTCGGCCGTGTGTACAAGGCCTTTGTCATAAATTCCTGCAATTGCTTCAGAGTTGCTCTAGGCCTCTTGGTAGCCTCTCTAACCAGTTTCCTCCTAGCTCTTTTATCCAGTTTAAGTGACAACCTGATCCAAGGAGTTGTATGTTGTACCAAATACTTTCCACTTCTTAATAATAAACTTCACTGTGCTTCTAGGCTTTGATAAAGCCTTTGCATTTTTTTTATATTCATTTCCTGCTTTGTGCCTGTGCAAAACTTTATCCCAGAGATGTTTTGACAGTGCCTTGCCACCCACAGTTGATTGTTTACTTCAGTTGCACTACCAGGGACTGAAATGCTTCAGGAAAGCTCTTTTCATGCTGAGCTAATCAAAATGACCACAGCTAATCCCAGTTGAAAGTCAAATAGCTTTGTGTGCCATGATTGAGTTTATTTTTAGAGGGGGTAATCCTTTTTCTAACGCTGTAAATCTGTTTTTGAATTTTTCAATTTTTTCCTGACATGTTGGTGTTATAGCTTTCACTTGGATGGAGTAAATACAGCTGGATAAAGCAAAAAGTCTGTCTGTCTTCATTTCATACTGCAAAGCAACAAAATGTGATTATTTTAAAGGGAGGGTGATTCTTTTCGATACCCACTGTACATACAAGGATGTGTCAGACTGTATGAAACGCACAACGGTCCTGCAGGCACTATTTGATTAAAGTGGCTGTAAACCCTCACATATACCCAGTGAAGTGACTAGCCTCAGATGATACACAGAGATTAAACAAATCCTCCTACATAAGTTTTACTTGTTTATCTGCAGTCTTCTGTTGTCTACAACCCTTCAAAGGTGCAGATTTGTGATAAAATTCTTATGCATCTGTGAGGAGTACAAAGGAGGGAGTGGAGAGCTGCAGTTACAGCTCTTACAGTGCCTTGAAAAAGTATTCATACCACTTAAAAATTTTCACATTTTGTCATGTTACTACCAAAAACTTAAATGTATTTTATTGGCATTTTATGTGATAGACCAACACAAAGTGACACATAATTGTGAAGTTGAAGAAAAATGATAAATGTTTTTAATTTTTTTTTACAAATAAATGTCTGAAAAGTGTGGCGAGCATTTGTATTCAGCCCCCTTTACTCTGATACCCCTAACTAAAATCTAGTGGAACCAATTGCCTTCAGAAGTTTAATCTAATCTCAGTAAAAATACAGCTGTTCTATGAAGCCCTCAAAGGTTTGTTAGAGAACCTTAGTGAACAAAACGGCATCATAAAGGCAAAGGAATACACAAGACAGGTCAGGGATAAAGTTGTGGAGAAGTTTAAAGCAGGGTTAGGTTATGAAAAAGTATCCCAAGCTTTGAACATCTCACGGAGCACTGTTCAATCCATCATCCGAAAATGGAAAGAGTATGGCACAACTGCAAACCTACCAAAACATGACCACCCCCCTGAAACTGACAGGCCAAGCAAGGAGAACATTAATCAGAGAAGCAGCCAAGAGGCCCATGGTAAATCTGGAGGAGCTGTAGAGATCCACAGCTCAGGTGGGAGAATCTGTCCAAAGGACAACTATTAGTCTTGCACTCCACAAATCTGGCATTTATGGAAGAGTGGCAAGAAGAAAGCCATTGTTGAAAGAAAGCCAGAAGAAGTCCCGTTTGCAGTTTGCGAGAAGCCATGTGGAGGACACAGCAAAAATGTGGAAGAAGGTGCTCTGGTTAGCTGAGACCAAAATGTAACTTTTTAGCCTAAAAGCAAAACGCTATGTGTGGCGGAAAACTAACAATGCACATCACTCTGAACACGCCATCCCCACCGTGAAACATGGTGGTGGCAGCATCATGTTGTGGGGATGCTTTTCTTCAGCAGGGACAGGAAAGCTGGTCAGAGTTGATGGGAAGATGGATGGAGCCAAATACAGGGCAATCTTAGAAGAAAACTTGTTAGAGTATGTAAAAGACTCAAGACTGGGGCGGAGCTTCACCTTCCAGCAGGACAACGACCCTAAACATACAGCCAAAGCTACAATGGAATGGTTTAGATCAAAGTATATTCATGTGTTAGAATGGTCCAATCAAAGTCCAGACCTAAATCCAATTGAGAAACTGTGTGCAACACTTGAAAATTGCCATTCACAGACGCTATTTCAGTTTTTCTTTTTTAATAAATCTGCAAAAATGTCAACAATTCTGTGTTTTTCTGTCAATATGGGGTGCTGTGTGTACATTAACCACTTAAGCCCCGGACCAATACGCAGCATAAAGACCACAGGTGATTTTACAATTTGGCACTGCGCTGTTTTAACTGGAAATTGTGCGGACATGCAATGTTGTACCCAAACGAAATTTGCGTCCTTTTCTTCCCACAAATAGAGCTTTATTTTAATGGTATTTGATTGCCTCTACGATTTTTTTTTGCAATATAAACGGAAAAAGACCAAAAATTTTAAAAAATACATATATTTTCTACTTTTTGTTATAAGAAAAATCGAATAAACTCAATTGTAGTCATACATTTAGGCCAAAATGTATTCAGCCACATGTCTTTAGTAAAAAAAATGTCAATAAGCGTATATTTATTGGCTTGCGCAAAAGTTATAGCGTTTACAAACTAGGGTACATTTCCTGGAACTTACACGGCTCTTAATTTATGACTAATTTCTTGAGGTGCTAAAATGGCAGGGCAATACAAACCCCCCCCCCCAAATGACCCCATTTTGGAAAGTAGACACCCCAAGGCAATTGCTGAGAGGCATGTTGAGCCCATTGAAGATTTTTTTTTTCTCCCAAGTGATTGAATAATGATAAAAAAATTACAAAAAGTTGTCACTAAATGATATATTGCTCACACGTGCCATGGTTATATGTGGAATTGCACCCCAAAATAAATTTTGCTGCTTCTCCTGAGTATGGGGATACCGCATGTGTGGGACTTTTTAGGAGCCTAGCCGCGTACGGGACCCCGAAAACCAAGCACCGCCTTCAGGATTTCTAAGGGCGCAAATTTGGGATTTCACTCCTCACTACCTATCACAGTTTCGAAGGCCATAAAATGCCAAAATAGCACAAAACCCCCCCAAATTACCCCATTTTGGAAAGTAGACACCCCAAGGAAAATGCTGAGAGGAATGTTGAGCCCATTGAATATTTTTTGTTTGTCCCAAGTGATTGAATAATGACAAAAAAAAGAAAAAAATTACAAAAAGTTGTCACTAAATGATATATTGCTCACACGTGCCATGGTTATATGTGGAATTGCACCCCAAAATAAATTTTGCTGCTTCTCCTGAGTATGGGGATACCGCATGTGTGGGACTTTTTAGGAGCCTAGCCGCGTACGGGACCCCGAAAACCAAGCACCGCCTTCAGGATTTCTAAGGGCGCAAATTTGGGATTTCACTCCTCACTACCTATCACAGTTTCGAAGGCCATAAAATGCCAAAATAGCACAAACCCCCCCCCCAAATTACCCCATTTTGGAAAGTAGACACCCCAAGGAAAATGCTGAGAGGAATGTTGAGCCCATTGAATATTTTTTTTTTGTCCCAAGTGATTGAATAATGACAAAAAAAAGAAAAAAATTACAAAAAGTTGTCACTAAATGATATATTGCTCACACATGCCATGGTTATATGTGGAATTGCACCCCAAGCTATTTGCTGAGAAGCATGGTGAGTATTTCAATTTTCAAAACTTTGTGACAAAAAGCGAGATCTGCAAAATACTCACCATACCTCTCAGCAAATAGCTTGGGGTGTCTACTTTCCAAAATGGGGTCATTTGGGGGGGTTTTGTGCCATCTGGGCATTCCATGGCCTCCGAAACTGTGATAGGCAGTGAGGAGTGAAATAAAAAATTTACACTCTTAGAAAGCCTGAAGGCGGTGCTTGGTTTTGGGGTCCCGTACGCGGCTAGGCTCCCAAAAAGTCTCACACATGTGGTATCCCCATACTCAGGAGAAGCAACAGAATGTATTTTGGGGTGTAATTCCACATATGCCCATGGCATATTTGAGCAATATATCATTTAGTGACAACTTTGTGAAAAAAATAAAAAATAAATAAATAAAGATTTATTTTTTCCGCAACTTGTGACAACATATAAAATATTCCATGGACTCGACATGCCTCTCAGCAAATAGCTTGGGGTGTCTACTTTCCAAAATGGGGTCATTTGGGGGGGGGGGTTTGAACTGTCCTGGCATTTTATACACAACATTAGGAAGCTTATGTCACACATCATCCACTCTTCTAACCACTTGACGACAAAGCCCTTTCTGACACTTTTTGTTTACATGAAAAAAAAAATTTTTTGCAAGAAAATTAGGTTGAACTCCCAAACGTCTTTTAAACGTCTTTTAAAGCAAAGACCCTACAGATTAAATGGTGGGTGTTGCATTTTTTTTTCCATACAGTATTTGCGCAGCGATTTTTTTAACGCATTTTTTGGGGAAAAAATACACTTTTTTAAATTTTAATGCACTAAAACACACTATATTGCCCAAATGTTGCCCAAATGTTTGATGAAATAAAAAAGATGATCTTAGGCCGAGTACATGGATACCAAACACGACATGCTTTAAAATTTAACACAAACGCGCAGTGGCGACAAACTACATACATTTTTAAAAGCCTTTAAAAGCCTTTACAGGTTACCACATTAGATTTAGAGAGGAGGTCTAAAATTACTGCCCTCGATCTGACCTTCGCAGCAATACCTCACATGCATGATGCAATTGCTGTTTACATATGATGCCAGACCGACGCTTGCGTTCGCCTTTGCGCAAAAGCAGGGCGGGACAGGGGTGCTTTTTTTTTTTATTATTATTTTGCTTTTTTATTTTATTTTTAAACTGTTCCTTCCATTTTTTTTTTTTTTATAATTTTTATTGTTATCTCAGGGAATGTAAATATCCCCTATGATAGCAATAGGTAGTGACAGGTACTCTTTAAAAAAAAAAAAAACTGGGGTCTATTAGACCCTAGATATTTCCTCTGCCCTCAAAGCATCTGACCACACCAAGATCGGTGTGATAAAATGCTTTCCCAATTTCCCAATGGCACTTTTTATATCTGGGGGGGGGACATTCCCTCCCACTGCTTGTAAAAGCAGTCCAGAGGCTAATTAGCTGCTAAAATTGCTTTTACATGAAAGCCGGCCGCTGGCTGAAAAGAATGATACCAAGATGATACCTAAACCCACAGGCATCATTCTGGTATAAACCATTCAAAGTCCAGCAACATACTAGTACGTTGCTGGTCCTTGTTGGACATGTATTGTAATCTTTTTTTTTTTCATGCAGCCTGTTGGCTGAACGAAAAAAAGGGATTGATCGGTGGGTATGCCCACCATTAGAATACCTCCCTTCATCCACCCACTTCTAATGATGGGCATACATGCACCATTTATATATGCCGAAGCATGGGGGCATCCTCCCGCAAAAGTTATGCCACGTACACACGGTCGGACTTTTCCACGGGCAAGCCTCAGCGGAATTTCGACCGTATGTACGCAGCATTATGAGCAAAATCGCTCCTCCGCCCCTGATGCCCCCATGCTTCGGCATATATGCTCTTCTTTTTAACTGTGGTGGTGAAATCACCTCCTACAGCACTGGAGTCGCAGGGATCAGGCCTGTCTCTGCGAATGCTGCAGTTATGTGTGTTGTGTTTTGTAAGTGACAGTGATCGATCGATACTGCACTTGGGTGGTCTGGGCTGGATGGAGGGGCAAAACGCAGGTGCTAGCAGGTATCTGGGCTGATCCCGCTAACACTGCGTTTTTGGGAACCCTAAACTGCTGGGGACGCTAGTATAGATCTGATCAGATCAGATATTGATCTGTTCAGATACTATACCACTAAGGGAGGTGTATGCTTCACGCGTGGGTGTTAGCGCTACTGGCTCTAACCTGACGCTGCCTGGGGTGTGACGCAGACCCTCTCTGACGCTAAAACCTAATTGATATCTCCCGCCGGGCGATCAGGGGGTTAAACCTTTATTGGGTAATATATGGGGGTACCTGACGCTATATAAAATCCTGACGGGGAACCTAAATAACGAAATAACTAACTGGCTAACCAGTGTCATCAGTGACACTTATACGGTGATCACTGGTGAAAGGGTTAACTCTAGGGGCAATCAGGGGGTTAAAACCTTTATTAGATAATATATGGTGGTACCTGACGCTATAAACACCTGGCGGCGAACCTAAAAAAAATAACTGACTACCTAGCGGCACCAGCATAACTAATACAGCGATCAGAAAAAGATTGCTTAGTGACACTGGCAAAAGCGGGTGAAAGGGTTACCTGGGGGCGATTAAGGGGTTAAACCTTTATTAGGTAATATATGGGGGTACCTGACGCTATAAAAACCTGGCGGCGAACCTAAAAAAATAACTGACTACCTAGCGGCACCACCGACACTAAAACAGCAATCAGAAAAACGATCGCTTAGTGACAGTGGTGCTAGGGGGTGAAAGGGTTACCTGGGGGGCGATCAAGGGGTTAAACCTTTATTAGGGGGGGTTGGGGGGCTACCCTGGACCTAAAACTAACTGCCCTGACACTTTTACAGTTACAAATGTCACTGTTTGCAGTGATCAGTAAATAAATGATCCCTGCAATCGGTGACACTGTGACTGGGGGCTGGGGGGTGATCTGGGGGTGACTGGGGGGGCGATTGTGTGCCTATGTGTCAGTGGGCTGTTGGTGCACTTACTTGATGTCTTCTCTCCACGGCGCTCCAGTATATGTGAGCGCCGCAGGAGAGATGACACCACTTCCTCCTGCCTGTGTATACATTACACAGGCAGAGGAAGCATTTGATTCGCTGGGAGCGATCGTGAGGGGGCTGCCAGAAACCAATGGCTGCCCCCTCATCACCGATCGCTCCCGGAGCGATACCGACCACTCACTGTACCGGAGGGGGGTCCGATCTGACCCCCCACCCATACGAAGGCAGTCACGTACAGGTACGTGATTGTGCCGGTCCGTGCCATTTTGCCGACGTATATGTACAGTGAGCGGTCGTTAAGTGGTTAATGAGGAAAAAAATTTACTTAAATTTAATCCTGATCACTGCCCCGAGCTCCGGTTTGAGTATGGACACATCGGGGTTCCGCTCTGACAAGCACTAATCAGGGCGGACCGATCGCGCTGCTCCAGCCAATGGATAACGAGCGGGGGTGTGATATCCTGCACGTTGACGTTGGCTAGCCGCTCCCTCTATTGAAGTCAATGTGTGCCGAAACCGGTCAGGGCGCGGCTACCACAGCGTCTCTGCAATCAGGAAGTATCAAGTGCGCTCCACGGCCAGCTGTCCCATACTAGGAAGGAAGACTGCAGCGCCACGCTTGCAACGCCGGCGCCATCTTGGGACAGGATAGCGGTGAATACACTCTATATTTTATGTGCTTTTAACAAGTGAATGAAATGTACGTGCATTTGAAACAGGGATTTTGTATTGGGGGTTATTTTCATTAAAGCAGTATTACACTATATAGTGCCTTTGTGTTCCTATATGTTCTCCTGAGGATTTTAACCCATGCTATCCTGGTGGTGATGACGGAGGTTGGAGTGAGACTACCCATTGATTGAATGCCTATTTTTTTCATCTTTTTGGTGAGTTTGTACCCCGGAGGGGGAGCGTGCCTCACTTGTGGTGAAGATCTGGGATTGGTGTAGGGTGCACTAAAGACTGTATCCATAGAAGAAATCATCAGTTTAACTTTGACTGTTGCTAAGTCATCACTCAAATGCTTCACGTGTATCTGGACACTTATCCATATTTAAGCGCTGTTTTATCATATGGACTTTTATGAGTTCTAGTTTTTTGATATATTCTTATTATATTTATAGCACTGTTCGCTGTATAAATGTGAATGGTCCCAAAAATGTGTCAAAAGTGTCCCATGTGTCCACCATAATGTCGCAGTCACAATAAAAATCGCAGATCGCCGCCATTACTAGTAAAAAAAAAAAAAAAAATGTCATAATTCTATTCCCTATTTTGTAGGCGCTATAACTTTTGCGCAAACCAATCACTATACACTTATTGTGATTTTTTTTTTACCTAAAATACGTAGAAGAATACGTATCGGCCTAAACTGAGAAATTTTTTTTTTTTTTTTTTAAATTGGGATATTTATTATAGCAAAAAGTAAAAAATATTGTGTTTTTTTCAAAATTGTCGCTCTATTTTTGTTATAGCGCAAAAAATAAAAACCGCAGAAATGATCAAATACCACCAAAAGAAATCTATATTTGTGGGAAAAAAAGGACGTCAATTTTGTTTGGGAGCCACGTCGCATGACCGCGCAATTGTCATTCAAAGCGTGACAGTGCTGAAACAGGCGCAGGCGCATTGAGCGTGCCGTTGGTGAATAGTGTCATGTTAGTGGCAGCTCCCACGCGTATGCGCGGGAGTGACGTCATCGCGGCTCCGGCCAGTCACAGCGCTGGAGCCGCGATACCCGGAAGTCACTCCGGGAGACATGACGGCGATGGGGGAGGCGATTGAGGGCGGCTGTGGGGGCTTCGATCTCAGGTAAGTACTTCATAATGAGCTAGTATGCTATGCATACTAGCTCATTATGCCTTTGTCTTGCAGGGTGTATTTTTTTTCTTAAGGAGGCTTTACTTCCTCTTTAAAGTGGTAGTAAAAGTATTTTTTTTTTTTAAATGACAAACATGTCATACTTACCTCCACTGTGCAGTTCGTTTTGCACAGATTGGCCCCGATCTTCCTCTTCTGGGGTCCCACGGCGGCTCCACCCCGCAATAGATAACCCCCTCTGGGAAGCTCTCTCCCGAGGGGGTTACCTTGCAGGCGTGCTCCCGTGTCATACACTCAGCGTCCATAGCCGCCGAGTGTATGACTCAGCCCCGCCCCCCGGCGGCCGCGTTATAGTATCACTACTATCAATCTATCCAATGAAGAGCCGAGAAGCCATGGAGAGAGCGACGCGGGATCGCGCCCAAGGAAATTCAGCGCTCAGGTAAGTAAAATGGGGGCTCGGGGGGCGGACACTGCAAGGTGTTTTTTCAGCTTAATGCAAAGGATGAATTAAGGTGAAAAAACACGAGGGTTTACAACCCCTTTAACCAGACACTGATAGAAGTCACAAAACTGCTCTAACTGCTGATGGGAAAATGTATTTTGGCAGTTTATATTTATAATAATTGCATTTCCATGTTCTGTGTGAGACTAGATATAGTAAATGCAGGGTCCTGGGTTTAGTAACACTTTAAATACAGTTATGTGAAAACATGAGTACACCACATTGAGGTGGTTGACTTTTTCAGCATATCTGAGCAGGCAAACATTTAATCTTCATTCAGATAGTGCCTACAGATAAATGTGATATAATATATCAGTATTATAAGGGAGTTTTTCCTTTTCAATTATTCAGGAAAAATATCAATATATGTAATGGTGTAGTGTGGAAAGGTAAGTACCCCCTCAGCCTCTGAAGTTGGCATTGCTCACTTTTACAGAAATTACTTTTTGTAGTTTTCTTTTTTGCGCAAATGCCTAATGAAAATTCAGTGAATTTCCTCCATTCAAAATTCATTCAGCTGCATGATGTTTGCTAGTTTCCTTGCTTGAACGTTTTTTTTTTTTCAAATACATACATAATATTTTAATGGGATTCAAATCAGGGCTTTGACTAGGCCAGTTGAGCCATTCCTTTGTGGATTTGCTAGTGTGCTTTGATCATTATTGAATGGAAAGATCAATTTGTAGTTCAACTTCAACTTTGGAACAGATGACCTCAAATTCACATCAAGCACAATGATATAATGCAAAATTCATAGCTGATTCAATCATTGCAAAATTGCCCAAGCCCGAAGCAGCAATCAAAACCATAAAACTCCCACCACCATGCCTAACAAATTGGTATGAGGTTTTTCTCCTGCAATGTTGTTGTCGGTTCGCACCAAACATGTCCACTGTTACTGTGGCCAAACAACTTTATCTTTGATCCATTAATCCACAGCACATTGTTCCAGAAGGCCCTTTTGCCTATATGTTCAATGGAAAATTGTAGTCTTGCTCCATTGTATTTTTGACTATTTCCTGGCACAGTTCCCAGGTTAAATTGGTGCAGTTTGCCAACCGAGTAACCTGCAGATCCGCAATGAAATTTTTAAGTTCTTTAAGACTGCTCTTGGGCTGAATTTGCTAAACTGGTCAGTCCTGGACAAATTAGCAGTCGTTTTAAATCTACAACACTTGTAAATTATTTTCCTCACAGTGGGACAATTGATTTCAAATAATTTGTTGATCTTTTTAAATGGGGAGGGAGGGGGTGGGTGCCCTGGCATCAGTGGCCAGTGGGAGTAAATGTTAAACAAGTCAGAACTTTAAAGTTGACCCAGAGGACAGAAATATGGGGGCTGCTACTACTGACTTGTTTTTAACCACTTCAATACTGGACGCTTCTACCCCCTTCCTGTCCAGACCAATTTTCAGCTTTCTGCTTTGTCACAAAGTGAATGACAATTGTGAGGTCATGCAACACTATACCCATAATAAATTATAATTTTTCACACAAATAGAGATTACTTTTGGTGATATTTAATCACCACTGGGTTTTTTAATTTTTGCAAAATAAATGAAAAAGAAAAAGAAAAAAAAAAATTAAAAAGAAACACGTTTTTCTTGTTCTCTGTTATAAAATTTAGCAAATAAATAATGTTTCATCCTAAATTTAGGCCAAAATTTATACTGCTTCATTTTTTTGGTAAAAATAACCCAAATAAGTACCGTATATATTATTTAGTCTGTAGGAAAGTTATAGAGTCCACCAACTATAGTATATATATCTGAAAATCGAACAATCCTAAAGGGCTATTTCAAATACCCCCCAAATGACCCCTTTTTGGAAAGTAGACAGTCCAAGGTATTTAGTAAGAGGCATGGGGAATTTTTTGATGTTGTAATTTTCAAATTTCTTTGGAAAATTGAGAAAAAAAAATGTTAATTTTTTTTTGCAATGTTTTACATACTGTCACCAGTGCAGTATAGCATCATCAATATGACTGGTGTGGCGGTGATCAGGGACACTGACTGAGGACAGTATGTAAAAATAAAAAACAAAAAAAATCATGTTTACTTGCTGCCTAATATATTCCATCAACTTTCAGATGCCATTGGAAAAAGATAATTAATGTTATTTTTTTTTTATTAAATTTTTTTTTTTTGTTTTTACAATTTTTTTTTTATTTTTTTTTACATACAGTGACCAGAACAATACAGTGTTGCCATACTAACACTTTACCTCTCTGGGGAGGTGATCATGATTTTTTTATTTTTTTTTATTAACACTCTATGATTGCTTATAACTGCATTTTACAGTTATAAGCAACCATTTTTTTTCAGAATGAAAACTACTCATTCAGTGTTTTCAAATGTAAAGAGCTGTGATTGGCGACAGCTAATTACATGATAAAGATGGGCTGTGGTGATGACTGTGACCAATCTCAGAGCTCATCACAATAGTACACAATAAAAGGTATGTAACACAAAGCCTTTCATTGTGTCCACCTGTCTTGTGTTCTGCTGTGGTTGGCCACAGTGATCACATGGTACCAGCAGAGGGCTGCTTCAGTGATCGGTCATCGGCCGTGTCTAGTGGACACACCGGTTGACAGATCGTGCCGGAGTGCAGGGCGTGGGGCATGTGCGAGTTGCGATTCTGGGGGGATGTCATATGACGTCCTCCCAGAACAATAGTGCTCCCACCCAGCCGTCATTTTACAATAGGCTAGGTTGCAAAGGGGTTAAAGGGCTGTCATTTCATCCTCTATTCACTACCTCCTGAGTCAACAATTTAGACTTGCCATAGATGGATCAAAATTCGGCCTATTTAGCAGGGACTAACAGAATTTTGATTTATCTATGCCTTTTCCCGTTTGACAGAAGTTTATCCAACGATTCTTAATAAACAGAGGAACTCAACAGGGCTATTCCTTCACAATCCTTTTTATATTAGTGCTTAAACTGCTGGCACACCTTATAAGGTCTAATACAGTCTGAGATATTGACCCAAGATCTAAATAATATAAAATAAGCCTATTTGCAGACAATCTACTTTTAACCTTAACACAACCACATATTACTCTCCCCTTCCCATTCTCTGTTATCAAACTATTTTCTAAAATATCAGGCCTCAACATTAATGAAAGCAAATCCTCAGCTCCTATTATATCCCTCCTGGATCATACCATAACCTCTTTAAAACAGAAATATAACTTCAGCTGGCCCGCCTCCCATCTTTCACACTGAAAGCTTTTCAAAATCATGTACTGAGGTTTAAATGGTCTAGTGAGAGTCTAAGAATTTCCAAGTATACAATTTACATGCATAAATGTTAAGGTGGGCTTGGAGGTCCCGACTTTGCCAAACACTTCACAGCCACACAAATTACTCCATTGGTATCTCTATTTGCTTCCAAAGAAGCCCCTTAGTGGGTAGACCTGGAGGCATTCTGCTGATCCCTGATGATCCCCTGTTCACTCCCTTGGCTCCCACCTAAATATAAGCAAGACATGAGCCTAATGCAAACCTTAAACATCTGGGATATTACCAAAATACAGTAAAACCTTGGATTGCGAGCATAATTCTTTCCGGAAGCATGCTTGGAATCCAAAGCACTTGTATATCAAAGCTAATTTTCCCATAAGAAATAATGGAAACTTAAATGATTCATTCCACAACCATTTATTCATAAGTCCTTCAGTCTATAGTCCATATAAAAAGATTATGTGTGTCGCGCCCCTCTCAATATTTGGGGTCGCTATGTAGAAATTTAGGGGTAGTCTGAGCCAATAGTTAGGCTCAGACCAATTACATTTTCAATTGTTTGCTTCTGCTCTGGGTGTTATGCTGCCTGGCAGTACAGTTCCCTGTAGGATGAGGAGGATGGTGAGGAGGATGGTCTATGTGGACAGCTTTACCCTGGATGCCTGCATACTTAGATGTGCCTGTTTTAATCATCAACCATGTGAGTTTCTAAATGTTGTACCTTCATTAAATGCAACCATATTGCTACACTTAGAGGCACCTCTCTTCTATTTTATACTCAGTTGTGACATGACGCTACTCTTATATCAAGACATCGCTTGTATTTCAAGTCAAAATTTATTAAAAAATGTTGCTTGTCTTGCAAAACGCTCTCAAACCAAGTTACTCTCAAACCAAGGTTTTTCTGTACCACCTGTAGTTTATCATTGGTGGCATTACCCTAAATTTCCTTTTGAATGCTTCTTTCAGCAACCACCCCATATATATAGCTGGGCTGAAATTAAGGAAAATTTTCAATTCAGAGCCTCAGAACTTTTTTGCTACATGCAAATCACACACTGGCTTATCTCAGAGCTTGCGGGAAAAGCTTACAACCCAAATTTATTTTTGAACGCATCTGCTACCATACAACTCTCTCTGCCAAGCTGATTCTTATCTTTTATTCCCAGCTCAATTGAGCAACCAAACAAATGAACCATGCCTACATTTTCAGGCGGGAGAGGGACCTGGCAACTAATTTGATCCAGGATTACTTCATGCTCCATAAACATAAGCATGGCCTAATCTGCATTTAAAACTGTCACTAGGTGGTACATGGTCCTATCTTGATTGGTACACCTCCTCCCTTCACTTACCAATAAGCGCTTCTGTGGCTGCAAGGATATAGGGGATAGGAGATGTAATGCACATCTGGTGGACCTGTCTTTGGACTAAAGTATTTAAACTTTTACAAAACCTATTTAATTGTCCTTTTCCAGGAGAAGGTTTTCGCTCCTTCATCTTAAACCCCTGACCCTTCCCAAGACTCAATTTAAACTAGCTACTTATGTTTTACTCGCTGCTAAACAAACTATAGCAAGAGCTTGGAATAAAGAATGAACACATTTTATGGAAGTTCATTAGCACATAGACACATATTTTATCAAGTAAAAGCTCACCAGCATTCTGCTGCACAAGCAAAAACATTCTTGCAGTATGGCCCCAATGGATACAACATGGAGTTGAGTTATTAACATGTAACAAGATGGAGTCACAAGGAAGCTATCTTGGTGTAAATTAAATGTGAACTCTACAAGTGAACTATATCCTACATCTTCTGTTCTGAGTTCTTTCTTCTTTTAGTACTGGTTAGACAATGTAGGAATGAAAGGATGTCTATAAATGTAAGCTCATAATTGTAAGCATTGTTCTAGATTTATGGGATGGTGGTTAAAAGCAGGTGAATAGGAAAGGACTTTGGCCTTGTACCTTTTGGTTATGCCTTTTTCTTTTATATTATGGGATTTCTTTCATGTTATTTTTAATGTCTTTTTGGCTGAGATGACACTTACAATGTTATCTCAGATAATCAAACTTTCCCCCTTCCCATTGAAAATGTGCCTGAGATATTGAATAGCATAATGTAACAGATACCATATGAAAACCATGTTTATTCTGGTCATTCTGCCATTGAGGCTTTGTGATCCAGTGTACACTGCTATTGCTTAGCAGGAGAGAGTTACCGCTCAGGTGTGGCTGATGACTCATTCACAGGATCCAGAGCCGTGGGTGCAGGCAGTGCATATGACAATGCAAAAAGTTCTAGAGAAAACGTTTGGACAGCCGCACTCCAAAAATAGGTTCTTTTATTTAAAACAAAAAGCACAAATAACATGCCACAGCAAAAAACAACAGGTATGAGCTGACGCGTTTCGCACTGCGATTCAGTGCTTACTCATAGCTCAGCAAACTATGCATAGACTGAAGATATACCTGTGTGGATTTCCTTCATTGCAAGGCTAATCTTTAGAAAGAAACAATCCAGATAAATACAGATAAATAGGTGAGTAAAGTAAATTGAAGGACTCCTCTCAAGGGTGCTAGCCACAGCTCGCCCGCCGTACAAACTGCAAAAAGGAAGAAACGGCTGCACTCCAAGATGATGAATATGAGTCCTTTATTGATCCATCCAAGTGACACAACACGGGAAAAACGACAATCAAGGCATCAAGGCAGACATGTTTCACAAGGTATCATGTGCTTAATCAAGGCTAATCTACAAGCTACACCTTCCTGCAGATGATTGGCCTCAGGGGGGTACATGCAGAAGGTCTTGATATCCCCATATTTCCTAACACCCCTAATCTCGTCCCCCTGTTTCTATCATAACCTTTTTACTTATCCCTCTTCCAACCCCCTTTTGTGATTTCTTTACTTCACTCTCCTTTCCCCTTTTTATTTGTATCCTTTTATTGTATGGGGTTTTTTTTTCCGCCTTTTTGAAATGGGCTACGTCTATCCAATTGCCTCAAACTCATTCTGCTACAGACATGTAGCCAGAATACCCCCAAGATGCTAAATGTCTGATTATTTCTATTTTCCTTATAATTCAAAGCAAAACTAACTACCTCCCTTATACTTGAGGCAGTGGATCTAATGCCTTTCAATCTAAACTCTTTTTGCTTTTGACCACAGCGCCCCGGGCATATTATGTTGTATAACAGTGTTCTTTAACACTTGGACATAGCTCTCTATTATTTCCTAACAATGCTTTAACAACGGACTTTAAATTGTATACCCATACAACTTCTCATGTTAAAAAACTTTTCCAATAAAATTTGATTAAAAATAAAATAAAATGAATGTTTATTGTTCACTGCACAGAATCATAATTCATGATAAATGGAGTGAATTTCTAATTCACAAGAGCTTTTATGCAAACAGGAAGAGGAATACAGTAAACTACTGGATTTCAATTGGTGTCATCCCAATTGCAGTTCTCTGGTCATGCTGGTTGTTGGAGGTTCATTTATCTCTGCAGCTGCCTACACTTTGCTCTCAGGAAGCCAACTTATCAGACACTCGTTCTCCCACAGTGTGTGTTAAAGGTTGTTACAGGTTATAGGTTTCAGGGCAGTGACCTGGTCCTTTTTTTTTTTTTTTTTTTTTTACACAGGTATTTAAATACTGTAGCACTATCAATTTACTGATTGCTTTACATGCTAGGCATTCTCATCAGTCCTTGCACTCAAATCTAATATTCCTATCTCACATATACACACATATCAGGGACACATTTAGACAGGAGCCAACTAACCTACAACAAAGACTTTGGAGTGTGGGACACAAGGAGAACATGCATACAGGATGGGAACTCAAATATGCTTACATTTTTGCAATAACCATTTTATAAGACCTAGTCGTGCATTTAGGATACACTGAAACCTGCATAAGCTCTGTACAACTCTAAACTTACAAAGCATGTTCAGCTTCAGAATTTTTACCTTAATTATTTTATCCTTTTTGTATTTTAAATACTTTTTTCCTTTTTATATTCAATTGCAACATACCTTTGAACTTGCTAGACTATGTGACTACATTGGAAGTGTCGGTTTCCTCCCTCCTTGCAGGTCTTCCAAAAGTGTCTAATTACTATCTGTGCTTGGCCAAAATCTACATCCTTCTCCTCCCTACATAAACTTTTAAATAGCTGCCAGGGAAGGAGCTAGGTAAAATATTATGTGACAGTTCCAAGTCGGCTAAAGCTGCCAACAACACATCCAAGATGGTGGTGCCCAGCAGCAGTCTCAGTGCTTTTGGATGTCTACACAAGGGAGGCTTTTACAGGTAAAGAACATGACTTAAATGTTAGGTGCACATATAATCTTATTGGAAGATTTTTGTAAAAATGAATGGTCTGGTGCCAGGGCTTCATTAACCGGTTCACGACAGCCTCACGTACATTTACTGCTATAGAATGGCACGGTTGGACAAAATCCAGTATGGGTACGTCCTTCCCTTTAAGAGCCGTCAGATGGTGCGCGCCCGCTGCACGGCGGGGGACCCCAGGCGTGTGGCCGGCGGGCTCGATCACCGCCGGCCACGCGCGATCACGTGCACGAGAGCCAGCACGGGTATTTGTGTAAACACACAAATCCCTGTTCTGTCAGGGGTGAGGAGACATATTGTTTATTCCTACTAAGTAGGAACTATGATATGTCTCCTCCCCTAGTCAGTCCTGTCCCCATACAGTTAGAACACACTGAGGGAACACACATTTAACCCCTTGATTGCCCCCTAGGGTTAACACCTTCCCTACCAGTGACAGTTACACAGTAATCAGTGCATATTTATAGCACTGATCGCTGTATGTCAATGGTCCAAAAAAAGTGTCAAAAGTATCCAATCTGCCCGTCGCAATGTACCGCTAAAAATCGCAGATCACCGTTATTACTAGTAAAAAAAAAGGCCATAAATCTTTTCAATAGTTTTTAGATATATATTGACCTAAACTGATGAAGAAATTTGTTTGTTTTTTAATTTGGGGGATATTTATTATAGCAAAAAATAAAAAATATATTTTTTTCACAATTGTCGCTCTTTTTTTGTTTATAGCGCAAAAAAAAAATGCAGAGGCAATCAAATACCACCAAAAGAAAGCTCTATTTGTGAAAAAAAAGAACGCAAATTTAGTTTGGGTACAGCTTCGTAATGACCGCGCAATTGTCATTTAAAGCGACACAGTGCCAGATTGTAAAAAGTGCTCTGGTCAGGGAGGGGGTAAAATCTTCCGGGGCTGAAGTGGTTAAAGCCACAGTGTTATCAGTTAGCCTGAGCAAGGTTCTCCAAAGATTTATACTTACAGTGCTCATAGGTCCAATGCTTACCTTGCATTTCCTAAATATATATTTCAGCCCAAAAGGACAGACTGCCTTCTGTATCCATTGAGGCCCACTGCTATGTTTTGGCAGATGGGAATCAAATTGTTTGGATAGTAATTTGGAAAGTCAACCAAGTATCAGAATGATTAAAATCACAGGCAGCACTGCTGTAAATAATTCATCATGGACTCCCTTTGGAACCAAGTCGAAGTTTTTTTAAGTGTAAATTACCTAAAATAAATATGTTCACCATAGATTACATAAAATACTGAAATGAGATGGGACTGATGAAAAAAACTGCCAAATAATGATAGAAAATTAGAATGTTAACCACTTGCCGCCTGCCATATAGCAATATGACATCGGCAAAGTGGTTTAGTTATCCTGACCGGACGTCAGGATAACGGCGGGGGCGCGCAGCACAGCGATCGGTGGTGCGGCGTGTCAGTCTGACTCACCACAACTCCGATATAGGTAAAGAGTCTCTGACGGAGACTCTTTACCACGTGATCAGCTGTGTCCAATCACAGCTGATCATAGTGTAAACAGGAAAAGCAGTGTATCGACTTTTCCTCATTCGCGTCTGTCAGACACGAGTAGAGGAGAGCCGATCAGCTGTTCCTCTGACAGGGAGGATCTGCGCTAAATGATTATCAGCACAGCCCCCCCCCCCCCGAGGATGCCCACCCAGGGATGTCACCAGGACAACCAGGGATGCCCACCACTTGTGACCACCAGGTATGCCACCCATGGCCACCAGGGATGCCAATCAGTGCCCACAATCGATGCCAATCAGTGCCCACAATTTATGCCAATCAGTGCCCATCATTAATGCCTGCCAGTGCTTAGTTATCAGTGACGCCCATCAGTGTCATCTATCAGTGTACATCAGTGCCACCCATCAGTGCCACCTATCAGTGCCCATCAGTGTTGCCTATCGGTGCCCATCAATGCCACCTATAAATGCTCATCAGTGCTGCATATTAGTGCCACCTATCAGTGCCGCATGATAGTGCCCATCAGTGCCACCTCATCTGTGCCATCTCATCAGTGCCCATCAGTGCAGCCTCATCATTGCCCATCAGTGAAGGAGAAAATGTACATACAGGTATTTGCAAAGTTTTGTAACAGAAAAGAAAAAAAAACGTTTTTTTCCACAATTTTCAGTCTTTTTTTATTTGTTTAGCAGAAAAAAAAAATCCCAGAGGTGAGAAAAAATCCCACCAAAAGAAAGCTCTATTTGTGGGAACAAAATTATACAAATTTTGTTTGGGTACAGTGTAGCATGACCGTGCAATTGTCATTTAAAAAGCGACAGCGCTGAAAGCTGAAAATTGGCTTGGGCAGGAAGGGGGTGTAAGTGCCCAGTATTAAAGTGGTTAACATAAAGCTATCGGTGTTACTGGGCTGGACATAAAAAGCAATAGAAGGGTTGAAAGGATTATTTTTGTAGGAAAAAATACTCAGATCGGGCTATTCTTCAGGAAAGGATAATATTTCTGCTCTTCTATTATTCTTTTTTCTCTATCACAGCAAGATCATTAACAGCTTTAAATTAACATTCGTGTTCATTCATATTCATGCCCACTTTAAAGAGAACCTTTGAGTAACTTTACAAGTCTTCATGAATAAATTCCTAATACGTCGCAATATATAGCAACAGGATCATTTTAAAAAAATGCCATGAAATGCCTTTCATCTTTTAAAAAGTAACCACTGAGCTCCAGTCTGAGACTAGTGTCTGAATAAAGATGGCTCCATTGTTCTTGGGGGGGGGGGGAGCAGAAGGTGGCATTGTTGGGGGGTAGTATAGTAGTAACCTCTTGCTCATTACTCAGCGTGCATGTCACATGATGAAATATATTTGATGCCAAGTCTGCTTACCTTCAGTGGATACAACTATCCTTTGCAGAGATTGGTCATTTAGTACTTTTTTTGTATACCTTCTTGTTTGTGAGAACAGTAAATTTGCAGTCTTCCATAATGAAAAAGAGGTACTTGTATACGTATTCCGAATTGTCTTATGACTGATGTCTTTTGTGTGCATTATACTGCACTCTGCCATGCCTTGAGGCCACCAGCAGCAGTTCTGTTTGTTTTGCAGGAGATAATTTGGATCAACTCCTGAACCAACTAATATATATTTTCCCAGAAGCCATCTTCTGGATCTGTTGCCAGAAATTATTTCTTATTAAAACAAGACACTCTTTCCCTAAAGAAAGGACATGTATATTGTGGAAATCTCATTGGTCTCTTTCAGTTTACTCTTCTCTATTGTCGGGAACATAAATATAAATCAGACCTAACTTGAGGTAGTCAACATTTTTAGTCAATATTTAGTCAACATTTCCTGCATGTACCTTCCATTGTGAACAGATTTTCCTTGATGTGTGCCTAAAGTCTCCAAACAAAAAGGTTTTGACATGGTCTTGTACCACAAAGTGGGTGCCTCCATATTGCAACTTTAGTACTGCTCTATATTTAATGCCAACATACGTTCTATCTCAATAGAATATGAATAAATAAAATTGCAAAATAAACAACACAAACAAATTTGTTAAATACAAAATATAATTGTATGTGCCAATTCTGGACCTGTAATTCTCAGAATTTCCTACATCTGTGCACCCAGGACGCTTAGGCCCCATGCACACGAGACGCCGGTGCAAACTCTGCTGAACACACGTTTTTAAAGGCTAAAACCGGCGTTTAAAAACGCCCGTTTTGCCGCGATTTTAGCGGCGTTTTACCGCGTTTGCGTCTATAGGCGTTTAGTTAAGAAACATCATAAGACTCTCCCTAAGTTTAAAAAACATTATTATTTAACCATTTCAGCCATTTTGGGAGACCAGCAGCTGAGAGAGCAGCAGTGTACTTGTATTTAGCGTATCACTTGCCACATCATCTGCCACAAGCTGTGGATTGTCCACTTGCCACGTCACCTGATACGTCACCTGGCCACGTCACCTGCCACAAGTTGTGAATTGTCCACTTGCCACATCACCTGGCCACGTCACCTGGCCATGTCACCTGCCACGTCACCTGCCACAAGTTGTGGAATGTTCACTTGCCACGTCACCTGCCATGTCACCTGGCCACGTCACCTGCCACAAGTTGTGCATTGTCCACTTGCCACGTCACCTGGCCACGTCACCTGCCACGTCACCTGCCACAAGTTGTGAATTGTCCACTTGCCACGTCACCTGCCACGTCACCTGGCCACAATTTGTGGATTGTCCACCTGCCACGTCACCTGCCACATCACCTGGCCACGTCATCTGCCACAATTTGTGGATTGTCCACCTGCCACGTCACCTGGCCACGTCACCTGCCACAAGTTTTGGATTGTCCACTTGCCACATCACCTGCCACGTCACCTGCCACGTCACCTGCCACAATTTGTGGATTGTCCACCTGCCACGTCACCTGGCCACGTCACCTGCCACAAGTTTTGGATTGTCCACTTGCCACGTCACCTGCCACGTCACCTGCCACAATTTGTGGATTGTCCACCTGCCACGTCACCTGGCCACGTCACCTGGCCACGTTACCTGCCACAAGTTGTGGATTGTCCACTTGCCACGTCACCTGGCCACGTCACCTGCCACAATTTGTGGATTGTCCACCTGCCACGTCACCTGCCATGTCACCTGGCCACGTCACCTGGCAACATCACCTGCCACAAGTTGTGGATTGTCCACTTGCCACGTCACCTGCCACAAGTTGTGGATTGTCCACTTGCCACGTCACCTGCCACAAGTTGTGGATTGTCTACAGTGCAATGCAAGCAATTACAGTTTTTTTTCATATTTTTTTGATGGTTTTTCATCATTTGCCATCATTTTTGAGATTTCTAATGTAAAAAAATAGGTCACCTTTAAAAACGCTAATAAACGAAATCGCGGCAAAACACCGGTACCGCGTTTTGCCGCGTTTAGCGGCGTTTAGCCTCGTTTTGCGTCTGAAACGTGGAAAACTTTTGTGTCTGAACCAATTTTTTTGCTTCTGGAAAAACGAGGTTAAACGCAACTGCCTAAAAACGGCAATAAACGAGACTGTGTGCATGGACACATAGGATAACATTGAATGGGTTCAGGAGCAGTTGAAAAAAGTGTCCAACTGCCTCTGAACACGCGTTTAACAGCAAATAACAGCATCTCGTGTGCATGGGGCCTTGTTAAATGTTAAATGTTAAAGTACAACCACACTCTTTGCACATTTAAAAAAAAAAAAAAAACAGCACTTGTTCTTTTGTTATTAGGCCCTTAAGCTTATTTAACCTAGGTATCTCCTTTACTCTACCCTGTTGCACAATTATCCCTCCATGGCGGTGGTCAGCCTTCCATGGTGTTTACACCATCCATGCAGAAAACTCATTAAGCGATGGCCAGAACTGTGCAGTGACTCCCCAAAAACATAAATGGAGTAATAAATAAAGTATTGGAAATACAACTCTATTAAGGTCTATAAAAGTTGCTGCACAGACATGGCCAGTACTTGAGGAAATGTGCTGGAGAAAGTAAATGCTACAGGATGCTGCTGCTGACACAGAGGGATTTGTATGCAAAGTGCTTGGGGAAGTACAAGAAGCGTAGCTGTACTTTTTTTTTTTTAAGTTTTATTACCAGACAATTAAAGTGGTTGTAAAGGTTCGAATATTTTTTTTCTTAAATAACAAACATATCATACTTACCTGCAGTGGCCCCGAACGGCATCTTCTGGGATCCCATGGTGGCTGTCTTGGCTTCTCCCCGCTTCTGATAACCCCCTCTGGGAAGCGCTCGTCCATAGCCACTGAGTACAGGACTCGGCCCAGCCCCCCGGCCCTCGCGTCATTGGAGTTGATTGACAGCAGCATGAGCCAATGGCTGCGCTGCTATCAATCTATCCAATGAAGAGCCGAGAAGACCGAGCAAAGGAAGAGCATGTTCGCGACGCGGGACTTTCCAGGGCTCAGGTAAGTAAAACGGGGGGTTGGGGGGCCGGTAATCGTAAGATGTTTTTTCACCTTAATGCATAGTGAAAAAACATGAACCTTTACAACCCCTTTAAAGTTACATACAGTGGCACAACAATACATGAAAAAAACCATAGAGTACATTGATACCCGAAACTCAGTGTACATTTATGAAAACACAGTTTGTGCAGAATACATAGGCACCAAACGCATTCTCTCAATTCTTAGTGCAGATCAGCAGTGTACCACAAAGCCTGGTAAGAACCATTTTTTCCACTTTTTATCCCAACCTTAAAACATAACAAAAAACAAAATCAGACAAAAATAAACATCACTTCTACACCATTGCACGACCATCCACCAAAGGTATATCAAATATCAACAAACTCCTACTGAGTCCCCTTCTCCACAGTAAATCTTCTTCTATGTGTCGCTGGGAGCAATGGATAAACCAAACCTATACCACGGAACAATGGCACCTAGCCCTGAATTCCACTTATAAAGCCTCACGTTGTATCTCCTATTGGGAAACTGTACATAAAATCTTCCACAAAAATCTTCCACAACTGGTACTTGACCCCAACTAAACTGTCCCACATGTACCAAGCAGCCCCCCCCCCCACCCGCTGGAGGCAGTGTGGTCACCATGGGTCAATATTATACATCTGGTGGATCTGCCCTGCGGGGAAGACATTCTGGGCAGACATAGCAACATTCATCATCTTATCTACAGGCATCTCCTTCTCTTTAACTCCTCAAATGTTGTTACTCGGCATTGACTCTCACCTCTGGCCTTCTAATCTTAATATCCTAATAACACATATCTTCATTTCCATTCGCACAGCCATTGCAAGACAACGGAAATGCACCCAACCTCCAACATTGGTTGAGGTTGCCCACATATTGAATGAAAACTGCCTACTTAAATATGGCTACGCCAAGGCAAATATAAAAATCCAATCATTCACAAAGAATTGGAAAACCTGGCTTCAACACCCAAATGGTCCTGGCGAGCTTAAATGACCAGCCTTTCCTAAAGCTCCTCCAAAACGCATTGTTATACACCTGAGGTCTCGTTCATGCTGGGTTCCCACCTATACTCTGATTCCTTTGCACTTACCACTTTAAGTTTATATTCCACTTCACTACAGTTTGAAATTAAATACAGTTTTACATTTGTTATCATATGTACGAAAACTTTTTTACGGTCAACACTAAACGTGATTGTCCTCTTTTCTATACGATTTCGCTAGACCTAGTTAAATTTTGATGAGATTTAAAAACTCTAACTTACCTGTTGACTCTTTGATTTCTTATATGCAATAATATCTGCTGTTCATTTCCTTGCATTTTGTTATGCTATTAAAACTCAATAAAAAAACGTTTAAGTTAAAAAAAATAAACAACATTATCTACCTAAGGTCCGTCAAGTGTGCAAAGCCATACCCACAATAAATGAATCACAAGAATAAGTATCCCAACTCATCCACTCTCATAAACCTTCAAATATCCACCTCTCCCTCTAAAGTGTCAATGAAATCCACCCATCGGAACCAAACCTTCCTGAATTTTTTGGGAGATCCCCTGGCCTTGTATGTCATCCGACAGAGCGGAATATCCGCATTAACTACTTTCAACCACATTCCCAAAGTCAGGTTTTCCATATATATCAACCTCCTCGCTATGAGCTTAGGAACATAAAAAAAAGTCTAATGCCGCGTACACACATACGTTTTTAATGTCATTTTAAAAAACAAAGTTTTTCTCGACGTGATTTTTCTTGTTTCCTTTCAAGCCTGTCTTGCATACACACGTTCATGAAAAAAACGCTCGAGCAAAGCGCAGTGACGAACAACACGTACGACGGCACTATAAAGGGGAAGTTCCGTTCGAATGGCGCCACCCTTCATGTTAGTAAAGTTTGTTGAGCGGTGATTCGCGCTTTTCAGCCTCATGCTTTTCAGTCTGTTACAGCGTGACAAATGTGCTATCTCCATTACGAACGCTAGTTTTACCAGAACGAGCGCTCCCGTCTCATACTTGATTCTGAGCATGCGCGTTTTTTTCCCCTCGTAAAAGCATACACACTACCGTTTTTCACGACGTTAAAAAGAACGACGTGAAAAACGACGTGAAAAAATAGAGCAGGTTCTCATTTTTTTTAGGCCATTTTTCACGTCGGTAAAAATGCTCTGGAGCCTACACACGATCGTTTTTAATGCCCAATTTAAAAAATTGCATTTTTAACGTCGTGAAAAACTGTCGTGTGTATGCGGCATAAGACCACTTTTACACTGAGGCGCTTTTCAGCGCCTGAAAAGCTTACGAAAGCGTATTTCCATTAAAATCAATGAATGCTTTCACACTGAGGCAGTGCGCAGACAGAGCGGTGAAAAAACACCCCTCTCCATTGAAATGAATTGAAAGCTCTTCAAAAACGCCTGAAAACCACTCAGTGTTTTACTGGCAGTTTTTCAAGTGCCTCAGTGTGAAAGAGGCCTAAGGAATAGTTTTGTAGCTGCATCCATCTTTTCACTCCTAATAGACATAGCAAGGAAGTTCATACAATGGGGAGACCAAACTTGTCAGCGATGAACTCAGTTATCATAAACCACAAAGACATTACCTTGGATCATTCCCACGCCATGTGAAAGAAATTACCCTCTCTCGTTTGACATTTATAGTGAAGAATCCCTTTTATGCATGCAAATAAATGTACAGGGGTATAGTATACTTGATGTAAAAATCGTAATTGGACCATCCGATCTGCAGAGGCAATAACAGTGGTAAGGTACATATCTAACACGTCCTTCCACAGCACATCCGATAACTCCAGTGCAATAACTACCCAACGGGCCCTAGCTCATTCTATTAATCTTGAGGCCCCTGTGCCCAAAACTGCATAGTATCTGGAAACCCGCTTAGCAGGATCCGGATCAAGTAAAACCGCTTCCAATTGGGTATTTTGGAATCGAACAACCCCACTCCTAAACTGTGCTATTGCTGCGTGATGTAGCTGTGTGTATTAAAAATGCCATGACCTAGGTATCCCAAATTTCGTAGACACAACTGCCCAAAAGTGGATATCTTGCCCATCCTGAAACAGTTGGTGTATTTACTTAATTCCATTTTGAGTCCACAGGAAGCCACCATCCAGTTTAAAAAATTTAACCAGAGCGGACTATTAGAGGACCTTGCAAAGATATGTCATCTAGTATATGGGAGCATATCCCCAAAAAAATCCCCGGAAGCAACATGACTGTTTCTACCTTTCTACCAGGGACTCCTCCCCCGCGTAGATGTATATTAATGTTCCCAATAAGCATCAAGAGTAAAAAGCAAAGAATAGTTCATTTTTACTATGCATGTATTTGTAATTACCATTACCTAATAGCAGAGCTCCTGGTAGAATAGTTTTGTGATATGTGGCGTGTACAAAATATTTATACATAGCCTATATCTGAATTGCTGCCGTGTACTGAATATTTTTTTTTATTTATGGCGGAAAGTACCCCTATGCTGTATTTTCATGACTGCAACCATGAGAGCTGCAATACGCTCCAGTTTCCTTTCCCTTTGTCCAAGTGCTTTGTATTCTATTCCCTGTATAAATGATTTCTGAGAATAGTCAAGAGCTGTGGCTCTCATACAATGGAGCAATCCTGACGTTTATTCACCCCTCTTCTCTCCTAATTCATTCTAAGTACACCTTTTATTCTGTGAATAGAATACAAGTTGTTCTGTGAATGGGAGAAGAAAGGGAGGATAAATGACAGTATAACTTCCCTGTATGAGAGCTGCAGCACCAGAAGTACAGCACTGGCTTTCCAACATGAATTAAACACATTTTTACACTACAAGGCAGTTATTCAGACATAGGGGGTTATTTACAAAAGGCAAATGCACTTTAAATTGCACTGAAAGTGCACTTGGAAGTGCAGTTGCTGTAAATCTGAGGGGTAGATCTGAAATGAGGGGAAGCTCTGCAAGCTTAAAAGCTGTTTTTAATTTTCCTTGCGTGTCCCCCTCAGATCTACAGCGACTGTACTTCCAAGTGCACTTTGAGTGCAATTTCAAGTGCACTTTTCACTTGTAGTGCAAAGTTGATTTGCCTTTAGTAAATAACCCCCATAGAATATAAATCATTACAGATCATTCTTTTGTACGCACTACAACAGCGTTCTGCCAGGAGTTACGCTTTAACCACCTCGCGCCCGCCGTACAACTATGTACGGCCGCAAGGTGGTTCTTAAATGCCGGGAGGCCGTCTTTTTACGGCCTCTGCTCCTCCGGCCACTGGGGGGTGCGCGAGCGCCGCGCGCACGTGCTGGGCGCGTCACTGTAATGCTGATGCGCGTGCCTGGCTCGGCCGGTACACAGACAAGGACATGGATCTGTGTGTGTAAACACACAGATCCATGTCCTGTCAGGGAGAGGAGACTGATGCTGTGTCCCTTGTACATAGGGACACAGATCGGTCACCTCCCCCAGTCAGTCCCCTCCCCCACACAGTAGTAATCACTCATAGGGCATACATTTAACCCCTTCCTCGCCCCCTAGTGTTAACCCCTTCCCTGCCAGTCACATTTATACAGTAATCAGTGCATATTTATAGCACTGTTCGCTGTATAAATGTGAATGGTCCCAAAATAGTGTCAAAAGTGTCCGAAGTGTCCGCCGTAATGTCGCAGTCACGAAAAAAATCACTGATCGCCGCCATTACTAGTTAAAAAAAAAAATTATAAAAATGCCATAAAACTACCCCCTATTTTGTAAACGCTATAACTTTTGCGCAAAGCAATCAATAAACGCCGATTGCATTTTTTTTTTTACCAAAAATATGTAGAAGAATACGTATAGGCCTAAACTGAGGAAAAAAAAATTTTTTTATAAAAAATTGGGATATTTATTATAGCAAAAATAAAAAAATAGTGTTTTTTTGAAAATTGTTGCTCTTTTTTGTTTATAGCGCAAAAAATAAAAACCGCAGAGATGATCAAATACCACCAAAAGAAAGCTCTATTTGTGAGAAAAAAAGGACGTAAATTTTGTTTGGGAGCCACGTCGCACGACCGTGCAATTGTCATTCAAAGCGTGACAGTGCCGAAAGCTGAAATTTCGCCTGGGCAGGAAGGGGGTTTATGTGCCCAGTAAGGAAGTGGTTAACCACTTAACGACCGCCCACCGCCGATTTACGTCGGCAGAATGGCACGGACAGGCAGAATCACGTAGATCTACGTGATCGCCTTTGTGCAGTTGGGGGGTCCATCCGGACCCCCCTTCACTGCAGTGAGCGGCCGTTAAGTGTTCGGGAGCGATCAGGCATGAGGGGGCGGCCGCTCGATTCCGCCCCCCCCTCGCGATCGCTCCCGGCCAATGAAATTGCTTCCTCCGCCATGTGATGTAAACACAGGCTGGAGGAAGTGATGTCATCTCCCTCGCCGCGGTCTTTTCGTTCCCGGCGCCGAGGAGTGAAGACAGAGGTTAGTGCTCCAACAGTCCACTGACACGTAGGTACACATAGGCACACAAATCACCCCCCAGTCACCCCCAGATCACCCCCCAGGTCACCCCAAAGCCCCCAATCACAGTGTCACTGATTGCAGTGATCATTTATTTTACTGATCACTGCATTTAGTGTCATCTGTGATTGTAAAAAGTTGCAAGGCAGTTAGGATTAGGCCCCTTTAGGTCCAGGGTAGCCCCCTAACCCCCCCTAATAAAGGTTTAACCCCTTGATCACCCCCCAGGTAACCCTTTCACCCCCTAACTTCAGCGTCACTAAGCGATTGTTTTTCCGATCGCTGTATTCGTGTCGCTGGTGTTTTAGATAGGCAGTTATTTTTTTTTTAGGTTCGCCGCAGGTTTTTATTGGTGTCAGGTACCCCCATATTTAACCTAATAAAGGTTTTAACCCCCTGATTGCCCCTAGTTAACCCTTTCACCAGTGATCACCATATAAAGGTTACGGGTGACGCTGGTTGATTAGTTTGCTTTTTATAGCATCAGGGCACCCGCCGTATATAACCCAATAAAGGTTTAACCCCCCTGATCGCCCGGCGGGTGAGATCAATTAGGTTTTAGCGCCAGAGAGGGTCTGCGTCGCCCCAGGCAGTGTTAGGTTAGTGCCAGTAACGCTAACACCCACGCGCAAAGCATACACCCCCCTTAGTGGTATAGTATCTGATCAGATCTATACTAGCATCCCCAGCGGTTTAGGGTTCCCAAAAACGCAGTGTTAGCGGGATCAGCCCAGATACCTGCTAGTACCTGCGTTTAGCCCCTCCGCCCAGCCCAGCCCAGCCCACCCAAGTGCAGTATCGATCGATCACTGTCACTTACCAAACACAACACACATAACTGCAGCGTTCGCAGAGACAGGCCTGATCCCTGCGATCGCTAACAGTTTTTTTGTAGCGTTTGATATATTTGCTGACGACAGTCAGGTGCTTTTTTTCCTGTGAATCTTACTAGTGTACCCCTAAATTTAGAGCCCAAAATGGCAAGACGAAGGTACACTAGTAAAGAGGCCTACGAGATTCTGAGCATGACAGATAGTGAAGAGGAGGTCACGTATCTGTCAGATTCAGGCTCAGAATATCTTCCCGTAGAAGACAGTGACGTCAGCGGCCCCACGTCAGATAGCTCTGACGACAAAGTTGAGGTCCCTGCTAAGGTCAGGCGTACCCGATCCCGATCTTCTGAGGTTGTTGAGGAGCAAGAACCGCAGGTCTCTCGTATCATGGAGCAGAGTAGTACTAGCGCCGCTATTCCTTCTGGTGAACTGGCAAGCACCAGCGGCCTAGTACAGCCTGGACGTACATCCAGCACTGCAGTAACACTTGGTGACGTGGCGAGTCCCATAAGTGCAGTTCAAGCTGGCGAGGTGGCAAGCACAAGTAGTGTCCCGCTGCCACCAAGAAGACAAAGGCAGGCCCGTCGTGCCCATACTGCCCTTCCTGCAGAATTCGCCTATCCTGATTGGGTCCCCACCACTTCTGCAGAACCCGTACTTCCCCCATTCACTGCCCAACCCGGTATTCAGGTGGAAACAGCTGATTTTATGCCAATCGATTTTTATTCGCTGTTTTTCACGGAAGATCTCTATAGATCTATTGTGGACCAGAGTAATTTATATGCTGGTCAATTTATCGCCGCTAACCCCCAGTTGCCTAAAATTGCCAGAAATTGGAAACCAATTACGGTTTCCGAATTTAAGACCTTTCTGGGCCTTTCCCTCAACATGGGCACACATAAATTTCCGTCATTGCGTGCTTATTGGTCCACGCACCCAATTGACCACATGCCCGTGTTCTCTGCCTCCATGTCCAGGGCACGATACGAGCAGATTTTGCGGTTCATGCACTTCAACGACAATGAACTTTGTCGTCCACGTGGGGACCCTGAATACGACCGGCTCTATAAAATTCGGCCCCTCATAAACCACTTCAACGAACGTTTTGCAGCCTTGTTTACTCCCGATCAAGTTGTCTGCGTTGATGAGTCCCTGATTAAATTTTCTGGCCGCTTGTCTTTCAAGCAGTACCTTCCCAGCAAGCGTGCCAGATACGGGGTCAAGCTCTACAAGTTCTGTGACAGGGCAACAGGCTATGTAGTGAACTTTACGGTTTATGAGGGAAAAGACAGTCAGATTGAGTCGGTCAACTGCCCGGATTACATAGGGAGCGCTGGCAAGATAGTGTGGAACTTGGTGTCACCCTTATTCGGAAAGGGGTACCACTTGTATGTGGACAATTATTACACGAGCGTGCCACTGTTTAGTCACTTGTTTGATCATAAGATTGGAGCATGTGGCACCGTGCGACCTAATCGCCGGGGCTTTCCCCAGCGGCTTGTAGATGCCCGTCTTAGGCTGGGGGAGAGAGCCTGCTTGAAGTGTAATAACTTGCTCGCTATGAAGTGGAGGGACAATAAGAATGTTTTCCTTCTTACCTCCCTTCATGCAGACACGACAGTCCAAATTCGTACGGCGACTGGTGTTGTGGAGAAACCCCTCTGTGTCCACGAATATAACCAAAATATGGGAGGGGTGGACCTCAACGACCAGTTGATGGCGCCGTATCTAATTGACCGTAAGGCGAGACGCTGGTACAAAAAAGTGTCTCTATCATTATTCCAATTGGCTTTGCTGAACGCTCATGTGCTATACAGAGCTTCAGGCGGGACGTTATCTCTTCTAAAATTCCAGAATGAGATAGTCACAGAACTCCTGTATCCAGGCGGTTCTGCACCTCACCATCCCCAACCAAATGCAGTAAGCCGGCTGCATGAGAGGCATTATTCGTATGTCCTCCCGAGTACCCCTACCCAAAGCCACCCCCAAAAAAGATGTCGTGTCTGTAGCAAGCGCGGATTTAGGCGTGACACCCGTAGTTTTTGTCCACTCTGTCCTGACAAGCCTGGTCTTTGCCAAGGTGAATGTTTTGAACGCTACCACTCAAAAGTGAAGTTTTAGCGTAGGGTACAGCATTTCACAGACTAGGACACACTTACACAGGGTCTCCCAAGATGCCATTACATTTTGAGAGACCCGAACCATTACAGTTGTAAAGTTACAAAAAAAAGTGTAAAAAAGAAAAAAAAAAACGTAAAAAACAAAACACAAAAAAAATATAAAATAAAAAAACCAAAAATAGTTGTCGTTTTATTGTTCTCTCTCTCTCTATTTTCTCTCTATTGTTCTGCTCTTTTTTACTGTATTCTATTCTGCAATGTTTTATCATGCTTGCTTTTCAGGTATGTAATTTTTTGTTTTCAGGTGCGCCATTCAACTGCAGCGCGGAATTATTTATCTTGACAGCAACAGCGTTTGCTCCCACGATACATAAAGCCGTGACTCCAACGCTGTAGGAGGTGATTTCACCACCACAGTTAAAAAAAAAGAGCATATATGCCGAAGCATGGGGGCAGCAGGGGCGGAGGAGCGATTTTGCTCCTAATGCCGCGTACATACGGTCGAAATTCCGACCGTGTGTACGCGGCATAACTTTTTTGCGGGAGGATGCCCCATGCTTCGGCATATATATATTTTAGGCACAGGTTGCGTTAAAACATTTTTTTATTTTTTACTAGGTTTTGTTTTGGTATTTGCTTTGCAGGTATGGCATGGTAAGGTCCTACTGTTGTACTGTAATGTTACTTTGTTTTAATGTTAACCACCATTTGCTTAGCAGGTACGCCATTCAGTTGCAGCGCGGATCTATTTATCTTGACAGCAACAGCGTTTGCTCCCACGATACATAAAGCCGTGACTCCAACGCTGTAGGAGGTGATTTCACCACCACAGTTAAAAAAAGAGCATATATGCCGAAGCATGGGGGCAGCAGGGGCGGAGGAGCGATTTTGCTCCTAATGCCGCGTATATACGGTCGAAATTCCAACGGAGGCTTATCCGTGGAAAAGTCCGACCATGTGTACGCGGCATAACCTTTTATGCCGCGTACATACGGTCGAAATTCCGACGAAGGCTTGACCGTGTGTACGCGGCATAACTTTTTTGCGGGAGGATGCCCCCATGCTTCGGCATATATGCCCATCATTAGAAGTGGGTGGATGAAGGGAGGTATTCTAATGGTGGGCATACCCACCAATCAATCTCTTTTTTTCGTTCAGCCAATAGGCTGTATGAAAAAAAAGATTACAATACATGTCCAACAAGGACCAGCAACGTACTGGTATGTTGCTGGACTTTGAATGTTTATACCAGAATGATGCCTGCGGGTTTAGGTATCATCTTGGTATCATTCTTTTCAGCCAGCAGCCGGCTTTCATGTAAAAGCAATTCTAGCAGATAATTAGCCTCTAGACTGCTTTTACAAGCAGTGGGAGGGAATGTCCCCCCCCCCGGATATAAAAAGCGCCATTGGGAAATTGGGAAAGCATTTTATCACACCGATCTTGGTGTGGTCAGATGCTTTGAGGGCAGAGGAAAGATCTAGGGTCTAACCCCCCAATTTTTTTCAAAAAAAGAGTACCTGTCACTACCTATTGCTATCATAGGGGATATTTACATTCCCTGAGATAACGATAAAAATGGTAAAAAAATAAAATATGGAAGGCACAGTTTAAAAATAAAATAAAAAAGCCAAATAAATAATAAAAAAAAAAAAAAAAAAAAAAAAGCACCGCTGTCCCCCCCTGCTATTGCGCAAAGGCGAACGCAAGCGTCGGTCTAGCGTCATATGTAAACAGCAATTGCATCATGCATGTGAGGTATCACCGTGAAGGTCAGATCGAGGGCAGTCATTTTAGCAGTAGACCTCCTCTGTAAATCTAACGTGGTAACCTGTAAAGGCTTTTAAATGCTTTTAAAAATGAATGTAGTTTTGTCGCCGCTGCGCGTTTGTGCGCAATTTTAAAGCATGTCGTGTTTGGTATCCATGTACTCGGCCTATGATCATCTTTTTTATTTCATCAAACATTTGGGCAATATAGTGTTTTTTAGTGCATTAAAAATAAAAAAAGTGTGTTTTTCCCCCAAAAAATGCGTTTGAAAAATCGCTGCGCAAATACTGTGTGGAAAAAAAAAATGCAACACCCACTATTTTAATCTGTAGGGCCTTTGCTTTAAAAAAATATATAATGTTTGGGGGTTCAACATAATTTTCTTGCAAAAAAAAATGTTCTTTCATGTAAACAAAAAGTGTCAGAAAGGGCTTTGTCTTCAAGTGGTTAGAAGAGTGGATGATGTGTGACATAAGCTTCCTAATGTTGTGCATAAAATGCCAGGACAGTTCAAAACCCCCCCAAATGACCCCATTTTGTAAAGTAGACACCTCAAGCTATTTGCTGAGAGGCATGTTGAGCCCATTGAATATTTTTTTTTTTGTCCCAAGTGATTGAATAATGACCAAAAAAAAAAAAAATGTACAAAAAGTTGTCACTAAATTATATATTGCTCAAACATGCCATGGGCATATGTGGAATTACACCCCAAAATACATTCTGTTGCTTCTCCTGAGTACGGGGATACCACATTTGTGGGACTTTTTGGGAGCCTAGTCGCGTACGGGACCCCAAAAACCAAGCACCGCCTTCAGGATTTCTATGGGTGTAAATTTTTGATTTCACTCCTCACTGCCTATCACAGTTTCGGAGGCCATGGAATGCCCAGATGGCACAAAACCCCCCCAAATGACCCCATTTTGGAAAGTAGACACCCCAAGCTATTTGCTGAGAGGTATGTTGAGTATTTTGCAGATCTCGCTTTTTGTCACAAAGTTTTGAAAATGTAAAAAAAGAAAAAAAAAAAGAAAAAAAAATGTCTTTCTTAATTTTCAAAAACAAATGAGAGCTGTAAAATACTCACCATGCCTCTCAGCAAATAGCTTGGGGTGTCTACTTTCCAAAATGGGGTCATTTGTGGGGGTTTTGGGCTATTTTGACATTTTATGGCCTTCAAAACTGTGATAGGTAGTGAGGAGTGAAATCAAAAATTTATGCCCTTAGAAACCTTGAAGGCGGTGCTTGGTTTTTGGGGTCCCGTACGCGGCTAGGCTCCCAAAAAGTCCCACACATGTGGTATCCCCGTACTCAGGAGAAGCAGCAGAATGTATTTTGGGGTGTAATTTCACATATAACCATGGCATGTGTGAGCAATATATCATTTAGTGACAACTTTTTGTACATTTTTTCTTTTTTTTTCTTTTTGTCATTATTCAATCATTTGGGACAAAAAAAAAAAATATTCAATGGGCTCAACATGCCTCTCAGCAAATAGCTTGGGGTGTCTACTTTCCAAAATGGGGTCATTTGGGGGGGTTTTGTGCCATCTTGGCATTTTATGGCCTTCAAAACTGTGATAGGTAGTGAGGAGCGAAATCAAAAATTTATGCCCTTAGAAACCTTGAAGGCGGTGCTTGGTTTTTGGGGTCCCGTACGCGGCTAGGCTCCCAAAAAGTCCCACACATGTGGTATCCCCGTACTCAGGAGAAGCAGCAGAATGTATTTTGGGGTGTAATTTCACATATGCCCATGGCATGTGTGAGCAATATATCATTTAGTGACAACTTTGTGCAAAAAAAAAACAGTTTGTCATATTCCCGCAACCTGTGGCAAAATATAAAATATTCCATGGACTCAACATGCCTCTCAGCAAATAGCTTGGGGTGTCTACTTTCCAAAATGGGGTAATTTGGGGGGGTTTTGTGCTATTTTGGCATTTTATGGCCTTCGAAACTGTGATAGGTAGTGAGGAGTGAAATCAAAAATTTACGCCCTTAGAAATCCTGAAGGCGGTGCTTGGTTTTTGGGGCCCTGTACGCGGCTAGGCTCCCAAAAAGTCCCACACATGTGGTATCCCCGTACTCAGGAAAAGCAGCAGAATGTATTTTGGGGTGCAATTCCACATATAACCATGGCATGTGTGAGCAATATATCATTTAGTGACAACTTTTTGTACATTTTTTTTTCTTTTTGTCATTATTCAATCATTTGGGACAAAAAAAAAAATATTCAATGGGGTCAACATGCCTCTCAGCAAATAGCTTGGGGTGTCTACTTTCCAAAATGGGGTCATTTGGGGGGGTTTTGTGCCATCTTGGCATTTTATGGCCTTCAAAACTGTGATAGGTAGTGAGGAGTGAAATCAAAAATTTATGCCCTTAGAAACCTTGAAGGCGGTGCTTGGTTTTTGGGGTCCCGTACGCGGCTAGGCTCCCAAAAAGTCCCACACATGTGGTATCCTCGTACTCAGGAGAAGCAGCAGAATGTATTTTGGGGTGTAATTTCACATATGCCCATGGTATGTGTGAGCAATATATCATTTAGTGACAACTTTGTGCAAAAAAAAAAAAGTTTGTCATATTCCCACAACTTGTGGCAAAATATAAAATATTCCATGGACTGAACATGCCTCTCAGTAAATAGCTTGGGGTGTCTACTTTCCAAAATGGGGTCATTTGGGGGGGTTTTGTGCTATTTTGGCATTTTATGGCCTTCGAAACTGTGATAGGTAGTGAGGAGTGAAATCAAAAATTTGCGCCCTTAGAAATCCTGAAGGCGGTGCTTGGTTTCCGGGGTCCCGTACGTGGCTAGGCTCCTAAAAAGTCCCACACATGTGGTATCCCCGTACTCAGGAGAAGCAGCAGAATGTATTTTGGGGTGCAATTCCACATATAACCATGGCATGTGTGAGCAATATATCATTTAGTGACAACTTTTTGTAATTTTTTTTTTTGTCATTATTCAATCACTTGGGACAAAAAAAAAATATTCAATGGGCTCAACATGCCTCTCAGCAATTTCCTTGGGGTGTCTACTTTCCAAAATGGGGTCATTTGGGGGGGTTTTGTACTGCCCTGCCATTTTAGCACCTCAAGAAATGAGATAGGCAGTCATAAATTTAAAGCTGTGTAAATTTCAGAAAATGTACCCTAGTTTGTAAACGCTATAACTTTTGCGCAAACCAATAAATATACGCTTATTGACATTTTTTTTACTAAAGACATGTGGCTGAATACATTTTGGCCTAAATGTATGACTAAAATTGAGTTTATTCGATTTTTCTTATAACAAAAAGTAGAAAATATCATTTTTTTTCAAAATTTTCGGTCTTTTTCTGTTTATATCGCAAAAAATAAAAATCGCAGAGGCAATCAAATACCATTAAAAGAAAGCTCTATTTGTGGGAAGAAAAGGACGCAAATTTCATTTGGGTACAACATTGCATGTCCGCACAATTTACAGTTAAAGCAGCGCAGTGCCGAATCCCAAAAACAGGCTTGGTCCTAATGGCCCGAAATGGTCCGGGGCTTAAGTGGTTAAAGTAATTTTTTATGTAACTGTCACGCTTCTAAATACTTACTCTTCCATATTTCTATTGTTATAACCATAAGAAGGCTCAGACTGAACGTACTAGACTTTCTATTTACCCTGGAGCCTGGGGGAAATTGCTCCTGTGAAAATTATAGCCATTAAGGCGGTATTCTAAAATGACTACAAACCCATGGAATAAAAGGAGAGTGATTTACAGAAAAAAATAAATTGTAGTCTTTGCTTTAAAAAATACCATTAATTAGGCAAATATGGCTTTCAAATACGCAAATAACACCATGACCAGTCACCAGGAACATTGTGTTTATTCCTTTATTAAATCACATGCTTGCTTGCCTAGGAGAGCAAATACTTACTTGGTTTAAATAAGCTAAAATACTTGGCAGAAAAAAAAACATTGATATCTCCAAAACTCAAAAAATGTTTGTTACCACATAAAAATGTCATATTCGGATAGTCTTTCTGAATAGATGCTTTAATTCACTTCAATCGTAACAAATTTTCTAGTGAGTTTAACTGACCAGATCAGAAAAAAAATGTGGGTTCAGTGTTTTCACTTAGATATAACACAGCACATAAAAAAAAAAAAACGAAATCCACTGTGGTTTAAGATGACAACAAATCAACAAAGCAAGGATGAATCAACATCAGCTTTCTATCCGTAAATTGGGCAATCTAAAAATAAGAATAGAAATCACAAAATTAATTATATACATCAACCCCTAGACATTGTCATACAAAATGCAATAACCTAATCATTAAAATGAATAAATCATAATTGAGGTTCAAACCCCTTTAGTGTACATGTACCCAGGGTATGTATAATAAAGTCCTCACATTTTAATAAATGTAAAATTCTGACTTTGCACCGACAGGGTTTAGGGGCATCCTCAGTTGTGTAGGAGTATGTCTCTCTTCTTTTTTTTTAATCAAAAAGGTGTTTATTGAACAAGTAGATAAACAACAACTTCCGTATGTCTCTCTTCTTAAAAAATTATGGACAACAGGAAGTCCCATGTGGCTTAAAGGCACTTGAACTACTATGTAATCATCCTTGCTGAATACCATAAAGTGTATTCTACGGGGGGCGAGACTGGTACCTACTTTTCTGACAATGAAGGATATAAATCTCTCTTTGCACAGATATTAAATAACTGCTCATTTGCTGTAATCACCGTAATACTGTCTTTTATACAAAAAGAACTATCTCCTTTACCGGATAATTTAATGTGTGGTGGAATCGTTAAGATCTTCGTTGGCAGGGCAGGGCTGTGGATAAATTCAAACAGGCTCTACAGGAGACAAAACACAGCAAGTTTGACAGAGATACAGCGATCTTCATGAGATAGCGAGTATACACGTGGGCCCACCCTGCATCTTGGTGGGTCTCCCCACCTGTTCGTTTGACAGAAAGTTCAGCATCTTCAACTTCAGCACCTGGCTCTGAATCATCATCTGCTGCTGGTTTTTATCAGCAGCCCAGAGAAAAAGATAAGGCAGCAGCAGGGCACAAGACGACAACAGGGTGGATGACAGCATAGAGACTGCAACAACAAATGTAGAGCGGAAATCACCCAGAGCCCTGCACAGAGGATACACCCGGCAGTGAGCCTAATGCGTAATAATCTCAGTGGTGGAACTCGCTATAGACTAGATCAGGATTTCTCAACTCCAGTCCTCAAGGCGCCCCAACAGGTCATGTTTTCAGGCTTTCCATTATTTTGCACAGGGGATGTAATCAGTTTCACTGCCTTAGTAATTACCACAGCTGTTTCATCTGAGGGAAATCCTGAAAACATGACCTGTTGGTGCGCCTCGAGGACTGGAGTTGGGAAACACTGGACTAGATATCAGTGCTTAACCACTTGCCGGCCACCTACTGCATATTTACTGCAGCAGGTCGGCTTTATTTCACGAAATCATGTACTTGTACATGATTTTGTGCAATAGCCACTGGGGGGGCGCACACACACCGACAGAGGCGCAATCGTACACTGATTGGACACTGGGGATGCCAATCAGTTGGTCCAGTGGACCCAATGTCCGCCAGCCACTCGGGATTGTTCCCCGGAGAGGCAGAACGGCCCACGGCAGGAACACAGATCTCAGTCTTCACCCAGTCAGAGCAACCCCCAAACAGTTAGAAAGCACCCCCTAGGGACACACTTAACCCTTTGATTGCCCCCGGTGTTAACCCCTTCCCTGCCAGTGTCATTAGTACAGGAATAGTGCATATTTTTAGCACCGATCACTATAATAATGTCACTGGTCCCCAAAAAAGTGTCAAAAGTGTCAGTTTTGTGCCTGAATTGTCCACTGCCATGTCGCAGTCCTGCTAAAAAATTGCCGATTGCTGCCATTACTAGCAAAACAAAATCCCATAGTTTGTAGACATTATAACTTTTGTGCAAACCAATCAATATACGCTTATTGTTTTTTTTTTTTACCAAAAATATGTAGCAGAATACATATTGGCCTAAATTGATGAAGAAATTCGATTTTTTTATTTTTTTATTGGATGTGTTTTATAACAGAAAGTAAAATATATATATATTTTTTTTAATTGCCGCTCTTTTTTTGTTTATAGCACAAAAAATAAAAACTGCAGAGGTAAAATACCACCAAAAGAAAGCTCTATTTGTGGAAAAAAAGGACATAAACTTTATTAGGGTACAGCGTTGCACCACCACGCAATTTTCAGTTAAAGTAACGCAGTGTCGTATCGCAAAAAATGGCCTGGTCACGAAGGGGGTAAAACTTTCTGGAGCTGAAGTGGTTATTAGGGGCTGGGGATCTGTCCCAAATAAAAAATAGATTTTTGTTGATGCAGATCTGTATTACCTATATAGGTGTAGACCCTGTTACAAATTATTATGTCAATGATATTTTTCTCATTTACCTAAATAATTGATGTAAAACAATAGTCAGCATAATTCTCATGTTATCAACTATTCAAATTTTATTGAACAAACCTCCTAATGATAACAGTTTTTTTTTCAAAATAAAAAACTTACAATGCACTGTTCCAAATTATTACGCACAGTAAGTTTCAAAACACTTTATAGGTTGTATAGAACTGAAAATTGTCATTTGTTGTGTTTGCAGCATATTTACTGAAATCAACAGACATTTCAATCAAACTTTGAACAACATTTTAACTTTTTAAACATTTTAACAGGTCACGTTACATTTTAACATAGGACCCCTTATTTGATAGCAGCGTCACAAGTCTTGCATCCATTGAACTTGTAAGTTTTTGGACAGTTTCTGCTTGAATTTGTTTGCAAGATGTCAGAATAGCCTCCAAGAGCTGCTGTTTGGATGTAAACTGCCCCCCACCCTCATAGATCTTTTGCTTGAGGATGCTCCAAAGATTCTCAATAGGATTGAGGTCAGGGGAGGATGGAGGCCACACCATGACTTTCTCTCCTTTTATCCCCATAGCAGCCATTGATGCAGAGGTATTCTTTGCAGCATGAGATGGTGCATTGTCATGCATGAAGATCATTTTATTACGGAAAGCATAGTTCTTCCTTCTGTACCAGGGAAGGAAGTGGTCAGTCAGGAACTCCACATACTTTGCAGAGGTCATCTTTACACCTTCGGGGACCCTAAAGGGGCTGACCAATTCTCTTCCCATGATTCTGGCCCAAAACATGACTCCACCACCGCCTTGCTGACGTCTCAGCCTTGTTGGAACAGGGTGGCCGTCCACCAACCATCCACTACTCCATCCATCTGGACCATCCAGGGATGCACGGCACTCATCAGTGAACAGGACTGTTTGAAAATTAGTCTTCATGTATTTTTCTGCCCAATGCAGCCGTTTCTGCTTGTGAGCATTGGTTAGTGGTGGCCGAATGGAAGGTTTATGCAGAGGCACCAGCAGCTTCAAATATCTGTTTGCTGCTATGTAATGGTGTTTTAGCAGCTGCTCTCTTGATCCGATGCATGGATCTGGCAGAAATCTTCCTCAATGTGCCTTTATCTGCACGAAACCCGTCTGTGCTCTGAATCAGCCACAAATCTCTTAAGTGTGATGATCACGCTTAAGTTTTCGTGAAATATCTAATGTTTTCATACCTCACTCAAGGCATTGAACTATTTCACTCTTTTTGGCAACAGAGAGATCCTTTTTCTTCCCCATATTGCTTGAAAATGGTGCTCTGCTTAATAATGTAGAACACCCTCATTTACTAGTTTTTCCTTTGATTGGGCTCACCTGGCAATCTAATTATCACAGGTGTCCGAGATTGTTTTCAGTGATCAAAAGAGCCCTGGGACACAATGCCATCCATGAGTTAAACTGAAAAACAAAATATTTAATCTTTGTAACACTGAAATAGAATTTGCATAATAATTTGGAACAGGGTGTATATATGACTGAAGGTTCATTTTACGCTAAAACCTGGAGCAAAGTATGTTGAGACAAGGTCAAAAGTATATCTTCCCCTACCTATGCTGGAGCAAAGACTTTTTTATATCTGTGGTGTCTAGAGACATACAAGGATTTACAGGAATTTAGGCCTAATAATCTAGTGGTTTCTGAAAAAAGTAATTGTCTGCTAGGTGATGTAATGCAACTGGCAGATAAGGGGGGCTCCCTTATCTGCCAGTTGCATTATGAAATCCCTTGAAATCATGGAGACTGATTACTAGGTCAGTTAAAATAAGATACAACTCGGTGACAAAGATGTTTATTTGAATTGCCTACTGATACTGTAATATTATAAAAATAATAAATAATTTAAAATACCCTGGTTAAGGCATTAAAGTGGACGTTCACCCTAGAATTATTCTGTCATGAAAGAGCCTGTGGTTAAACAGCCATATTACACACATTCCTTGATAAATGCATAGCGCCATGTTTGACATCTGTCTGTTCTCTGGTTGTCCAGCAATAAGCATTATGTCATCTAAGTCTTGTGATTGCAAAGCCTGACAGGGAAATGCTTTCTCTGTGCGATGATGCTGTCAAACACACAGGTAACACAAGGAGGGCTGAGCGACAATATGAGATAAATTGTGTCGCAGGTAAAGGGCCAGCAGTTTTCATAGTTAATTGCTGGACAATTGAAATGTGTTCACCGCCCACTTTTTGTGTTGGTGGCGCTACATTGACGATGTATTCACAATATTCTGGGGTAACAACTAGCACTTTTTATCATTTCATGCCAAAATTCATTTTATCATATAAGATAAATAGCTAAATATTATGTATGACACTAAACAGATATAGTTTTTGGATATGCTGGTCCCAGTCTCTGGGTTTACATTGTGTCGGAGAACTTGTCAGAAGTTATTATAATGAACATAGCATAAGAGCCTCCATCTTAAAATTCAGGACGCCATGTCATGGGTTAAAGAAAGTTGAAACTCACACTTAAGGTTTAAAACTCACATAAGGTTTTGAAATATCCTATAACGGGTGTGTTGGGGGATGATAAGGGAGGACACCTGTTAGAGGCCAGTATGCATCCCAGATACCCCCTTAAGTATCGTGAAAGACAGGTTTTTTTCCAAGAAAAGGATATGGCATGGGCATGGTTTCCCTCGTGGACCGGGTGGGGAATAGACTTAATGAAAAGGTTAAATAATTACACTGGAATCATTGATGAAATAAGGGAAAATAATTCTGATGATATTACTAAATTAAATATAGAAACTAGAGCAATTAGAAAACAATTAGAACTACACGAGTTAGCCATAGAAAGCATGAGTGCTGCTTTAACTGGGTTATGTGAAAACACAGAAGATTATGAGTGTTGTACCTGGTTTCATAACACAAGTATTGAGGTACCAGATTATTATGATATAATTGCACAACACCGAAAGGAAGTAAGTAAATTACAAGATGAAGCTAGAAATATTGCTAAGACATGGGATCCTTTTGCAAACCTAAGTTCTGGAGTAGGAATACTGACATGGTTAAAAAGTGCTGCCATAACCATTATTATGATTATTCTTTTTGTTTTGTTCCTATATGCTTGTTATAAGCTTATAATGTGCATAGTTGTTAAGGCACTCCGGACCCCTGATCCAGCTGCAGCGAATAGGATTTATCTGAGTATGTATTATGATAGAAGAAAGATTACATAACTGTGAAAGGTAGATGAGCCATATAAATGTCTCAAAGACGGGATTGTAATGAACATAGCATAAGAGCCTCCATCTTAAAATTCAGGACGCCATGTTATGGGTTAGGCCCCTTTCACACTGGGGCGGTTTGCAGGCGCTATTTTGCTAAAAATAGCGCCTGCAAACCGAGCCTAAACAGCGGCTCCTTTCTCTCCAATGTGAAAGCCCCGAGGGCTTTCACACTGGAGCGGTGCGCTAACAGGACGTGAAAAAAAGTCCTGCTAGCCGCATCTTTGGAGCAGTGAGAGGAGCAGTGTGTTTATCGCTCCTCCACCGCTCCTTCCCATTGAAATGAATGGGATACCGCGGTAATACCGCCCGCAAACCGCGGCTGTAGCCGCGGTTTGCGGGTGGTATTAACCCTTTTTTGGCCGCTAGCAGGGGTTAAAACCGCACCGCTAGCGGCCGAATACCTCTGCAATCCCGACGGTATAGCGTCGCTAAAAATAGCGGCGCTATACCGCCACCGCCCCCACCGCCCCAGTGTGAAACCAGCCTCAAAGAAAGTTGAAACTCACACTTAAAGTTTAAAACTCACATAAGGTTTTGAAATGTACTTGTAAACTTTTCATGGTCATTTATGCATATATATTTAACATATCTATGGACTTTTGCCCTGGCTCATGTTTGTTTAAGATAAATTAAGTATCGTTCTACAACACCTGTGTAAACACAGAAAGCATATATTTATAATACATATGTTGAATTTCACATCTATAAAAGATTTTGTCTTATATAATACCAGCTAAATATTAACTGAACTTATAACACGTACTAGCTAATAGGAAATTATTAACCTGAACTTGTTTCATATTTATAACACGTATATGCTTGGTGAACTCCTCCCATCCCCACCTTTGTCCCCTAGACCTGCATAAATATCCATGTCTAAAGCTGACTAAACAGATATCTTTTGAGCGCAAAGAAAAACTTGTCTTGTGTCATTAATTGATATCTCTGGGCCTGGGGGTCACTGAAGCCTTTTCTTGCATTACCTGAACCTGCCTCGGTGGTCGAAACAACTGAATTCTCAACAGAAACTGGGGGCTCGTTTTCCAGGAGAAGCAATCACCTGTGGTAAGGATTTTTTGTCTTTATTGACTAAATATTTTCTTGCCTCAGCTCTGATTAAAGCTTTTAGTCCCATAAATTAGTAGGGGATAAGAACCACGCCAAGAGGTTAATATTGGGTTTTTGGTAAACCCACAGAAGGGTTTTAGGTAAACCCACAAAGATAAGCAGTACGGCATATAGATACATTCCTTTTGGCAAGGAATATGATATAGAAACATTCCTTTTGGGAAGGAATATGAAGTGGTTAATGAGGAAATAGACTCCGGTGACCCCAAAACCTTTGCTTTTTCTTTCTGTCGCATAGAAGTATTAAGGTAATTGAAGTATTAAGAATAATTTGTTGTGTGGATCAGAAGACTGCGTGGTAAAACAGTCATCTCCCACTGTCAATATGGGTCAGAAACAAGGTAAAGAAGATCCTCCTCCCAACCCAGGAGAAACGTGTAAAGATTTTGTAGCCAGAATTTGTGGTACTGATTATGAATTTATAGTCCCATGGGTTTCAAATTTAGCGGGATGGACCACAGCCATACACAGTGTAGACCCCTTTCCCCGGGATGGTAGTAATGATGAATTTGACATGGATATGGTAAAAGGATTGTGTTTAGGAGATAAGAGATCTTTCCCTTGGTACCCCGGGGACCCTCAATGGGATATTGGACAACAGAAGCTGGATTAGCTACAACTACTGATGTGGGAGCTTTGTTTATTCAAATTTATATGAATAATCTAAAACCCCAGTTTGCCTTGATGGTCAAACAGATGATATCTGAATGAACCACAAAGATGAGTGGCCAATTTCAGGAAACTTTAATACAGAAAGAAGCAGCAGGATGTTTCGATGTAATAAGAGAGAAAGCAGTGAGTACCCATTATCAGGCAGGATGGCAGTTATAGATTTGTTTAAGACCTTCGAGCTGAAAATAACCTGGTGTGCGCCTATAGTGCCTGATGTGCCAATCACTCCTTACCTCCATACCACCCGATGCAGAGTATTTTTCTGTGATTGATTTAACAAATTGATTTTTTTGCGTCCTTGTGGATAAGGAGACACAGCCAATCCTTGCTTTCTGTTTTTTTTAAACAAAAATTTTGGCAGATGACATGGTGTAGAATGCCCCAGGGTTATGCAGACTCCCCTGTAGTCTACTCAGTTGTGCTCCAGGCCACATTGCGGTCCTGGACTCCCTGCCATCGTTCTGTCCTACTCCAATATGTTGATTGATATGTAACCCAAGCCAGGTAGCCTGCAAAGAGGATGGTTCAGATCTGCTACATTGGTTGGTAGATAATGGTCATAAAGTTTCCAAAAATAAACTTCAATGGTGTCAGGAAACTGTTGAATGCCTTGGTTTTGTACTCACAAAAGGTGAAAGGAAAGTCAGTCACGAGCTGCGGCTCTCTGTGGGTCTAGCCCCCCCACAGACCAAGTAGGATATGCTGTCATTTCTTGGCATGATTGGTTACCTGACTGTTCCTACTATGATAATCTCTTGAGACAAACCACAGGTACTGACATACCAGATTGTATAAAATGCAATGATGAAATGTATAATGCTTTTGTATACCTCAAAACATCTATGATAACAGCTCTTGGTCTTGGCCTCTCTGAGAATAGCAAAGGGTTTTACCTATTTTCTAGGGACAACTGTAAAACCATGATGGGAGTCCTAGCGCGAAAACATGGGAGGCAAACTGCGCCCTATCGTTTTTCCCCAAGGGTTGTGCCTATGCCAGTGAAGAGCTCTGGTATCCTGTGTGATGGTTGTGGAAATGGCTACATCATTCACTCTAGGACATGCTACCACACTACACACCACTCACAATGTATCCATTATATTGCATTATAAGGCACATATAGGTCAGCAAGATGACATAGCCAAAGGAAATGCTTTAGCTGACAAGGCAGCAAGAGAGGCAGCATCCACACAACCAGCAGACATCCAAATGCCATTGCTCTCACCTGAAATCCCACTCCTAGATCAAACATTGCATGATCTCCAAACATATGCTACAGACAAAGACATCCAACAATGGAACTCAATAGGTGTGCAGACAAGCCCAGAAACTGCCCTTGTCTGCCAAGAGGGGAGACCATGTATCCCTGTAGCCAGCGCACCCATTTTTATTTCACAATACCATGGGATAGGTCACAGAGGGTGGAAAGTCACATGTGAACTTTTGGATAAGGATTTTTACATTCCAGGTCTTCCCTCTCTCGTTAAGGCATATGTTTCCAGATGCATCACATGCATTCGGAAATAATCCCAGGAACCCTCACAAGGCAAAACATGAACATCTGATATATCCATCTACACCATTCACTCATTTACAAATTGATTTTACACACATGCCCAAGCTAGGTAAAAGACAGGAATATTTGCTAGTAATAGTGGACATGTTCTCAAGATGGATAGAAGTGTTTGTAACAACAAAGGAAGATGCACAAACAGTAGTAAGAATTCTCACAAAGGAAATCATTCCCAGGTGGGGTTGCCCACTTCAGATCAACTCAGACAATGGTCCTGCATTTGTGGCCAAAGTTTGTCAAGACCTGGTAAAAACACTGAAAATAGAATGGAAGTTTCATATTCCTTACCACCCCCAGAGTTCAGGTATAGTGGAAAGGATGAACAGAACCATTAAAGATAAGATCAGGAAAGCCACTGGAGGTATGTGTACAAATTGGAAGAAGGTCCTACCAATGGTACTAGCCGAGGTAAGAATGACACCCTCTAAAAAGACAGGATACTCTCCTTTTGAAGTCTTAATGGGTAGGTCATTCCCCACCCCATGGGCCAGACAGCCACTTATGTTAGAAAGAGGGGACCTAGATCTTATTCAGGAAGGATATGTAAGAAAACTTATTGAAACTTTAGATCAAGTTGAAAGGAATGTTGCTCGCACCTCTCCTCTTTTTTCACAGGAACCTACTCATTCCTTCCAAGTGGGAGATGTCGTAGTGGTCCAGCAACTGAAGCGTACCAAGAAGGAAGAGTACCCATTTGGACCCCCGACTACAGTGATCGCGGTTACCCGAACGGCTATTCTGGTAGAGGGACAACAGGCTTGGATCCATGCAAGTCGTGTGAAGAAGGTGAACCAAACACCTAAGAAGCAAGCCAAAGATAAAGGAGGTGAAGAAGGTGATACAAATCCTCGAACAGTGCGTGAAGTAGGTGGAAAAAAAAGTCTCTGAACAAGATGACGTCATTTATTTCACCACAGACTTCTGGGAAGGCCTTGTGCCTCTTGTGCTGGGCTGCCCTGATCGTGTTCCTGCCAACTTGGCTGATAACTAACTGTATTTATCATCCTGAAGATTTGGGACACATAAAGAGTATTTGTGGCGCCTCTAACACTCCACAACAGAATAATATGAATAATACACATGACAGACACAAGAGAAATGAAAACTCAGAAAGTTATACAAATAAAATGTTATTATTGTAGTTTAAATATGCCTATGCACAGAAATCAGGATATGAAAAGATGTTGGATATGTAGTAAATTACACCCCTCCACCGCTAGTATTCCTCTCATGGCTGTACCTTTAAATATCCACCCCTTTTTTTAACCAAACTCCTCCAGTTGCTCTAACCCACATATCAAGTGCATATGAAAAGAGTACTGTCACATTTCCCATAGCGGGTAAGAGTAACTTCCCTGACTGGTGCTTCTGTTTAGGTGATCAGACACAGACTAACCCCTCTACATGCAGCAGATCTATATTCAACATTTCCATTAGTGGGTTTCAAAACGCCACTGGTTCACTTTTTCATATAACTGATCCTGATTTACACGAAGCCGTGCAGAATCTTTCTTCCCTCCCAGATAATATAAGGGCAATACTACACCAATTTGCAATTGTAGTACAAGACAAATATACTCATGAAATTGTTGCTGAGCAACCATTTGCATTAGGACAAAGAATATATGTCTGCTGTGGGAAGGTGTGCTATCCTTGGATTCCCCGGAACTCAGTAGGAGGATGGTGTTACTTAGCCTCTCTGGTTCCTATAACGGGTGTGTTGGGGGATGATAAGGGAGGACACCTGTTAGAGGCCAGTATGCATCCCAGATACCCCCTTAAGTATCGTGAAAGACAGGTTTTTTTCCAAGAAAAGGATATGGCATGGGCATGGTTTCCCTCATGGACCGGGTGGGGAATAGACTTAATGAAAAGGTTAAATAATTACACTGGAATCATTGATGAAATAAGGGAAAATAATTCTGATGATATTACTAAATTAAATATAGAAACTAGAGCAATTAGAAAACAATTAGAACTACACGAGTTAGCCATAGAAAGCATGAGTGCTGTTTTAACTGGGTTATGTGAAAACACAGAAGATTATGAGTGTTGTACCTGGTTTCATAACACAAGTATTGAGGTACCAGATTATTATGATATAATTGCACAACACCGAAAGGAAGTAAGCAAATTACAAGATGAAGCTAGAAATATTGCTAAGACATGGGATCCTTTTGCAAACCTAAGTTCTGGAGTAGGAATACTGACATGGTTAAAAAGTGCTGCCATAACCATTATTATGATTATTCTTTTTGTTTTGTTCCTATATGCTTGTTATAAGCTTATAATGTGCATAGTTGTTAAGGCACCCCGGACCCCTGATCCTGCTGCTGCCAATAGGATTTATCTGAGTATGTATTATGATAGAAGAAAGATTACATAACTGTGAAAGGTAGATGAGCCATATAAATGTCTCAAAGACGGGATTGTAATGAACATAGCATAAGAGCCTCCATCTTAAAATTCAGGACGCCATGTTATGGGTTAGGCCCCTTTCACACTGGGGCGGTTTGCAGTCGCTATTTTGCTAAAAATAGCGCCTGCAAACCGAGCCTAAACAGCGGCTCCTTTCTCTCCAATGTGAAAGCCCAGAGGGCTTTCACACTGGAGCGGTGCGCTAACAGGACGTGAAAAAAAGTCCTGCTAGCCGCATCTTTGGAGCGGTGAGAGGAGCAGTGTGTTTACCGCTCCTCCACCGCTCCTTCGTATTGAAATGAATGGGATACCGCGGTAATACCGCCCGCAAACCGCGGCTGTAGCCGCGGTTTGCGGGTGGTATTAACCCTTTTTCGGCCGCTAGCAGGGGTTAAAACCGCACCGCTAGCAGCCGAATACCTCTGCAATCCCGACGGTATAGCGTCGCTAAAAATAGCGGCGCTATACCGCCACCGCCCCCACCGCCACAGTGTGAAACCAGCCTCAAAGAAAGTTGAAACTCACACTTAAAGTTTAAAACTCACATAAGGTTTTGAAATGTACTTATCTCTATGTAAACTTTTCATGGTCATTTATGCATATATATTTAACATACCTATGGACTTTTGCCCTGGCTCATGTTTGTTTAAGATAAATTAAGTATCGTTCTACAACACCTGTGTAAACACAGAAAGCATATATTTATAATACATATGTTGAATTTCACATCTATGTAAGATTTTGTCTTATATATGTAGCGCACAGACCCCTCTGTCTTTACCTGCATTTAATTAGGCTCCTTGCAGGCAGAGAGAGGCACACCGCACCACAAGCCCGTACCCTCCTGTGTGAGGAGGTTGAGCGGTGTTAGTTTCGGGCCTGCCTGCGGCTGGAGTTGAATCCTCCCGAGGATGATTCTCACCTCTATCTTGAATAGATGTGAGTCTTTATTTCTCCCCAGTAATGTAACTGTCCACACTAACTGAAAGTCCAACTTCTATATTTATTTCACACTGGATAACAAATAGTCTCTTTAACAGCAGACAGGTTGGAACAAGACACAGGACAGCTTAGGTGGGAGGAGGTCCAGGCACAAACTCTAATGATTTCCTCGGACTGTTCAGGTTTCACAAACAGTTTAGGCGCACGGTCTCTGCCACAGATCGTGAGATTGGTCTCTGCCACAGACCTGGTGAATAGAAGTCACTGCCACTGACTTGGTGAACGGGTCACTGCCACTGACCTGGTGAATAGGGCCTTGCCCTATGAAGTCACTGCCACTGACTTGGTGAACTACCCTCTTGAAGTATTTGGCCCATGTAAAAGGAGAAAACCATCCCTCCGGAGAGTTACCAGAGGCCCTCACTGTCACCACGACTCCGCGCTGGGTCTTCGGAAAGGGTTACCTCCCTGGCCTACTCATCTCAGACACGGGTCCCCTCGCAAGGCGGCACCCTGGGAGCTCTCGATCCTTGGCGGACCCCAGCCGAAGGTTGCTGGGCCCCGGGCCTTCAAAAATAGTACCTCACCCCAGACTGAAGGTGTCTGGGATGGAACAGGAACCAGGCCTCCGGGCTTAGGGCACCCAGAGATGACACACGCACACCCAGGCTGAAGGTGCCTGGGCATCGGCGAAGACGACCCCAATGGAAGATGGCCACCCCCTTTTATACCCTCTCCCGACAGGCACAGCAGGTTCCCTGCCCCGCTGTACTACTGCCGAGAGGGGACAAAAAGAGCACAGCCTTTTATCAGTGGTTCAACCCTGACCTACGGCAACAGCGCCACCTGTAGGGCACAGGGAACTGCACACCAACACCATCTCCCATGGACAGAAATGGTCCATGAACCCTACCAATTAGTGTGTCTAAGCCTAATTTCCACTCAGACACTTCCCCTAAATATAACACCCTGCTACACATCCCCCCCCCCCCACTAAATTGACACTGGTCCCCAGTGTCTGGAACAAACCCATGCCTCTCAAGCCCGAGCCCGCATAGGCCCAATCCAGAGACTGAACTACAAAAAAAGGACAATTTAAAAAAAACTGCCTCTTTGTGCTGGAACCTAAGATGGGGAAAGGAGGTGAAACATAGAAGGGAAAGAAGAAATCACACATGTGCACATTAAAACATTAAATGTCACATAAAATACTTTCAATGGTTATTTACATTTCCCTCCCGCCTGCAATAACTAAGATCTACCCCATACTCAGTAGTCTTGCTTGGCGTCCGCCTGCAGGGGAAGAAAAAAAACATACACATCTAAAATGACATAAGTTGGAATGAACAGATTCTCCCCGATGTCATGGATATGCATTAATGTCTGTCTGCCATCTTACCTTCCTCCTCATGTGTTCATCTAGAGACCAGACCTCCTTCACCTGGCTTCCTTTATAATCTCCTCCCAGCCTGACTCCACCCCAGGCCCTATCACTGAACACTATATTAACCTGTGCACTGCAAGCCTGCTTTGCTGATCAACGTGTTTGTTAGGCATTGTGTGTTTGGGTTCCTGCCTGCCGTGTGCTACGTCTGTCTCTCTGTTACGTTATTGGCTTGTCCCCGACCATCCCTGTCTGCTCGTGACCCTTGACCTTCGGCTCGTTCTTCGTTATCCTTGTCTGCTTGTGGCCCCTGACCTTCGGCTTGTTATTCGGTTCTCTCTATCGTGTGCCGCTGCTTCCCCTTATCCTACGGGGCGTGAGCTAGGAAACTCCAGGGGCCGCGACCTGGTCCCAGCCTGCAGCGTAACATCCTCACCACTAGAGGCCCTGGAGAAGACCAGCTGGGTCTTAGACTCCGCGCCCTGGGGAATCTTGGCTCTCGCTTCCGTTGGGATCCCGGTTGTGCTCCTCTGGTCCCGCTTTCCACAACCACCCAGTTTCCTACCCACAGAAGCCAGCCATAGGGTTCACTACCTCGCGGTGCACTCCTGTCCCCCTACGGTGTGCATCTGTCACCTGGCCACAGGTGACCCTGACAGTTTGATCAGCCATGGACCCGGCTGACATCCCGATCCCCGCGGATGATCCATTGCAGGGCATAGTCCACAGACTTGAAACCCAGGAATCGAATCAGACTCAGGTGATGCGATTCCTCCAGGATCTGGCTTCTCGATTCGAGCAGCTTCAGGCCTCCTTGGGAACCCCGAATCCGCAACCTCAAGTACAACCAGCGGTGGTACCTATCGCACCAGTCGCAGCCACACACTCACTAATACTGCCAGCTCCGTTCCGTTTCTCTGGGGACTCCAAGGCCTGCAGAGGGTTTCTTAGCCAATGCACGATTCATTTTGAGCTTCAGCCTCAAAACTTTCTGTCTGATAGGGCAAAGGTAGCCTATATCATTTCCCTCCTCTCCGGTGAAGCTTTAGCCTGGGCAGCCCCTCTGTGGGAACTGAATGATCCAGTGGTTTCTAGCCTGTCTGGCTTCTTGAAACTTTTTCGGAATATCTTTGAAGAACCGGCTCGTGTCTCTTCAGCGGCCAGCGCCCTTCTACGTCTCCGCCAAGAGTCTGCTTCAGTGGGACAGTACGCCCTTAATTTCCGCATACTGTCGGCTGAGTTGAGCTGGAACAATGAGGCCTTAGTCGCAACCTTTTTGCATGGCCTTTCTGATAGAGTGAAGGATGAATTAGCAGGAAGAACCATCCCCACTGATCTGGACGGAGTTATCTCCTTGTGTAACCAGATCGATATTCGCTTTCAGGAAAGGACCCTAGAAAAGCGGCGCCAGCACTCCTTGGTCCTTAGTCAGCCTGAGCTCCCCTCTCCTCGACCCGTGGAGCATCTCCTGCCAGCTGAGGAACCCATGCAGCTGGGCAGGACCAGGCTATCCCCAGAGGAACGTGCTAGGCGCAGAAATCTAGGCCTGTGTCTCTACTGTGGGGGCAAAGGTCATTTTCGTGACACTTGCTCTCTTTGTCCAGAAAAACGTTTGGGTCCACTTCATCTGGAAAGTGGAGTATTGGACCCAGAAATATCACCTTCCCCTTCTCGTCTTCTGCTTTCTGTGTTCCTTCATGTTGGTGCTTCTTCTCATTCGGTCTCAGCATATCTGGATTCCGGAGCCGCTGGTAATTTCATGGACTGGGAAATCGCATCGTCCATGAGACTTACTCTTTTGCCCCTCACCACGCCATTGGTGGTCTTGGCGATTGATGGTACTATTCTCCCAGGGGGACCTATCCGCTTCCAGACCCTCCCTGTTAAGATGTCGGTGGGTACACTCCACCAGGAGTGGATATCCTTCCTTATCTTACCCAAGGCCTCAACGCCTATAATTTTGGGTCTCCCATGGTTACAGCTCCATTCTCCTCATGTGGACTGGACTACTGGACAGATCCTGGCTTGGGGTCCCTCCTGTTCCTCGTCCTGCCTACCCAAGGTTGCCCCCTGTGAATCTGAGCCGGTCATTCATTCCAGGTTGCATAACCATTTACATTTCTCTGTCCCTAACCACCCTTGGACGCACAGCCAGGCTAGCTTGTCTACAAGTCCTGCAGTCGCTACGTCTTGCGATGCGATTCAGGTAGTCGCTACACCTGACTCAGCTATTCACTCTGCCTCTGTACTAGTTATGCCAGTCCAGCCCATGCCCAGTGAGCCTCTCACTTTTTCTTGTTCGGGACATTCTGCTTGTCCTTCAGCTATTCAGCTTGACTCCGGCGACATGTCACCTTCTAACCAACCTGACTTCAGGGTTCCACTGACATCTGCCCAGTCTGATGGTCCTGTGCAAGATGACCAGTTCCCCTTTAAGGGTCTAGGGGACCCTCCTCAGATTCCTGTTGATCGTCTCATGCCCTTGCTTATTCCTAGAGAGCCTTTGGTCCTCAATAGATCTTCTTGTCATCTCCCTACCTCGTTTTCAGTCTCTGAGGATAATCTTAAGTACGAGGTTAGACAAGTTCTGGATTCTCGGCTCTGCAGAGGCATTCTTCAGTACCTTGTGCATTGGAGAGGTTTTGGTCCTGAGGAGGCGTCTTGGATCGCTGCATCTGATGTCGCTGCACCTCATCTGTTGAGAAGGTTTCATCAGAGATTTCCCTTTAAGCCTGGGTCCAGGCGGGGGAGGGCCCATAAGAGGGAGGGTACTGTCATGGATATGCATTAATGTCTGTCTGCCATCTTACCTTCCTCCTCATGTGTTCATCTAGAGACCAGACCTCCTTCACCTGGCTTCCTTTATAATCTCCTCCCAGCCTGACTCCACCCCAGGCCCTATCACTGAACACTATATTAACCTGTGCACTGCAAGCCTGCTTTGCTGATCAACGTGTTTGTTAGGCATTGTGTGTTTGGGTTCCTGCCTGCCGTGTGCTACGTCTGTCTCTCTGTTACGTTATTGGCTTGTCCCCGACCATCCCTGTCTGCTCGTGACCCTTGACCTTCGGCTCGTTCTTCGTTATCCTTGTCTGCTTGTGGCCCCTGACCTTCGGCTTGTTATTCGGTTCTCTCTATCGTGTGCCGCTGCTTCCCCTTATCCTACGGGGCGTGAGCTAGGAAACTCCAGGGGCCGCGACCTGGTCCCAGCCTGCAGCGTAACATCCTCACCACTAGAGGCCCTGGAGAAGACCAGCTGGGTCTTAGACTCCGCGCCCTGGGGAATCTTGGCTCTCGCTTCCGTTGGGATCCCGGTTGTGCTCCTCTGGTCCCGCTTTCCACAACCACCCAGTTTCCTACCCACAGAAGCCAGCCATAGGGTTCACTACCTCGCGGTGCACTCCTGTCCCCCTACGGTGTGCATCTGTCACCTGGCCACAGGTGACCCTGACACCCGAGAGGAAAATCCCTTCCTTCCAAAAGTAAATCGCATCATCACTAGCAATGTAATCGTTGCACAACACCGCCACTTAGTGGTAGTGCTGCGGTTAAGACACTGATGTTGGCCAATTCTCTTCTCCTTGACTGTGGCCCTGAACTATCTACAACCCCAAAGTCCTTGTATCTTTGTGGTAGGGAGAGAGGGGAGAACAAAAAAAAACAGCTCCCGCTCCTTCAATGAGTAGAATACCCCTTTTGTTAGGGCAAAGTTCCTGGGTTTTAAAGAAGAGTGCACTCTTAAAAAAAACAAAGTAAAAATAAGAGTCTTGTCTCCTAAAGGTAATAGTGTGGGTCAGGCAACACCAACGGCTTCCAATGCTTGTCAAAGGTATCAATGTGGTACTCAACATTGTCTTTGTCCTTCCTGCAAATAAGTACCTTGTCCGCATAAATGTGCCGACCCAACATCCAGGCAGCCTTACAGTCTTTGTATCTCTGGGTAGCTGCAGGTGAACATGAAAAGTATCTTCGGACCTGGGGTACTTTAATGTGTGTCCATATGAAGTCCGCATACCACCGGTGTCTACAGGCCTTCACTTCAAATAAAAGTTCTTTGGGCAGGTACGGGTACTCCCACCCATACTCGCTAGCAACTTTCTGATTGAAAAGTCTCTGCAATCGAGACAATGGTGGCATGGTAGCACGGTCTCCCGTGCCAGGCAAGACGATGGCATCCGGGTGCCGAGGTACTTTAACTACCTCAGGACCAGTCACAGGGGCCCGCAGCGACATCCGTCTCGTCTCCGTAGCTGATGCAGGCGTCTCCGACGGTGAAAGGGCAGACAAGGAGACAGATCCCTCCTCAGGCCCTGAGGCCTCCACCCGGGGCGTACTATCCCCAATGGACATGGGTGAGTCCCTAGCACTACGGGACAAGGACAGGGGCATCTTATCCCAACCCTTCCGTTCGAAAAGTTTGTCAATAGCGGCGTCATTTCCCGCATCAGAGACGGACTCCAGATCGGAGGTGTCACACTCCTCTGCAGGCAGGTAACTCTTGGTAGAGGACGAGTCACCGCCTCCGACTAATTCATGGACATGTGAATCCCCAACACTTGGGACCTTGGACAGAGTCTCTTCCCCCGGCTTACCTCGGCTTGTAGCTGAACCAGGATGTCAGGGACTTTTCCCTTCGGATGCATCCATTCCGGGTAAGCGTCGGGGCGTAGCTCCACCACGGCCGGGGGAAGCTTTCACGAACCCGATCTTCCTCTTGGGTGGTGGGAGAAAGGACTCTGTGGTGACCAAAGCAGCATCCTCCGGTCTCTCATTTGAAACAGTCTCCTCTGTGACTTCCTCCGAAGTCCCGACAGTGCGCGCAGGGGTGGCTGTGTAAGCTCTGATTCCTCCTTCCAGAGTGATGGTGCCCGTAAGGCAATTGAGGTGGAAAGCCCGAGGCTTTTCTGTGGGTTGCTCCACCTCAAACAAAAACTCCTTACATTGCTCGCATCGCCCGAATGGCTTCAGATGAACCACCAGTCCCGAGCAGCCGGGACAAATCACTCCGAGGGCCTCCACATCTTTGCAAACGTAGAGGGCAAAACGTCCCCGGGGCTTGAGCGGAATCCCCGTATCCGTCAAGGGAGCAGCAAATGAAGTCATCTTCATGGTAGTAGTAGCCGGAACCTATGAGGCATGAGAAGCCATGTTATCAATTCGCTGTTCCATCGCGCACTGTCCCTTTCGCGCCAAAGTCCCCACATGCAACTCCACACATGGCCAGACTCCTCCCATCTTCTGCATCGTTTGCGGGCTTTCTCTCTGGCACGCCCACGAACTACAGAGTCAGAGTTCTCCTCGTGGCGCAGTTCTCAATATGGCCGACCTCCACGGAACTTCACTGGGGAATAAAGTTCAAACTCTGGGGGGTTCTTCACACTTTCCAACCGCAAACACATCCCGGACACAAGCCCCCACGTGTAGCGCACAGACCCCTCTATCTTTACCTGCATTTAATTAGGCTCCTCACAGGCAGAGAGAGGCACACCGCACCACAAGCCCGTACCCTCCTGTGTGAGGAGGTTGAGCGGTGTTAGTTTTAGGCCTGCCTGCGGCTGGAGTTGAATCCTCCCAAGGATGATTCTCACCTCTATCTTGAATAGATGCAAGTCTTCATTTCTCCCCAGTAATGTAACTGTCCACACCAACTGAAAGTCCAACTTCTATATTTATTTCACACTGGATAACAAATAGTCTCTTTAACAGCAGACAGGTTGGAACAAGACACAGGACAGCTTAGGTGGGAGGAGGTCCAGGCACAAACTCTAATGATTTCCTCGGACTGTTCAGGTTTCACGAACAGTTTTGCCGCACGATCTCTGCCACAGATCGTGAGATTGATCTCTGCCACAGACTTGATGAATAGAAGTCACTGCCACTGACTTGGTGAACGGGTCACCGCCACTGACCTGGTGAATAGGGCCTTGCCCTATGAAGTCACTGCCACTAACTTGGTGAATTAGAAGTCACTGCCACTGACTTGGTGAACTACCTTCTTGAAGTATTTTGCCCATGTAAAGGAGAAAACCATCCCTCCGGAGAGTTACCAGAGGCACTCACCGTCACCACGACTCCGCGCTGGGTCTTCGGAAAGGGTTACCTCCCCGGCCTCCTCATCTCAGACACGGGTCCCCTCGCAAGGCGGCACCCTGGGAGCTCTCGATCCTTGGCGGACCCCAGCCGAAGGTTGCTGGGCCCCGGGCCTTCAAAAATAGTACCTCACCCCAGACTGAAGGTGTCTGGGATGGAACAGGAACCAGGCCTCCGGGCCTAGGGCACTCGGAGATGACACACGCACACCCAGGCTGAAGGTGCCTGGGCGTCGACGAAGACGACCCCAATGGAAGATGGCCGCCCCCTTTTATACCCTCTCCCGACAGGCACAGCAGGTTCCCTGCCCCGCCGTACTACTGCCAAGAGGGGACAAAAAGAGCACAGCCTTGTATCAGTGGTTCAACCCTGACCTACGGCAACTGCACACCAACACCATGGACAGAAATGGTCCATGAACCCTAACAATTAGTGTCTGAGCCTAATTTCCACTCAGACACTTCCCCTAAATATAACACCCCGCTACATATAATACCAGCTAAATATTAACTGAACTTATAACACGTACTAGCTAATAGGAAATTATTAACCTGAACTTGTTTCATATTTATAACACGTATATGCTTGGTGAACTTCTCCCATCCCCACCTTTGTCCCCTAGACCTGCATAAATATCCATGTCTGAAGCTGACTAAACAGATATCTTTTGAGCACAAAGCAAAACTTGTTTTGTGTCATTAATTGATATCTCCGGGCCTGGGTGTCACTGAAGCCTTTTCTTGCATTACCTGAACCTGCCTCGGTGGTCAAAACAACTGAATTCTCAACAGTTATCATGCTGATAACAGAAGAATTGAGCAGGAGAAAGCCACTGGACTTAGGGCTTTGAAGAGAGATAAGAAAACACTGCAGATATATGTGCCCAACTCAAATTTCATGAATCGGGGTTGCATCCACTTTAAGGTTAAGCTTGGAAGGGCTGATCTTCCACTGCAAGGGGTTATATTAAGCTACATTTCAGAAGATCTATCATTATTTCTTGTTACAGTTATGTCTCCTATGGGACAAAATGCATGTAATAATTTGTCCCATGTTGCTAAAGCTAGACGTTTTGAACATTCATTCAAAAATTTTCATTCCAAGAATGCTTGTTCGATTTCATAATAGTTAATAGGGTCAAATCAATGTTCATTTCTACTACAGTGACACTAACATTCAAAAGGAGCAGTATAGAAAGATTCTTAAACAAACAAATCTCTAGTGTGGTTTTGTTTCGGAAAGCCCATTCACTTATTTAATGTGAAAAGCAAACTTTTTTTTTTTACTACCGTATATACTCGAGTATAAGCCGAGTTTTTTCAGCACATTTTTTGTGTGTTGAAAATGCCCCCCTCGGCTTATCCTCGAGACACCTTTTTGTGCCTGATCTCCCGGACTTTGGGGACCCGGTACCGGCCTGGCCATAGGTCCCCTGGACCCCACCTTGGCACACATATAGCCCCACTCTTTCTCTATAAGTGCGCAAAGTTTTTTGTCTGGGGGACCTACAGCCAGGGAGCACCGATTTTTCAAAGCCGGGCACCCCTTCTATAGACTTCCATGTTAAACGTCAGTCTAGTCATGGACACAGTGAGGCATGGGCACAGTGAGGCATGGACACAGAGAGGCATGCACATGGACACAGTAAGGCAAAGTGAGGCATGCAGATGGACACCCTAGGCTTATACTCGAGTCAATAACTTTTCCCAGTTTTTTGTGGTAAAATTAGGTGCCTTGGCTTATATTCGGGTCGGCTTATACTCGAGTATATACGGTAAGTACTTTCAAGTGACCTTATCCTTAAATGTACCGATGAGAATTTTTGTACGAATGTTCGTACAAATGCACTTAGAAATCAGGTGTCTCCTTCAAAGCTGCGGTCGGATCAGTCACGGAAGTGAGGGAGGGGGGCAGATTGGCCCCCATAACTATAGTTAGAAATCACTTTGCAACATGGGACACAGTACTACATGTACTTTGTCCCATAGGGGACAGGACTGTAACAAAAAATTATAATGATAGATCTTTGTAAGGTATCAACCAATATGAACTAATATTCATGATTAGAGTTCTCTTTAACCACTTAACCCCCGGACCATTTCGGGCCATTAGGACCAGGCCTGTTTTTGGGATTCGGCACTGCGCTGCTTTAACTGTAAATTGTGCGGACATGCAATGTTGTACCCAAATGAAATTTGCGTCCTTTTCTTCCCACAAATAGAGCTTTCTTTTAATGGTATTTGATTGCCTCTGCGATTTTTATTTTTTGCGATATAAACGGAAAAAGACCGAAAATTTTGAAAAAAAATGATATTTTCTACTTTTTGTTATAAGAAAAATCGAATAAACTCAATTTTAGTCAGACATTTAGGCCAAAATGTATTCAGCCACATGTCTTTAGTAAAAAAAATGTCAATAAACGTATATTTATTGGTTTGCGCAAAAGTTATAGCGTTTACAAACTAGGGTACATTTTCTGAAATTTACACAGCTTTAAATTTATGACTGCCTATCTCATTTCTTGAGGTGCTAAAATGGCAGGGCAGTACAAAACCCCCCCAAATGACCCCATTTTGGAAAGTAGACACCCCAAGGAAATTGCTGAGAGGCATGTTGAGCCCATTGAATATTTTTTTTTTTTGTCCCAAGTGATTGAATAATGACAAAAAAAAAAAATTACAAAAAGTTGTCACTAAATGATATATTGCTCACACATGCCATGGTTATATGTGGAATTGCACCCCAAAATACATTTTGCTGCTTCTCCTGAGTACGGGGATACCACATGTGTGGGACTTTTTAGGAGCCTGGCCACGTACGGGACCCCGGAAACCAAGCACCGCCTTCAGGATTTCTAAGGGCTTAAATTTTTGATTTCATTCCTCACTACCTATCACAGTTTCGAAGGCCATAAAATGCCAAAATAGCACAAAACCCCCCCAAATGACCCCATTTTAGAAAGTAGACACCCCAAGGAAATTGCTGAGAGGCCTGTTGAGCCCGTTGAATATTTTTTTTTTTGTCCCAAGTGATTGAATAATGACAAAAAATAAAAATAAAAAATAAATTACAAAAAGTTGTCACTAAATGATATATTGCTCACACATGCCATGGTTATATGTGGAATTGCACCCCAAAATACATTTTGCTGCTTCTCCTGAGTACAGGGATACCACATGTGTGGGACTTTTTAGGAGCCTAGCCGCGTACGGGACCCCGAAAACCAAGCACCGCCTTCAGGATTTCTAGGCACAAATTTTTGATTTCACTCCTCACTACCTATCACAGTTTCTAAGGCCATAAAATGCCAAAATAGCACAAAACCCCCCCAAATGACCCCATTTTGGAAAGTAGACACCCCAAGCTATTTGCTGAGGAGGCATGGTGAGTATTTTACAGCTCTCATTTGTTTTTGAAAATGAAGAAAGAAAATTATTTTTTTTTTTTTTTTTTTTTTCAATTTTCAAAACTTTGTGACAAAAAGCGAGATCTGCAAAATACTCACAATACCTCTCAGCAAATAGCTTGGGGTGTCTACTTTCCAAAATGGGGTCATTTGGGGGGGTTTTGTGCCATCTGGGCATTCCATGGCCTCCGAAACTGTGATAGGCAGTGAGAAGTAAAATCAAAAATTTACACCCTTAGAAAGCCTGAAGGCGGTGCTTTGTTTTTGGGGTCCCGTACGCGGCTAGGCTCCCAAAAAGTCTCACACATGTGGTATCCCTGTACTCAGGAGAAGCAACAGAATTTATTTTGGGGTGTAATTCCACATATGCCCATGGCATGTTTGAGCAATATATCATTTAGTGACAACTTTGTGCAAAAAAAAAAAAAAAAAAAAAAAAATTGTCTTTTTTCCGCAACTTGTGTCAACATATAAAATATTCCATGGACTCGACATGCCTCTCAGTATATAGCTTGGGGTGTCTACTTTCCAAAATGGGGTCATTTGGGGGGGTTTTGAACTGTTCTGGCATTTTATACACAACATTAGGAAGCTTACATCCACTCTTCTAACCACTTGAAGACAAAGCCCTTTTTGACACTTTTTGTTTACATGAAAACATATTTTTTTTTTGCAAGAAAATTATGTTGAACCCCCAAACATTATATATATTTTTAAAGCAAAGGCCCTACAGATTAAAATGGTGGGTGTTGCATTTTTTTTTTCTACACAGTATTTGCGCAGCGATTTTTCAAACGCATTTTTTGGGGAAAAAATACACTTTTTTTAATTTTAATGCACTAAAACACACTATATTGCCCAAATGTTTGATGAAATAATAAAGATGATCTTAGGCCGAGTACATAGATACCAAACACGACATGCTTTAAAATTTCGCACAAACGCGCATTGGCGACAAACTACATACATTTTTAAAAGCCTTTACAGATTACCCCGTTAGATTTACAGAGGAGGTCTACTGCTAAAATGACTGCCCTCGATCTGACCTTCGCGGTGATACCTCACATGCATGGTGCAATTGCTGTTTACATATGACGCCAGACCGACGCTTGCGTTCGCCATTGGGCAAGAGCAGGGCAGGACAGGGGTGCTTTTTTTTTTTTTTTTTTTTTTTTATTATTAATTTTGCTTTTTTATGTTATTTTTAAATTGTTCCTTACATATATATTTTTTTTATAATTTTTATTGTTATCTCAGGGAATGTAAATATCCCCTATGATAGCAATAGGTAGTGACAGGTACTCTTTTTTTGAAAAAACTGGGGTCTTCTAGACCCTAGATCTTTCCTCTGCCCTCAAAGCATCTGACCACACCAAGATCGGTGTGATAAAATGCTTTCCCAATGGCGCTTTTTATATCCGGGGGGGGGACATTCCCTCCCACTGCTTGTAAAAGCAGTCCAGAGGCTAATTAGCCGCTGTGATTGCTTTTACATGAAAGACAGCCGCTGGCTGAAAAGAATGATACCAAGATGATGCCTAAACCCGCAGGCATCAATCTGGTATAACCATTCAAAGTCCAGCAACATACCAGTACGTTGCTGGTCCTTGTTGGACATGTATTGTAATCTTTTTTTTTCATGCAGCCTGTTGGCTGAACGAAAAAAGAGATTGATCGGTGGGTATGCCCACCATTAGAATACCGCCCTTCATCCACCCACTTCTAATGATGGGCATACATGCACCATTTATATATGCCGAAGCATGGGGGCATCCTCCCGCAAAAAAGTTATGCCGCACACACATGGTCAAACGTTTCCACGGGCAAGCCTCCGTCGGAATTTCGACCGTATGTATGCGGCATTAGGAGCAAAATTGCTCCTCCGCCCTGCTGCCCCCATGCTTCGGCATATATGCTTTTTTTTTTTTAACTGTGGTGGTGAAATCACCTCCTACAGCACTGGAGTCGCAGGGATCAGGCCTGTCTCTGCGAACGCTGCAGTTATGTGTGTTGTGTTTTGTAAGTGACAGTGATCGATCGATACTGCACTTGGGTGGCCTGGGCTGGACGGAGGGGCAAAACGCAGGTGCTAGCAGGTATCTGGGCTGATCCCGCTAACACTGCGTTTTTGGGAACCCTAAACCGCTGGTATAGATTTGATCAGATCAGATATTGATCTGTTCAGATACTATACCACTAAGGGGGGTGTATGCTTTACGCGTGGGTGTTAGCGTTACTGGCACTAACCTGACGCTGCCTGGGGTGTGACGCAGACCCTCTCTGACGCTAAAACCTAATTGATATCACCCACCGGGCGATCAGGGGGTTAAACCTTTATTGGGTTATATACGGCGGGTGCCCTGACACTATAAAAAGCAAACTAACTAACCAGCGTCACCCGTAACACTTATATGGTGATCACTGGTGAAAGGGTTAACTAGGGGCAATTAGGGGGTTAAAACCTTTATTAGATCATATTTGGGGGTACCTGACGCTATAAAAACCTGCGGCGAACCTAAAAAAAATGACTGGCTACCGATTGGCATCACCGACACGAAGACAGCGATCAGAAAAACGATCGCTTAGTGACAGTGGTGATAGGGGGTGAAAGGGTTACCTGGGGGGCGATCAAGGGGGTTAAACCTTTATTAGATAATATATTGGGGTACCCGACGCTATAAAAACCTGCGGCGAACCTAAAAAAAATTACTGGCTACCGATCGCCATCACTGATGCTAAGACAGCCATCAGAAAAATGATCGCATAGCGACAGCGGTGATAGGGGGTGAAAGGGTTACCTGGGGGGCGATCAAGGGGGTTTAACCTTTATTAGATAATATATTGGGGTACCTGACGCTATAAAAACCTGCGGCGAACCTAAAAAAAATTACTGGCTACCGATCGCCATCACTGATGCTAAGACAGCATCAGAAAAACGATCGATTAGCGACAGCGGTGATAGGGGGTGAAAGGGTTACCTGGGGGGCGATCAAGGGGGTTAAACCTTTATTAGATAATATATTGGGGTACCCGACGCTATAAAAACCTGCGGCGAACCTAAAAAAAATTACTGGCTACCGATCGCCATCACTGATGCTAAGACAGCCATCAGAAAAATGATCGCATAGCGACAGCGGTGATAGGGGGTGAAAGGGTTACCTGGGGGGCGATCAAGGGGGTTTAACCTTTATTAGATAATATATTGGGGTACCTGACGCTATAAAAACCTGCGGCGAACCTAAAAAAAATTACTGGCTACCGATCGCCATCACTGATGCTAAGACAGCATCAGAAAAACGATCGATTAGCGACAGCGGTGATAGGGGGTGAAAGGGTTACCTGGGGGGCGATCAAGGGGGTTGAACCTTTATTAGATAATATATTGGGGTACCCGACGCTATAAAAACCTGCGGCGAACCTAAAAAAAATTACTGGCTACCGATCGCCATCACTGATGCTAAGACAGCCATCAGAAAAATGATCGCATAGCGACAGCGGTGATAGGGGGTGAAAGGGTTATCTGGGGGGTGATCAGGGGGTTAAACCTTTATTAGGGGGGGTTAGGGGGCTACACTGGACCTAAAACTAAACTTTAGTGACACTTTCACAGTCACAAATGTCACTGATTGCAGTGATCACTAAATAAATGGTCACTGCAATCAGTGACACTGTGACTGGGGGCTGGGGGGTGATCTGGGGGGGTCTGGGGGTGGCGATTAGTGTTCCTATGTGTCCTGGTGTCAGTGTAGTGTTGTGCTCACTGACCTGATGTCTTCTCTTGTACGGCGCTCGGTATATGTGAGCGCCGCACAGGAGATGACATCACTTCCTCCTGCCTCCTCTGTCTGAAACAGACAGAGGAGGCATTTCCATTCGCCGGGAGCGATCGCGAGGGGGGGGCCGGAATCGAAAGGCCGCCCCCTCATCTGGGATCGCTCCCGGTGAAGTAACGACCGCTCACGGCACAGAAGGGGGGTCCGGATGGACCCCCCAACTGTACAAAGGCAGTCACGTAGATCTACGTGATTCTGCCTGTCCGTGCCATTCTGCCGACGTAAATCGGCGGTGGGCGGTCGTTAAGTGGTTAAATATATGTATTAGTACAGAATATGTTTTTCTGAACTGTAAAACAGAATGTGACTTTTGTGGTCAAACTAATCTTTCTTCTGTGTAACTGACAGCCAAGTATATTTAGACTTTGTGGTTAGGCCTTTTCCGGGAAAAAGTCTCTCTTACTTCTGCTTTTTAACTGACAGATTGACCAACTGACATCTGGTGTTTCTTATCTTCCTGTTTCAAATGTCAGAACATGTCTAGTTTGACCACAATTGACGTATGTTAACTGACCGCTTTTGCAGAAGTCAAAAAACCTGTTAGAATTTATTTTTGTCTAAATCATGAGGTTTTTGCTTATTGCTGATAGGTCCATAGGAGGGAGGCAACTTTTCTCGCTGTGTATAAAAAGGGACATGTAACCATTAAAACCATATTCTAGTATACCATTCACTGTTTATTGGTGTCTTGAATATCCGGCCGGTCAGAGAGACTTCCACAGATCTCGAGTCCAGCTCGAGCCAAGAAGGTCCAACAGAACCAGAACCTTTCAGTGGTGTCAGAAGTGGGATGATCCAATTGAACAGGTAAGACCCCCTTTAATTATTATTGGGAACAACAGTCTTGCCTTGTCAATTGGTTCACCATAAAGTAGACTCTCGAGAAAACTACAAGTTTTCTGGGACTCTGTTAAGATTGAAAGGTAGATTTAGAATAGATACAGAGGGTCTCGCTAGGTTGGCCAGACCAGGTTATTAGATTGAGGAAGAATCTTAAATTCTTCTCTACATAGGACGGATCTGTGGAAACTCTATTCCTAAAGGTGTACACAAAAAGGGTTACCTTTTTAAATGTCGACTGTATATTGTTGTCCTGAATGTAAAACTGGTTTATTGTTTGCTTATAAAGGGAAGACCACGTCATTAGTGGCAATTGTTCCAGGGGGGTATCATGTCAAAATTGGCAAGGGTCCTATGTTCCAGGGATCAAAACAACATATGTTAAGATTTAATATACATAATTCTTTATCATATAGTTTGACACTCGAGGGCCTAAGTGTGGCTGAAATCCAGTGTCTAATTATATACCAAAAAAAGGAGAACACTGGGTTCCTTGTCATAAGTTTAAGGACATTTTCCGCCCCTGGAACGAAATAGAGAAAGCAAGTCTGAAATTTTTTAATTTTAAAGTATAAGTATTATTGTTTGCTATAATGGGTAATCAAGCAGGAAAGGAAGCAGCACCAACCCTCTCCGATTGATTACATTAAAGTCAATTATGGGAAAAATTATACTGATCCTTTTTGGTCACTAGTTTTAAAAAGAGCACATCAGTTAGAAGTGCCATGTTTGGGGGAATACGGACCATGTTCCGAGGAAGAGAGTGGGAGGAAGTGACCAGAATATGTGGCCAACATAAACAGTATAATTATCCCATAAAAGACCTTGACAAAGATTACATGACTAAATGTTGTAAGATTTGGGCAAAGGGTATGAAGGAATATAGAAAGAAATATACAAGTGTAAAAATGGAAAAGAGAGAGCAATTAGAAGACGCAATAGGAAGTCCATCAGCTTCCCCTAATTTTTAACAAGAAAAACCCCCTCCATATGCTATGGTAAAAGATGAATCCCTTGTCCCAAAGAAAATATACCCCTCGTTAGATCCAAATGTTATAGCAGGAGTATTAACCATAGCTAAACAAAAGGGAACTAATTGGTTACCAGAGGGGGAAGATAGAAGACAGATAAAGGAACGTTTAAGTCAATTAGTAAAGGAGGAAGAACAGTGTATTAAAAAAAAAAGAGGAAGATGAAGAAAAAGTGATAGAAGGAAAGCTGAGGAGGATAAGGATGATGAGGCAGTGGGTGGCTTGACCTCGGGGATAGAAGCCCTCAAATTCCCAGTTATTCACATGGGAGAAACCCAGGTCCATATCCCACTCCCCCTCGGGACGTTAAGGGGTATTAAAGATCTTTGCCCAAAGCCACACAAACACCCAAGAGAGGCAGCTCTGTTCTTACAGAGACATTGCGCGGGCACTGGCATGAATGCCGATGACTGTGAAATAATAATACAGACAGTGGATCCAGATCCCATCTGCGATGTAGAAGTTAAGACATTATTTGCTGATAATGACCCCTTTAAAAAGGCAAAGGGATGGGAATCATTTTGGGCAGCTGTTTGGCAGTAAAGTTACAAAGGAGAGAGCGCTTTGCAGATAATGTGCACTGCAAAGCAGGGACCGGGAGAAAACTTTTATTCATTTTGTAAATGGGTACACCAGTTATACAAAGATACAGGAATGGAGAACCCTGAACTGTATGTAAGCACAGTCATGTCCGGGGGAGATCCCAAAACAACACAGTTACTTAAATGAATTACCCCCAATTAGTCAACATTAAAACCTGATGCCTTTCTCAAAGACATTAAAAAAAGCGTGCATCCTCGGGCTTATTCACTACAAAAGGAGGGGTATTTCCCTCATATAACCCCGAACAGATAGAAAGCCCGCAGTTAGCTGCTGCACAAATGGTTGTCCCTTATACAAAACCAGTTCCCCAACAATCCCAACAAGTACAATACCAAGCATATCCCCAGGATAACCAGCAGGGTTATTTCACATGCAGGGACATGGGACATTGGAAGTCAGAATGCCCCCTTAGGAGAGAAACAAGTAGGGCAGCTAACCGCAGGGGTAATATGGGAAGAGGCAGATTGCCCGTTGGTACAGTTCATGACCAACATCTTTTTAAATGAGTTTTGCCATTCTGACTGACCACTTCCTCTGGGAAGAGACTTAATGTCAAGTTTAAACATTCACATCAAATTTACAAAAGATGGGGGCCTGCTAGCTACATCAGAAATCTGTGATTTGTCTAACCCAAAAAAAAAAAAAAAAAGACAGGATTTTAGAGGGTACTTTATGTTACTACCGGCACACCTTAAAGCACACCCTATATGGGCACTGCATACATTGTACACCATACAAGCCCATCATTGGGGAAGGAGCAGTAGTACATTACCAAAAACAATATCCCCTGTCAGAAGGAATACTGAAACATACAATCAGTCCCTGGAACACCCCCATTTACCCAGTCAAAGCCAGTGGTGAATGGCGCTTTGCACAGGACCAAAGGGCCCTGAACAAAGCTATTGTCCCCCTTCCACCTTTTGCTGCGGATATTGCTACAATATTTTGTGAGATACCGGCAACGTCCAAGATCTACATGGTCATTGATTTAAGTATCGCGTTCTCTTCCATACCTGTTGCAGAGGAAGCCCAAAATTACTTTAAACCTGGGCTAGGCTCCCGCAAGGCTTTGCGAACAGTCCTGCAGCGTGCTCCATGGTCTTGAATCGATCTTTGAGCGATTGGGTACCAAAAGAAGGCTCAATGTTGCTTCAGTATGTGGATGTCCTATTGCTGTGTAATGAAAATGAGGTCAGCTGTGCGGAGGACTCAGAGCACCTACTAACTCACCTCGCCTCAAAAGATCACTTGGTGTCTCGCAAAGAGATCCAGTGGTGCAGGTCGCAGGTTGAGTACTTGGGGTGTATAATCCGAACCGAACGTTTGGTGTCACCAGCTCGAGTCAAGGCACTGTCCTCCTGGAGTCCACCAAGAGACAAGTCAGCGCTTCTCTCTTTCCTAGGGTCCATAATATACTGCAGGCAGTGGATACCTGATTGCTCTTATTATGATTCTATCCTAAGGTCTGCTACCCTGCAGGATGCCCCAAAGTTTATTGATTGGACAACAGAGAGGGTTAAGGCTTTCACAGCATTAATCAGCTCTCTAAGGCAAGCCCCTGCATTGGGACTTATAGAGTGCGCAGGGCCTTTTTCATTGTACTGTGTGGTATCTGGACCTACGGTTGCAGCGGTCCTAGCACAAATCACATGGGAATTCTCTGAGACCCGTATCATACATCTCAAAGAAACTTCCAGATCAAGTTCAAGGTATGCCACATTGCTTACAGGCCGTAGCAGCCTGTGCAATGGCAGTACAAGAGGCTTCAAAGGTGGTTCTGGGACATGACCTCACACTGTATACTACACACCTCATGACAAACATGAACACACAACACATGACAATGCAAAAGGTGCAGCGGCTATGAGATTATCTTGCTAAAAACACATAATCTAACCATAAAATCATGTTCAGAAACCTCAAAGCCCATTAGGTTTTTACACTCAGGAACACGATTGCACTGAGGTACTTGCAGAAACTACCCTCCCTAGACCAGACCTAACAGATGTTCCGTATCCAAATGCGGAAAATGTTTATGTAGATGGCAGCTGCTCCCGACCTGATGACAAAACTTATCAAACTGGTTATGCCATTGTTCAATTGCCAGATGTAATGATTGAAGCCAAATCTCTGAATGCTAGTTCAGTCCAGATTGCAGAACTCATTGCTATAACTATGGTTTGTCAGATTTTTGAAGGAAAAGATGTAAACATTTACACTGACAGCAGATATGGGTACAAGGGTTGACAAAGGATCCTACTGGACTTTGGTCAACCAAGGAGGGAATAATAGGGAATAAAAGGGGTGCACCATATGATAGAATCCCTAGATTACACACAAGTCCCCACACAGAAGGGCAATTTAGAATACCTTTTGGTTATAGTTGACAGATTTACAGGATGGGTAGAAGCAATCCCTACCACAGGAGAGACAGCTAGAGTACTAATAAATCAGTGGATCTGTAGGTTTGGCCTTCCGGCCACTATATGGTCAGATCAAGGTCCAGCATTTACCTCGACCTTAGTGAAAGAGTTCAGGAGTAGAGGAAAGAATGAACAGAACCATAAAAGACAAATTGAAAAAAGCAACAGGTGGCACAACGAAAAACTGGTTAGATTACTTGCCAGCAGTCTTATATCAAATCAGGACTACCCCCCCCACAGAACAGGAATATCTCCTTTTGAGATACTTATGGGTAGGCCAGCACAGAGGAAACCTGATGAGGGAGAGGAGGTTAATCTTTATTCTTTACAGGAAGAGTACGTGAAACATCTGGTAAGTAGCCTTAGTGAAACAGAGGACAAGGTTGCTGTCACTTTTCCTCCTCTCTCCACAGAGCCTACACATCCGTATATCCCAGGAGACAAAGTATTGATAAAACAACTTGCCGTCCGGAAACAACCAGGCCCTATCTTCCAAGGACCATTTGAAATTCTGAAGGTTGCCAGAACAGCCGTTCTTACAGATCAAGGACCACAATGGATCCATGCATCCAGACTAAAGACATTTCCGAAGGGAAACTGGAAGAAGGTGAAGGAGAAGACAAAGACCTCTGTTCTGGAGAGTATTCCAGAAAAGGATCCGGAAAATACTCCCTAGTGGACCATAAAAAACAAGAAACTAAGAGTTCCATACCCATAGACACTAATGGTCAAAAAGGAGGGGACACTTCGGCAAAACTTTTTCTTTTTTCCTTAATGATTACATTGTTTATTTTAATGCTCATAATCGTAGGACACTGTTGGTCAGATAATTCTAACAGACCAAAAAGAAGTATGGAAGACAATTTTAGTGGTAAAATGCTGCTGCTTAAATTTAAGTATGCTTATGCTCAAAAATCAGGATATGAAAAATGTTGGATATGTAGTAAACTCCATCCTAGCACTGCTAGAATCCCCCTAATGGCAGTACCTCTAAACTTCACCCCTCTCCTAAACGGCACACCATCTGTCGTCCTTAATAATCCAATGATCGATGGGCTTCAATTCTTGAAGCCATGATCATAAGGAGGGATTGTAAGGTATCAACCAATATGAACTAATATTCATGATTAGAGTTCTCTTTAAATATATGTATTAGTACAGAATATGTTTTTCTGAACTGTAAAACAGAATGTGACTTTTGTGGTCAAACTAATCTTTCTTCTGTGTAACTGACAGCCAAGTATATTTAGACTTTGTGGTTAGGCCTTTTCCGGGAAAAAGTCTATCTTACTTCTGCTTTTTAACTGACAGATTGACCAACTGACATCTGGTGTTTCTTATCTTCCTGTTTCAAATGTCAGAACATGTCTAGTTTGACCACAATTGACGTATGTTAACTGACCGCTTTTGCAGAAGTCAAAAAACCTGTTAGAATTTATTTTTGTCTAAATCATGAGGTTTTTGCTTATTGCTGATAGGTCCATAGGAGGGAGGCAACTTTTCTCGCTGTGTATAAAAAGGGACATGTAGCCATTAAAACCATATTCTAGTATACCAGTCACTGTTTATTGGTGTCTTGAATATCCGGCCGGTCAGAGAGACTTCCACAGATCCCGAGTCCAGCTCGAGCCAAGAAGGTCCAACAGAACCAGAACCTTTCAATCTTCTTTAAGTGTAACCTGGAGATTAGGTAATTTTTTGTGTCTGACACTTTCAGAATGTACCAGTATTATATAGAGTTCTGTTTTTAAGAGCTTTGATGAATATAAGGTTTTACAACTTTTGATATGTCAGTGGAAAGAAGGTTCTCATCCAAGATTTTACAATACATGGCCCCATCCAGTGGCCCTTCAATGTGGTAAAGTCGGTCGGTACCTTTAACAGAGAAACATCCCCAAAGCATAATGTTTCCACCTCTGTGCTTGACTGTAGGGATGGTGTTCTTAGGGTCATAGTCAGCATTTTTCTTCCTCCAAACACGGCGAGTTTTGTTAATGCTCAATTTTGGTCTCATCTGAACACAGCACTTTCTCCCAATCCTTCTGATGTTCATTGGCAAACTACAGATGGGCCTGTACATGTGCCTTCTTAAGGGAGACCTTGCGGGTGCTGCAGGATTTTAATCCATGGCGACGTATTGTGTTACCAATGGTTTATTTGGTGACTGTGGCCCCAACTGCCTTGAGATCATTCACAAGCTCCTCCCGTGTAGTTCTGGACTGATCCCTCACTTTTTTCATGATCACCCTTACCCCATGAGGCTAAATCTTGCATCTTGATGGTTATTTTGTATTTCTTTAATTTGAGAATAATCGCTCTAATAGTTGTCTCCTTCATACCAAGCTTCTTGTTGATGGTCTTGTAGCCCATTCCAGCTTTGTGCAGGTATACAATCTTGTCCCTGACATCCTTTGACAGCTCTTTGGTGCTGCCCATGATTGAATAGAAGAAAGATTCTGTGGACAGGTGTCTTTTATACACATAGCGAATTGTTGTTAGGAGCACCTTCTTAACCACTTTCCATCTGGGCCTATTCTGGCACTCCTCTCCTACATGTAAATTTTGCTTTTTGCTACAAAACTACTCAGAACCCCCAAACATTATATATGTTTTTTTAGCAGACACCCTAGGGAAAAAAATGGCGGTCATTGCAACTTTTTATGTCGCACGGTATTTGTGCAACAATTTTTTAAAAGCGTTTTTTGGAAAAAAAAAGGTTTTGTGAATTAAAAAATAACAAAAGAGTAAAGTTAGCCCAATTGTTTTGTATAATGTGAAAGATGATGTTACGCTGAGTAAATAGATACCCAACATGTCACACTGTAAAATTGCGCACACTCGTGAAAGGGCGCCAAACTATGGTACTTAAAAATCTCCATAGGCGACGCTTTAAATTACAGAGGAGGTCTAGTGCTAGAATTGTTGCTCTCGCTCTAACGCACGCGGCAGTACCTCACATACCTGGATTTTTGGTTTATATTCTGTCTCTATCAGTTAAAATACACTTATGATAACAATTATAGACCCATCATTTCTTTATAAGTGGGAAAACTTACAAAATCTGTAGGGGATCAAATAAATATTTTACCCACTATGGGGTTTATTTACTATAGCACCTAGTCATCAAATGGGTGAACAAATGGTCATAAGCTACTAAAATCCATAGTGGATGGATCTAGTCGGAAAAGGTATTTACTTAGGGGTGTACTCACTTTTGTTGCCAGCAGTTTAGACATTAATTGCTGTTTGTTGAGTTATTTTGAGGAGACAGCAAATTTACACTGTTATACAAGCTGTACACTCACTGCTTTACATTGTAGCAAAGTGTCATTTCTTCAGTGTTGTAACATGAAAAGATATACCGGTAATAAAATATTTTCAAAAATGTCAAGGGTGATTTGTGAGATACTGTATGTGTATATACATATTGGGTGATATAGCAGTATATTACAGCATTGCATATTTCCTTTCTCTTTTTTAGTTGACCTAATTCAGCTATTGGTTGTTGCTGCATAATTAGGTGCCCTCACCTTGTTTTCTCTATAATTTACACACAATGTAAGCAACCAACTAGGCTATATTAGTCATTGATTGGACATATATACATGTCCGTTCCATATTGAGAGTTCCTATTTTTTTTTTTTTATTATTTTCTATTTTAGCCTGGTCTATATGTGCCTCCTGTGGCCACACGGCACCTCCCTCCCGTAGCGGTGTGGACGATCAAGTTGGCATCAGTTGGTGGTTTATTGGGTAAAATGTATATAAATGTACTTACCTATCTGTACTCTATGATTATATTACTAATTTAATATTCTGATTGTATGTATGTTTTTGTTTTGCTCACTAGTAGTAGTCCGTAAATCCCCTGAAGAAGCCAATATCAGCGAAACATGTTGGGATCAGACACTACACAATGATCACCTATGCAATATACTTCTGTGACCATATAACTGGCGCGTGTAAATGATTTTTATTGGTCTGATTTTAATTATCTACAAATAAACTTGGCACGTTTTAAATTTAATTTGTTTCTTCACTATACTTGGCACCGTTATAATCCCATCAAATACCTGTTGTCCTATATATAATACTCCAGGGATGAGGTGCCTGATATAGTGCTGTCACCTAGCCGTAATACCGCCAGAATTCAAGAAAAATACTTTTGAATTAAAATTTGCATGTTAAAACTGTTTGTGAGATTTTTTTACCTTGCACTTACCTTACACTGCAGTCTGTGTCTCATGCTGCTGCTCTCCCTCCTCTTCTCCACTGCTTGAACATTACACACTGTCAGGCAAGAGATCACTCCACCACAGAGTTTGCATAGGTTGGTTGCTACTGGAATACTATTTTATTTACTTTTCTGTATCCACTTTAGTAAATTTGGTAAGGATTTGGTTTGGCTATAGCTAGAAATATCCACTCTCCTTATTTTACAACCATGTTTATAACTTCAATATGCATTATTACAGTAAATCCAAACCCAATCTCTAACATCTCAGACAGGATTCAAGATAATGTAATTTTAAAATCTTTTTAAATCTTCAGGTTTCATTAAATTACCACCTGCTGATTCTGCTATGAAGGTGTTTGTACAGGAACATCCTTTTACAGGGTGACTGTCTGCCAATTGTGCTCCTGCATCGTCACCCCATCACACAGAGACTATAAGTGACCACCTCAACAGATATTGCACAGGGATTGCATATGGACCATTGTCACTAATAAGTCAGTCCTGATCAATAATGTGAAAAAAATGTGTGATAAACTTGGCGCCAACAATGTGAACAAGTATCAATAGTGACTCAATATATAAATAAACAAAGCAGATGCCCCTTTAAGTGAATCAACCACTTTAAACACACAAAAACTTAAAGGGTAACTCCACTTTCATGGGGAAAAAAATAGCATTTAAGAAAAAATAATTTAGCGTAGACCATTGCGACACAAGTCATATTGTAATTGATTGTTATTAAAAAATTATCTTTCCTTTTCAATCTGCAGCCGCTGTAATTTTCTGTAAATGCAATCCAATATGGCTACCTGGAGTTGTTCTGAACACAGAGTGTGTACTGACCACTCCCAAGAAACATAATTTCCTGCTTGTGTAATTGGCTCACTAATTTTCTCAGAAGTCTGCCTAAGATGCAAGTCAGATTTCAGGCATCCCCTGCAACAAAAATTTAATTTGTGGTGAGATACATTCAATAGGAACACGTCTAAAGGGATGAAGGCCCAGCAGATTTCATCATTAGTGCTGTGCAGGTGCACAGATAATAGATAATTATGAAACCAGTCCTATTAGACCTACTCAGCACAGAGGAACAAACGGATTTCTTCAGTATAACAAAAGGTAGGAATCTGCAACAAAGGTTGTTAAAATCCTTGCAATGTACATAAATCACCCAGAGGGGAATGTTTTTTCTCAACAAAAGTGGAGTTACGCTTTAACTACTTCAGGACCGGGCCAATTCTGACACTTCGCTCCTACATGTAAAAATAATCATTTTTTTGCTAGAAAATTGCCGTATTTTTCACCCCATAAGACGCACCTGACCATAAGACGCACCTAGGTTTTAGAGGAGGAAAACAAGAAAAAAAATATTCTGAACCAAATGGTGTACTAAAATATTTTATATTATACTACTACTATAGGTGGGTGGTGGACACACAGCAATACCACCCCCCCCTATCAAATCAGCTTAGCTACACTATATCTGGTGGTGGACACAGCAACCTCCCCCCCTTCTCAGATCAGCTCAGGGTGGAAGCGCAGACACAAACACCCCTTAAGCCTCTTCTATCACAACAGCTCAGGTGACTGGGCAGTGGATACCATGCCAGCTCACACCTCCCACCCCCTTATCAACAGCTCACCCCAGGCAGCGGAGGACACTGCCATTACAATCCACAACCCCCTCTGGCTGGCTGGCTCTCAGCCTCAGATGTACCCAGGAAGCAGCTAGAAAGGAGGACTGGGGGCATAGTTTACAGCAGCAGCTGCCAGGGGGGAAGGAGCAGGAAGTCAGACTGGACCAGACCACGGCATCGGGGGGGGGGGGGTTCCGGCTGAAAAAAAAAACAGCAAGGGCTCTCACTGTTTTCAGGATGGTGTCACCTCTGGCGGGTGACACCCGACCTGGGTGCAGGGCGCACCCCCATAGCAATGCTACTGACACCCCCCATGTTTTGGCACCCGGGGCAAAACGCCTCCCCCCCGCTCCCCCTTGGCATGCCCCTGCCAGGATGCGCCTTGCATCCTGTCCTCTGTCCTTCACAGAGAACCCGAGCGCTGGGATTCTGACGCGGCGACGGGGGGGGGGGGCAGTGCCTGGTCAGTATTCACTCCATAAGACGCAAGGTCATTTCCCCCCATTTTTGGGGGGGAAAAAAGTGCGTCTTATGGTGCGAAAAATACGGTACATAGAACCCCCAAACACTATATACCGTATTTATCGGTGTATAACACGCACCCTAACTTTAAGAGGGAAGTTTCAGGGAAAAAACTTTCCACAGCCCCTTGCGTATAACACGCAGGCACACTTTACCCTCTATTTTCAGGGTAAAAAAGTGAGTGTTATACGCAAATAAATACAGTATGTTTTTTTAGCAAAGACCCTAGAGAATACAATGGCGGTCATTGCAACTTTTTATCTCGCACGGTATTTGCGCAGCAATTTTTCAAATGCGTTTTTTGGGGGGGAAAAATAGTTTCATGCTTTAAAAAAAAACAAAATAGTAAAGTTAGCCCAATTTTATTTGCATAATGTGAAAGATGAAGTTACGCAGAGTAAATAGATACCTAACATGTCACGCTTCAAAATTGCACACGCTCGTGGAATGGCAGCAAACTTCGGTTCTTAAAAATCCCCATAGGCGACGCTTTAACATTTTTTGCTGGTTACATTTTTTGAGTTACAGAGGAGGTCTAGGGTTAGAATTATTGCTCTCGCTCTAATGTTCGTGGCGACACCTCACATGTGTGGTTTGAACACCGTTTTCATATGTGGGCGGGACTTACGTATGCGTTCGCTTCTGCGTGCGAGCGAACGGGGACAGGGGCACTTTAAAAAATATGTTATTGTTAATTTAACTTATTTTTTTATTTTGACACTTTAAAAAAAAAAATGTTTTGATCACTTTTATTTCTATTACAAGGAATGTAAACATCCCTTGTAATAGGAATATGACATGACATGACCTTTTTACAGTGAGATATGGGGTCAATAAGACCCCACATCTCACAACTAGGCTGGGAAGCCTAAAAAAAAAAAAAAAAAAGATCACCGCTTCACACCCGAAGCGGCAACGTTTTTTTGAATGTAGAGGCCGGGCGTGACGTCATAACATCGTGCCCGGCCTCCGACAATCATAGAGACTCCGGCGACCATCCGGTCCGCCGGAAATCTCTGTGATCAACATCCCGTGGCCGGCGGATCCTGTCACTGTCTCACCAATCGCACAGGTGAGTCGGGAGAAGCACCTGAGGGCGGCGGGAGGGGGGGACGTCCCCTTCCGCTGCCCGTAAGAACGATCTAGCGGCGGAACCGCCTTCTTATGGTGTAGGGAATCGCCGTCTGAAACCGGCAATATCTGAATGATGCCTGTAGCTGCAGGCATCATTCAGATATACCCCCACAAAGCCCAGGACGTCAGTTGACGGCCTCTGGGCACCAAGTGGGTAAAAAGGGTACGACGTTACTGTAAAATCAAATCACAATAAAAGTGCCTCATACAACTCCCAAAAATAAATTGCAAAAAAACTTTCAGAAAAACATTCAAATAAAGTTAAAATAAATGTGTGAAAGGTCCTTCCTGAAATTCTCCAATCACCTTGCTTCAAAGTTTTTGGCGACTTCTTATCCTATATATGTGCTCCACTACAATGTGAGTAAAATGGACACTCACCAACCATAAACCTTTAAAAAGACTCAAACGTTTGGAATGATGCTCAAATGGGATTCCTCAGACTGCTCATCAAATGGCCATTTAGATGGTGGGGTGATGGTCCCATTATTTAAAAAAAAAGATTCAAACCAGTATTATATTTTAAAAAAAAACATCCAGTTAGGTTTTAGATATACTTTACATTTAAAGTCAATCATTGTGAGAAAAGGATGAGACAAAGTTTACCACTGCCTACCACCATTGGTTATCTTTATCTGTGGAAACTTCTGTATTATATCTCGTTTTAGTGTTTCTAGCAATTGATCAATATCTGAAGCAAGGTCTGTATGACCAGAACAAATAATAACTGTTGGCACAAGGTATACCTTCATCCCTTTGATGAGCTCAATAAACAGTGTGGGATGAGACTAAAATTGTATGTTGAGCTGAAACCCTTAAAGTGGTTGTAAACCCTTACAGACCACTTTTACCTACAGGTAAGCCTAGAATAGATTAAAGCCGACACACGGTCGGACTTCAAACAAACTTTTCTGTGGATTTTTGTCCGAAGGGAGTTGGCTGGGCACACCCATAGCATACACACATTCGGACTTTTCTGCAAACTTTCCCAAAACTTTTCCAACATCACATGGTTTTTCTGCTCTTTACCGCCACCCTTTGGTCAACTTTTGCTATTGTTGGTTGATTTTAACATTGGTTCTGGGCATGCTTATTTGTCCATCGGACAAAAGTCCGATGGATTTCTGTACACGCGGTCGGACTTTGCTCCATCGGACTTTTGTTGGCAAAAAGTTTGTCCGTTTGCAGACCGAACATTTGTCCGATGAAAACCAAAAAAGTTTGTCCGATGGAGCATATACACAGTCTGATTTTTTGTCAAACTTGCTCATTTTGAAGTTTGTTGGCAAAAAGTCCGACCGTGTGTACGGGCCTTTAGGCTTACCTGTAGGTGCAAGAAATATCTCCTAAACCTCCACGGTTTAGGAGATATTTGCAAAAAAGTTAGGCACCGATGTCTACGGCGAATGCGCCGCAGGACAATGGGGCAGGCGCACTGAGCGTGCTGTTTCCAACGTCGATCGTGCCGTGACTGACGGCTCCCGCGTGCATGCGTGGGAGTGACGTCATTGCGGCTCCGGCCAGTCACAGTGCCGGAGCCGTGATACCCGGAAGTCACACCGGGAGAGGTGGCGGCACTGGAGGAGGGGAACAGGGGCTTCGATCCCAGGTAAGTCATTCATAATGAGCTAGTATGCTATGCATACTAGCTCATTATGCCTTTGTCTTGCAGAGTGTTTTTTTTTCCAAGAGGATTTACTTTTAAGTGTTAAACCCAAAAGCAAACATTTATTATATTGCAGGTTAACACTTGCTAGATGTGTTGGCTGCATTCGTTTTCTTTTTCTTCATTTTCACCTGGTAATCTGTCTAGTAAGTCTGTTGTTTTTCAACCAAGCTGCAGTTTACACAAACTGTTTATCAGCACAGCCCCCCCTCGGATGCCCGCCCAGGATGCTGCCAGGACAACCAGGGATGGCCACCACACTGGACCATCAGATATGCCACCCTAGACCACCAGGGATATGCCAATCAGTGCACATCAGCAATGCCTGCCAGTGTCATCAGTGATGCCTATCAGTGCCACATAATAGTGCCCCCTATCAGTGCCACCCATAAGTACCCATCAGTGCAGCCTTTCAGTGCCCATCAGTGTCGCCTATGGAATAGTGGATGCGAGCCATAGATGGAAGGGAAAAAAAGGACTGGTCACATTGAAACATGGGACCAAGTATATATGTCCACAATTGGAGGGGGTTCCGCAATGAATTTCATCTATGTCTCAGATCCACAATTCCATCTGCAGTAGATTCTGTGTCTGCTTCTGCAGACCTCGAATCTTGGTTGAGCATTGGCTCCCGCCCATCCCTACGCCTATCCTCCTCGCTGTACGTGGCTCCACGAGTTACCGCGCATGCGTGCCGGTGGGAGCGCGACGCATAACGTCACTCCTCCTGGACCACCATCTTGGGTCTGGGCAGGGGGTGAAGCTGTGCGCCGCGCACTCGGGGGACCGCACTGACTAACCCACTGGCGGTGTTGGTATTAATTACCAACACATTGCTGGAAGAGAGACACAATCAACCAACACTCCCCCTATATTAAGGGTGAGTTTACAGTAATCATTTAGTGCTGTGGTTTGGCGAGGAGGCAGCATACGAACGATCCTCTACAAGCAGGTACAGAAAAAGCTTTTTCCTTTGATGAATCGCAGCTTTAGGAAACATTATATGCACAAATACTATGTCATGCTTCCCTCTTTTTTATACTAGACCCTGAGGCTTCTCTTTGAGCCTATCTACGGGCTGGTTGAGCCGCCTCCTGTTGTCTTTTTTCTACTTTGGATCTCTGTGTGTCTATGCAGTCTGCTGGTCAACCTTGTCATCCACTGTAGAGACAATACTCTGCCTGGCTCCATCGTTAAAGTTACCATGCTTTGGATCCTATTTGTTCATCTGATCTGCCTCCCCCTAAGCTACACAGCACCATTTTTGAGGTATCTATGTGACCCCGTTAGCAAAATGCTTTATTGTTTTTTTCTATATATATATATAATCTTTTTGTTGTTGACCTCCATTATCAATGCGGTTCAACTTTAATGTTTAGATTATCGGTCCAAATATAAGGCTCCGATACTCTATATATAAGGTTTGGCATTTTGGCCCCTTTTTTCCTTATAAGTAATTGTTTTCTCCTGCTTTAGTTTTCATGCGGTCCCGGTCTGCTCCCAAGTGACCCTTGCGCTAACCCGTCGCACGCCTTTCCATGGGCTCTGCCTTTTAATCCTCTTTGGACCTTCGGCCCTTTCTTCTGTGACCCTCTGGTCTTGTCCTTGTTATCCTATTTTGGACACTGATGCATGTTTGTATGTGTAAGTATACAGTCACCATTGAATTCCTTTGTTTCTATATGATCCATCATTTGCCATTTATTGGATTTCATGTTGATTTAATGAATGCTATTTTAAGAATGATCTTTCTATTTTTAGATTACAACTTATGCCATATATTGGATTTTCCCTGAAGAAGGAGTTTCTCTCCGTAACGCGTAGGATCTATATATGTATCAGTTTTTAACTTTTTGTCCTTATCATCAGAACACACATGCGTGGCTATGTCCAGGCATCAGATGTAATTCTGTATGATTTGTATGACTACCAATTTTCATTTTATGAAATTATTGTTTTTGTGTTACTTTCTTCATCCTTTTGAAATGTGTATAATAAACAATCAAATATATTTTTACCCTATAGTGGTTGTACAGTCTATGCCTATAAAGTCCTGCCCTTGAGGGGAAATTTTGCAATCCTCATTGTCTTCTATAATGTAAAGGAGTCTAGTGAGGCTCTCTGTCACACATTGTTGTCTGTGCTAATTGATCCTGCTATTGTGTGAAGATGTCCTATGTTTGTACTTATGATAATGTGTATTGTATAGCCGGTGAGCTAGGAAACGTGAAGTCTACCCTAAAAGGTCATATCTCTGAGTCACCTAGTCTGGGTAAATGATTTAGTTAATTAGCTCATGTTAATTAGGTTTCTGCTTACAAATGTATTGTAGAGTAATATGAGCAGTAATATGCACCGCCTCTTTTAACTGTATATAAGACTGTATTCTAGCTCTAATAAAGCCTCCATGTTCAGCAGACAAACAAGTATCATCTCGTTGTGTGCTGGCGAGCAGTTGGAATATCTGATATCTATATCTACACTGATAGGAAGCGGTATATGACTGAAGCACTCAAGCGGAGTGTGGGACGTTTGTTACACAAGCCCTGCCTGGCAACACTTTTTTTAAAATGTGTATAATATCGCTCTAAAAAGAGTTATCAGAGTTCACATGGTGTCGGTGATTAGATGAGGTAATTTCTTCTGTTACCTTATTTGTAATCATCTTGCTAAAGAACATGGTATGCTTAAAACCGTTGATGTTACCTTGTATCTTTGGCAAATCGAATAAACAATAGAAGTGTGCTAAAACTGCCTGTTCTGATTTCGATATGTAGGAGGGTTATCCTTGTGTTGTGTGGACACACTGTTGACCTGTAAGGTAAAAGTGCTGCTTCATATCAGGGGAATTTATCAAAACTGGAGCAGCTGTGTATTCAGCTTCTTTCTTACATTTTCAAAGCTTAACTCAACAAGCTGAAGATAGAAGCTAATTGGTTGCCATGAACAGTTGCTCTAGTTATTCAAAAATCATAAATATACAGTGGGTATAGAAAAGAATCACCCCTAAAATAATCACATTTTGTTACTTTGCAGCCTGAAATGAAGACAGACAGTTTTTTTTTTTTATCCAGCTGTATTTACTAGTGCAACTTATAACATCCAAGTGAAAGATACACCAACATGTCAGAAACAAAAAAAATAAAAAACAGAATCACTAAGTTGGAAAAAGGATCACCGCCTTATGTCAATATTTTGTTGGGCCATCTTTGCTTTAATTATAGCCTTTAGTCTGTTGGGATATGTCTCTACGAACTTTGCACATCTAGACTTTGTAATATTTACCCACTCTTCAAGACATTCCACAGATTTTCAATATAGTTTAATTCTGCACTCTGACTAGGCCATGCAAGGACATTCACCTTTTTCTCCTTCAACCACTGTGTGGTAATTTTTTCTGTGTGCTTTGGATCATTGTCATGTTGGAAGGTAAACCTTCTTCCCATTGACAACTTTCGGGCAAAAGATTTTCCTCAAGAATTTGATGTGTCATGGCATTGATACATAAAAAAAATCATATAAAATATACAATCAGTGAGACTCAAGACAAGATGTTTTATTTTTTTCCAGAGAAAAGAAAACTTTGATTGAACTGGCCCCACAGGCAGGAGGTGGGAAAATTAGTATGCAAACTCTTGTGTATAGAACAGTCCTAGACAATGGATTAATGCAGCCTTAACCAGAGATGACCTAACTTACTTCCAGATATCATATAAGTTATAGTAACAAATTCTTTAATATAATATTAATGTACGATGCTTGCTATCTGCAAAAGACAATGCATACCAGAAGTCATTAACTGAAAATATGATAAACTGACATACCGGTAAGTCTTCAAGGGGAGATTCCCATTATCTTCAAAAGGAATAATTCATAAACCGAGATTTCCCACATATCAAATCACAGGTAGCGTTACATGAAAACACCAAACTACAAAGCACATGATACCTTCCTCTAAATGTACACCCCCCCCCCCAAAATGGAAAATGGAGCACCAGCCGCCACTGGCCATCAACATGACTCATATTAACAGTATGGTTCATAGTAAAAAAAAAAAAGTGTGGCACTAAGTGAGCAAGTGAATAATGTGTGAACCTGGAAGGGTAAAATAGGCAATGCAACATTGAATATGAACAAAACCAAAACATAAAAGTCCAAAGTGAATAATAAACATCAATGGTAGGTCCATTAGAGTTCAGAATAAAGTGAAAGGTCTTTCTTGGATAATCTGGGATGAATCTTGAAAATCCAGTCAAAATGGTAAAGTGTTCACGCCTACCAGATTCGATGGACACACGTACCGTATAGCACGTGGGTCAAACAGGCACTCTTGAGGGAATGACCTCAAACATGAGCTCCCACTACTGGAAAAATGGTAAGAAGGGTTCCCCCCAAAGTTGAATGAGGACTGTCAGATATCCACGATGGACTCCAAAACATGCGATGAATCACATCAAATGGTGTGCATGAAAAACAAATGATCCTTACATAGTGTGATACTGTTTGACATTTATTTGTAAAAAAGGGGGTTTACGCTTACAGCAAATCTGATAAAACAAGCTTGTAATTAAAATGGAGTATAGGCAACGATTCCACGATTCTCTTGGAATCGTTGCCTATACTCTGCTTTAATTACAAGCTTGTTTTATCGGAAAAAGTTTGCGGTCATTCTCTCAAGAGTCCCCGTTTGACCCACCTGCTATACGGTACGCGTGTCCATCGAATCTGGTAAGCGTGAACACTTTACCATTTTGACTGTATTTTCAAGATTCATCCCGGATTATCCAAGAAAGACCTTTCACTTTTACTTTATTCTGAACTCTAATGGACCTTCCATAGATGTTTGTTATTCACTTTGGACTTTTATGTTTTGGTTTTGTTCACATTCAATTTTGCATTGCCTATTTTACCCTTCCAGGTTCACATGCTATTCACTTTCTCGCTTAGCGCCACACTTTTGTTTTTTATTTCTATTTTGCACTGTATGTCTAGCGACGTGTTAACTGCTTATTTTGTTCTCTGCGCAATTTTTTTCTCTTTTACAATGGTTCATAGTAATGCCAGATTAGATTATAGGACAATCTGAATCCCAATTATGCAACTGATCTGACAACTAGTGGGAAGAAGAGAAATGACCAGTTACCGACAATTTTTGGAACCAATCAATTCGAACAAAGTAAATATTGGTCTGGGAGTCGTCAATAGAGACAATGGATCCAGATCATATATAAGAGATCCCACTATAAGAAAAAAAACACACACACTTTCTGACACACTTCCTGGATGACCCTGAATAGGCTGCTGCCCGTTAACCACTGCCAAAATCACTGACCTCTTGCTGCGGAGACTAACCACCATCTCATCCCATAACACTTTGAAAAAAAAAAATCATTTGAAGCAGTGGTGAGATATAGATTAAGTATCTTTACTAACCTTTTTGCTTCCAAGATCATAGGAATTGTATTTTACTGCTAGTGTTTTTATATATTATTATTTACAGTGTGCAGGGAAAATGTATCTGTTAAATTTTTTCCACGTATTTCCTCTATTTTGTATGTTGAAATTGTATTATGCATGGTAAATTGGGGACAGATCTGTGTTGCAACTAGGTTGCTATTGTCGGTGTGGACCAGTTGTTTGTTTATTGTTCATGCTAATTCAGCAAATCTATTGACTTTAGAATTTATTTTGATTATAGTTGTGTTTTGCTCTTTGAGATACGTTTCTGTCTTTCCTACGCCCTTCGACTCAGTAAGTGAGAAACTGCCTTAAGAGTGCTTATGTATTTTATTTTGATATTTTGAATCACGGTTTATCATATTTTCTTGTATCTGCTTCTGTGGTCTTTCAAATTTAAAAAGTAATTTTTATATATTTGGTAAGAAATCACCGTAAGCTAAAGAACTCAGAAAACTGATGGTTGTGGTATACTATTGAGTGTCTGAAAAAAATTCATCATGTTTATAAGACCCCTTTCACACTGAGGTCGTATTGCAGGCGCTATAGCGTTAAAAATAGCGCCTGCAATCCGCCCTTAAAAAGCTGCTCCATTGTCTCCAGTGTGAAAGCCCGAGGGCTTTCACGCTGGAGCACTGCGGTAAAAAAAGTCCTGCTAGGGTGTGTATACTGCTCTTGCCCATTGAAATCAATGGGACAGCGTGGCTATACCGCCCGCAATGCGATGCTTCAGCGGTTTTCAGCAGTTTTAGCCCTTTCTCGGCCGCTAGCGTGGGACATGCGCCACAAATGCGCCCATAGCGTTGGCGGTAAAAATAGCTGCGTTTTACCGCCGACGCTATGGGCGGCTCAGTGTGAAAGGTGTCTTAAGTTATTTATTATTTGCCGTAATCAGCCTGGAGGCACTGTTTAAGAATTCTGTTTATAATTCAGGTGCTGCCTTTTTATTGATAATTTATAATTCGCCAAGCCCCTCCTTTTTTATTTAATTACTTTTCCCCCATATTCATCATAATTAGATTTTTATACCACACACTCACGACATAACAGATGTTTTTTTGCCCCATCCATTTTTCTTCTATCCTGACGAGTGCTCCAGTCCCTGCTGCAGAGAAACACCCCCATAACAGGATGTACCACCTCCATGCTTTACTGTAGGAATAGTGTTATTTGGATGGTGAGCTGTATTGGATTTCCGCCAGACACATTGTTTGGTGTTGTGGCCAAATAATTCAATTTTAGTGATCCTTTTTCTAACTCAGTGATTCTGTTTTTGAATAGTTTTTTTCTGACATGTTGATTTTAAATCTTTCACTTGGATGTTATAAGCTGCACTAGTAAATACAGCTGGATAAAACAAAAACTGTTTGTCTTAAATTTCAGGCTGCAAAGCAACAAAATGTGATTTTAAAGGGGGTGATTCTTTTCTATACCCACTGTGTGTGTGTGCGTATATATATATATATATATATATATATATATATATATATATATATACATATACATATACACATACACACACACACACACACACACACAAATATAACAATGTTTCGTATGTTATATGTGACACTGGGCATCCAGGACAGCAAAAACAATGGTACAAAAGCTCCCTTCTAATGAGAGTTGGCATTTTAATTTTAGTACCAGCAGTCTCAGCCACAAGGCAGCCTCCAGGCTGTCAAACAAAATATCACATTCCCAGCCGATTGTTTGTTTTATGATGATATAGTTGTAGACATAACTCATTTGACATGACTCTTGATATGAACCTCATTTTGATTATTGGGTTGCAAGAAAAAGAGGATGCAGCAAGCAGAGTTGTTGTGCTTGGTATGGGTGTCATCCTTGAAGTTTAGTTTTTGGACAGGACTTCTCTGACTTTGTCAATGATGGTGTCAACTTCTGCCATGGCTCCAAGACCTGTGGAATACAAAAGA